>JABAEC010000075.1:82535-127498 GCA_013435705.1 Claviceps paspali | reverse complement strand
CACACCGGGTCTCCCGTGTTGCTCACGTCTAGCCGCGCGGCCAAATTTCTCCCAACCGGCAGGCCGCCCCCCCCCCCCCCCCCGAGGCTCGCTTTGAGACAAAGCGGAGAATGCTTGCGCTTCCAGAAGGCAGGCACCGGGTCAATGGTTCTGCCTGAGTCTTCTCCCCTCTCGCGCGCGCACATGTATTAGTGGCTCCTGGGCCAGGTAGCAATGAAGCGGAACGGATGGAGGGGGTCCATTTTCATGGTTCCAGCATTTTCCCAGGATCGTTTCTGGCACGGTGCGAACCACTTTTCCACGGTTCCCACAACAGAAGAACCACGAGGACCATTGAGATTTTCCCTTGGATTGCTGTTATGGACAAGCAGAGCAGAGAGCAGACATGCGGCCAGATGAACAAGTGAATGGATTACGATGAGCCGGCCCCTCCTTTTCCTTCCTCACGTGGCTAGGCCACCCGTGGAATAAAGTCTATCGGGCCGACCCCCTCTCCTTGCCCCTTCCCCCTTTCCTGGTTTTTTTCCCACACTTGGGATATGAGCGAGCCTATCCAATACAAGACAACCGATAACCGCGCTGATGACTCGCGAGGATGATGTTGAAAGGCCAATCTCGGGTTACGGGTGCTAACCGATCGCGATGGCACAAACGCCCTTGCTTGGACGGCGGCTGTCTCAGATAGTGTGCTTGCAGATGATGCTTCTGGTATGCTTCTCAACAAGGCTCACCCATACAAAACGGATGAAAAGACGCGAAGCTCGAAGCTATGTTCCCAGGTCGGATAAGGCAGGCGTCCCAGGTAGTCATGCCATGCTGCATGCTGGCTGGGGCCGAAGCCAACGGGGGACCTCGCCGCCCCTTGGTCGGGAAAACAACGACGATTTGGGCATGTCAAAATGATGCAGCATCAATCGCCGACAGCGATTTGTTTCTTTTCTGGTCTTGGCTAGTATGCTATAGCATGACGAGGATGATGGAAGCGAGACATTTCGCTGTTTCGCAGGCATCGCCAGAAGATGCATTGTTGATTCTAGCAGCCTCTGTTTCTGAGGAGGAGGAGATGGCTAGTCCTGATCTGTTTCCGTGGCCAGGCTTCGTCAAGGCTTCCTCTGCGAGCCTGCAAAAACAAGTAAACCCTCACCTCGAGGAGGTGGTCGAGGTGGATCGACCAGCCAAGGGGGGGAAGTGCGGTCGGTACATTCGGCGTACCTGCTAGGACTAGGAACTAGGGTTCAGGTACTTGACAGGTACAAAGCAAAAGGCTTCCGTCCGGAACAGACAGATCAGCCAGCGTCCGGTCTGCCATGGGAATGGATGGTGGGTTTTTTGTTTTTTTTTTTTTTTTTTTTTTTTTTTTTTTGCCCCTTTCCCCCTACCAACAGCTTGGCCGTGCCAAGTCCAACAGCGAGCGAACACACATCCCGGCAGATCCATCGTCGATGCTGCGATGCAGACGTGTGACGGGGAGCCGCGCACCGCACCGAGTCAGTTTTTGGCATTTTCATTCCCGTGAGCAGACGAATGTTGCCTCTTTTGCTCCAATGACGATGGCCATGTCAAGCGGTGAAACAGGGCTTTTTGATTCTCGTCATCAACTTGTCATCATCACTATGATTCGTTTTTTTTTTTTTTTTCTCTTTGGCCCTTTTAGCCTTGGTGACTTGACTTGTTGGGTCTGGTCTGGTGACTGACTGACTGACTGACACATAGACCAAGCTGCGACGAGACTTTAGGGGAGTCCTTTGACCATGCATCTTCCCTCATTTTTTTTTTATGACGTGAGATGATGGCAGTTGCCCCAAGTGCCGAGCTTCTGACTGCCTGATGATGATGGTGGCATGTCAGCCTCATGTTTTGGGTGGGGGGGGGGCGCAGCGGAGAATCCTGGTTTGTATTTGGCTCCTGACTCTTTTTTTTTTATCAGCGAGATTCAGGATCTGAGAGGGTGGGGAGGGGGGCGATGAAGAACAAGAGTTGCATGAACCAGAACAGGGTTGGCTGTAGGGTTTTTTTTTTTTTTTTGTTTTCCTCTCCATTCTTTTTTTTTTTTTCTTTCCTCTCCATTTTTTTTCTTCCATTCCTTTTTTTTTTTTCTTTTTTCTTTTTAAAAAAAAAAAAGCACAGAGAGACGTGGGCCGGCCCGCCGGCTTTGTCTCCTACTGCCTCGTGAGAAATGCTGTTCCTTGTTTGCCATGAACCAGCGATCACCACCAACAAGCCAAGCAAGGCGACTGGCGGCCTTGGCGATGCGAAAGAGGGGGTTCACGATGACGCAAATACCATGGTAAGCGGCCGAAGCATTGCGGGTGTTGGCTGCGAGTTCTCTAGCCAAGACGCACGCATTGTGCCTGCTCCTCCTCAACAATGGCAGCCTGGCATGCTTCTTGCTCCGGAGTTGTCGTGGCGTCTTGGCCCCCCCCCTCTTTCTCTCGTTTGGCTCCGTGGACCGCCACGCGAGAAGGACAGGGTGAGATGTTACAAAGGGGATGGTTTTTCAACTCTTACTTTAATTTAACTTGACTTGATTTAATTGAATTTAATCTATTGTTGCCAGAGCATGACGCGCCCCGAAGAAGCAAAACGTGTGGGAATAGGACGAGGACGAGGACGAGGACGAGGATGCAGCACGGCAATGCAATAATGAATACGTAGTACCCATTTTCCATTTCCATCGTAAGCACATGCCTCTTGTGTCGATCCCTCGAGTCCCTCTCCCTTCTATCTATAACGATGCTGCGTCCCAACGTCTCAGACGGAGAAGGGGGGGGGGGGGGGCGAAAAAAAATAAGAGAGAGAGATAGAGAGGTAGAGAATAAGCAAAGCAAAAAGGAAGGAAAAGGGGGGGGGGGGGGGGGACCACGATGGTCGGGCTTGCAGATCCTGCACGAAACGGCTTCCTTTCCTTGACGGAAATTGTCGGTTTGAAGGTAGAATCTGCTGGTTGGTGTGAAGCTCACCGAGCATTGGCTTCAACTGCGTGTCAGGATGTGAAGATGCGTCTCGATTGCAGACGCCTTCTTCTCTGTCACAGAAGTCCAGAAGTCGCATCGTGGGAAGGCGCAGCCCGGATATTATTAATGATTGGCTCAGATGCTCAGATAGGGACTCGGGTCCCACTGCACATAATCCCCACCTTGCTCCAGCCCACCTCCAAAGTCCCAAAGTCCACAAAGTCCAGTCTTCTCTTCAAGTTCTTACCACGTCGAGACATCAACACAACATCATCGGTGGCAGCCAAGACTTGGCCCTGCATCCATCCTCCTTCATACCTGCACGTGAACATACCAAGCCACCCTGTTTGAGCCGGCCGGGGGGCGGCAGACGGAGTGGGCCGGCTTCGTGAGCCTCTACGCTTGAGCTAGCGCCGCAATTGGCCTATGAAACAAAACAAGACAAGCTCAAGTCCATTTTCGAAACCCAAGTTCATGGTTCACCGCCAGAGCCTGGTGGGCGGTGGGTCGACCGAAGACAAAGAAAGAAGAGGCGAAGCGTTCAAAGAACAAAAAGCGCGAAGCCCAGTCATGCTTGTCATCATGGCATGGTCACGGGGATGAAAAAAAAAAAAAAGTCCGACCGACGAGTAGGCCCGGCTAGCCTAGCCTTGTGCACCTCAAAAGCCTCCATGAACACATGTAGCCATCAACATCTCATACATGGCAGTGTGACGGTGCGTTGGCGCAGGGATTAGTGCTGTGATACTACGGCATGACAAGTGGTTTTTTTGCCATTGCGGCCTTGTAAGTCGTGCTGTCTGTTCCATCCAAAACCCACTTACTTTACTTATATGACGTCGATTCGGCTGCGCTGATGCTTGGGTGTCAAGGAGATTCAGGGGCTTTCTGAAGAAAAAGAAAACACATAAACAACTAAATGAAAAAAAAAAAAATCCCGCAAAGGGCGGAGAGACTGACTCTTCGCAAATCACCTCCTTTACCGATAGACAGACAGGTGATCAATAGGATTTGTTAGCTTCGCCTCCGGGGCCGTCGCCTTTCCAAACTGACCACTTGGCATCGCAGACGCTTTGCCTAGTTTGACGATAATACGGCTTCTCCTGGTGACGGATAGTATCCATCTGCAATCTCTGTTTTTGTCCACCAAGCCGACTCGAGCTTTTCGATGGGAGATGAGGATATACTCTGGCCCACATGCTCGCATGTATGGATGCATCTTCACTGCCGCAAAGGATTCGTCATTGCAGGTTGGGCTGCATATCGATAGCCATGTAGTGTATTCCATATGGAAAGGCCACAGCAGAAAGGGAACAGGTGCGCCTTCTGTAGCTGGTCTGGCGGTATGTTCTATTCTGCTAATACTAGCCGTTATCATGTCGTGATGTGGAAATCCAGCCGAGTCTTCAACATCCGTGGCTGAGGCAGGACACACCACGCGTGCTCATACACAGACAAAGAACTGTTTTGGAATCCTTTGCTTCACTTGTCCTGTCACTCTGAACATGCCTAGAGAAAATTGTAGACTTGCTTCTACCTTGAATGCTTTGGTCCCTGTTGTTCATGCGGACTAGCCCAAAACAGGGTAGCCATCAAGTCTCGACAAGCTGCACCGAAATGTCGCCATGTGACACGGTGACGATGCTACGGTGCTCTCTCTCTCTCTCTCTCTCTCTCTCTCTCTCTCTCTCTCTATCACACACACTCTCTCGTTGGTTGTGTATCCAACTCACAGCCGACTCGTCATATTCTGCTGCGGCTGGTGTCTCGGCCCAACACGACAGAGTTCATCGGGAGAATAACTGGATGTAAATTGAATATCGCAAAGCTGCGAGTTGCGAATCACGACAGTACCCTTGTCATGGAGAGAAAAGATGATTGCTTGTGAAGAGAAACCAATGAAGATCTGACATGGCCAGGCGTCTCCTGCAGTTCCTTGCGGCGACAACGGAAATACAGGCTTCTTCTGAGCGGTGCCGTGCAGCACCAAGACCAAGGCAACGGGTCTTTTTCCTGCCGGGCTGCTCCTTGTACTTTTCTTTTCTGCAAAGCACCGTGCTTATCCGTGGCAAAAACAAAGATACAACCGCGGCGCTGCTTTGTTGGGCGGAGAGACTGAACATCGATGGGGGTTTTCAAAAGCCTCGGTTGACAAGCAAGACGGTCCGACGACGTTCGTGACCGAAGAGCACGCCAGCCTCCAGATCGCACCAGCTTCTCGTGCGGCTTTTCTCACTTGGTTTGACGCAGCGGCACTGTGGCGACTAATCCAGTCGTCGGATGCTTGCGCCGTTTTCATTGAAACGACCGTGTCGGAAGGACAGAAAGAGACCAGAGGAACAAAGGGTACATCGAAGAGGCCACGGGAGGAGGAAGGAGCATGCATCGATCTCCATGCAGTGACACTTGGAAATCACACCGAAATTATGCATGAGCCTGACAGCTGACAAAGGTGGCGGGCTCTAAGGCCCAAGGGCAAAAGAAAGGACTTCGTCTACGCTCCGTCGTCTTTGCGGGTAAGGTCTTGGTCGACGGACGGACGGGCGGACGCACGAAAAGGGTTGTTGTTGGCTGTTGGTGCGCAGCGGGCCGGCCGACTGCTTTTGCACTCACGACTTTTTTTTTTTTTTTTTTTTTTTTTTTTTTTTTTGCAAAGTCGTTCGTTGCTTAGACTTGCCACAATATGCCAACTAATGGGGAAGAAAAGAAAGGGTCCGCAACGGCGCATCTTCAAACGCAGCCTGTTTCGACCGGACTTTCTGCATCACCACACGAATCGACGCACGATGCACGACCCCGGTGCGAACAAGACGGCCGGATGGCCGCGAGGGACGAACACGAATGGGTCTGACGCTTCTCACTCTGCGTCAAACCACCGTGAACGACTTCCGCTCCAGGAAATTTCATCGTTTGGGTCGTTGCAACCCGGCTTGAGTAGGTAGGTAGGTAGGTAGGTAGGTAGGTACGCAGGCAAGTAGTCGGTCGGTCGTACCCTCGAGTAAGCTGTTCATCATGATTCCTTCTTGCTTTTTTTTTTTTTTACCTTCCTTTCCTCCTTTTCCTTTTCTTCTTGACCCTTCCTCCTTCTTTTTGTTTTCTCCCTCCTCCATCTGGTTTTACGCCTGCAACTGCTCGTCCGTTGGCCCGTTTTGACAACCCGAATCCACTTGGAGCGTTCGCTTTTCTTCTTTTTTTTTGGGGCGTCGACAGAATCACGTCCGTCGAATCGACAAACGGGGAGGAGACGTTAGAAGAAATCCTCCTATTTTCCTCTGGGAAGGAAAGGATATTGCAAAAGCACTTTTCTTCTTCTTCTTCTTCTTCTTCTTCTTCTTTTCTTTCGACGACGCACACGATAGCGGCGCCAAGGCAATCCCGCTTAAAGATAGTTTACAAGGACGTGAACTCGACGAGCTCGAGAGCAGGGCAGAACAGAGCAAGAACATGATGAGTCCGAGGTCAATGGCATGGTTTCGTGTGGCATTAGGGGGGCTCCTTCTGGGTAGAGAGGCGTCAGGGCTGTATCTGACCTTGGCCAACTTTCAGTCCGTGACGACTCTGTCGCTCCCGCTGGAGTGCGTCTTTGCGTACAACATACCGATGCAGGGCTGCCGTGTCGAGGATTTCAGCGACGGCCAAGTCTGCTCGTCGTCGTGCCGGCAGCGGGTGGCGAGGATACAGACGGTCGTTCAGCAGGCGTGTGCCACGGTTAGCGCGGGAGAGAGGTCGCTGCTGAACGAGGCGCTCGAGGGGAGTCTCGTCGTCGCTCTTTGCGGAAATGGGCAGCCGCCGTCTGGGTCGACTTTGACGACGACTTCGATGACTGGACGAGACGATGGTTTTCTGGCTTCGGCGACACATGCGCCGCCCTTTGCACCTACGTCTGCGTCCGAGTCCGCGACCACGAGCACGACGAGCACGGCCGAGCCTCACGGTGCTGCGACGACGACAACTGTGATACCACAGCCACCGCGTGTTTCGATCAGTTTGTCGTCATCGTCGTTAAGCTCATCGACTAGCAGACCTGCTGCGGAGACGCAACCCAGAGGCGGAGGTGGTAGTCCGTTCGATCCGGTGCCGGTAAGCGCAGCTCGACCAAAGAACCCGCACGACGCGGCATGGCTATTTGCCGCTGGCTTCTGTGTCGTTGGCACGTGGCTGTTGCTGTGTTGACAGCCGCAGCCCGGGCCAGAGTCAAAAACGAAGGTTCTCCATGGCCTCGAAGTTCCATACACGTCTTTGTTCACCACTGGCTGTTCGATGGGCATTTGGGGCTGGAAGGCCGTCATGCCAGGCCACAGATGGTCTGCCTGACTTGGTTGCCACGATGGCTCTTAAGCCCGAGATGAAAATGTACACGGCATGTCTTTCAATATCTCGACGGCTTTTGGAAATCATCCTTCCAGCTCCCGGAGACACGGTCACAAACCATGGCATACTACGTAGTAGCCACCTCGTGTCAATATTTCGCAACTTCCAAGCGAGCACTGCATCTTGGAATATAACCGCGGCATGCCCACGGCGCCCCTCCGTGTAATACTATGTAGTTTCCCCCCTCATTTTGTCCAGTGGCAATTCAGCGCAACCCGGCGCACAACCCCACATGGGCTGCGCAAATGACGTAGCCGACGTCGCACGACGAGGGTACCCCAGGCACCAAACAGGGAATTCTTTTTTTGTCTTGTGGGGCTTTTTTTGTTTTTTTTGTTTTTGTTTTTTTTTTGGGGGGGGGGGGGGTTTTCTCTACCCATTGGGCATTGAGCCGATGAGAAAACGGGTAGATTGGGTCGTCTGATGGATGCATGGGGGGGCGCTGTTTGTAATTCGTGATTCTTCTTCTTTTTCTTTCCTTTTTTTTTTTTTCGCGTCGTCTTGTATATTTCGGAGTATAATGGCTTGTCGACGGATTTTGTTCTTGTTCCTCATCGGCGCGTCGGGACATCATGTGGTGTATGCCGTGGCGCATGAAACGAATGAATGAATGGGGGTGGATAAAGTTTATCTCGCCTCGGCGGCGCCAATGTTGATTACCTTGCATATTGGTGGGAAGGGGGGGATATTGTTTAATGCTGCGCCATGCCGATTTCTTTCCCCCCCTTCGTCCGAAAGCAGCAGGCGACACACGGCGCGATGACTTTTTTTTCTTCGAGACGGGCGCACAGCATGGCGTGGGTGGGTAGTGGTTCGTTCCTTAAGGCGCCGAAAAGAGCCGTTTTGTCTCATGCTGCTGCTCTGCGAGAGCTAGAAGGGGAGGGGGGGGGAAGAAGAAGAAGGGGAAGGAAAAGAAGAAGAAGAAGAAGAAGAAGAAGAGATAGAGTTTGGCTTCACGGCCAACAGAAAACCAACAGAACCAACAAGAAGAAAAGGCAACTTCTGACTTCCTTGGGTCCTTGGCTCCTTCCTCTAGTGCAGCGAGCTCCTGTCGTTTGATTGGCCTCGTCACTACGTAGTAGTCACCAGTGGTCAGTCCTGGCAGGTCCGATCAGTCCTGGCAGCTGGAAACTCTGGTGCCGCCCCCCGGTTCCCATGCCATTTGAAAATGTGGTCCCAGGAGCCTTGGCGGTGCCAATGTTTTTTTTTTTTTGTTTTTTTTTTGTTTTCTTTTGGGTTCCGATTCTGCAATCCTCCTTTTCTGACACCAAGGTTGTAAAGGTTCTCTTATCTTGTCCTGCATCTCGCCGGCTTCTGTTCCTCCCCATCCTACCTTCTTTTCTTTTCCTGTTTTCTCTCTCGTCGTTTATCCTCCGACGTACCATCCGTCCGTCCATGTGAAAGCTGTCGTGATAGCAAGATCCTTCCCGCGCCACCCCTTGCATCTGCTACATTATCTCTTTTTCTTTTCTTTCTTTTTAAAGGGCAGGGAGCCACAATCTTCTCCTATCTCAGACAATCGGCCTCGTTCCGTCAGTCTCTTTGAGACATCAAACCCCCCCCCCCCCCCCGCCTCCGCCCCTCTCCGCCTGTCTGTCTGTTCCTTTATTTTATTTTTTTTTTGTTTTTTTTTTGCTTTCTTCTTTTGTTTCGCCTGCCCGTCGCTTCAGGCTCCGAGAAAGAGGGGAAGAAGAAATATCCCCGACGGGGGCCATTGACAAAAAAATCCGAGCCTGCGTCAACTTGAATCCGGTCTGCATGTATCCAACCCGCGTCCTCTTCGGCCCCGGATCCATTGGTCGCCGTCGAGCCAGCAGCACTCTGCGCTCAAAAACGCTCCCGAGTAGACAACGGCCTTGGGTCATTCTCTTCTCGCCTGGTCACTGGACCTGATTTCGAGATTTAAAGAGGGGGAAAAACAACAAAAAAACACGACAAGCCGAAAGGAAAAGACTTGGGCGCGCTTCGAATACCCCTGTTGCATCGATTCGGGAGAGAAAGGATAGAAAGAAGAGGAAAAAACAAAAATCACAATGGCGTGGGAGCATCTCGACATCACCAAGCCGCACTTGGTCTACATCATCCTCGGCGGCTTCACCTCGCTGTTCATGCTCTGCTCCTCCTTCATCAAGGAGCGCATGTACATTGGCGAGGCCACCGTCGCCACCCTGTGCGGTGTCATCTTCGGCCCTCATGCCGCCAACCTCATCGACCCCAACTCGTGGGGCAACACCGACATCGTCACCGTCGAGTTCTCTCGCATCGTCCTCGTCGTCCAGTGCTTTGCCGTCGGGGTCGAGTTGCCCAAGTTCTACATGGAGAAGCACTGGAAGTCGGTCGTCTTTCTCCTCGTCCCTGTCATGACGGCCGGCTGGCTCATCACCAGCCTCGTCATCTGGTGGATGATGTCGCTCTCGTGGCTCGAGTCTCTCGTCGTCGCCGCCTGCGTCACCGCAACCGACCCCGTCTTGGCCTCGTCCGTCGTCGGCAAGGGCAAGTTTGCCAAGCGGGTTCCCAAGCACCTGCGAGATCTCCTGTCAGCCGAGTCTGGCTGCAACGACGGCATGGCCTTCCCCTTCATCTATCTCTCCCTCTATCTCATCCGCTACAGCCAGGACGCCGGCAAGGTCAGCTTCTACTTTGTCGTCTACGTCATACTGTACGAGTGCATCTTTGGCGCCGTCTATGGCTTCCTGATTGGTTACATTGCCCGCCACGGCATCAGGTACGCGGAGTCTCGCGACCTCATCGACCGTGAGAGCTTTCTCGTCTTCTACTTCGTCGTGGCCCTGTTCTGCGCCGGCTCGGGGAGCATTCTGGGTGTCGATGATCTCCTGGTCGGTTTCGCCGCCGGCGTCGGCTTCTCCAACGACGGGTGGTTTGGCGAGAAGACCGAGGAGTCCCACGTGTCCAACGTGATCGACCTGCTGCTAAACTTGGCCTACTTTGTCTACTTTGGCACCATCATTCCCTGGGCACAATACGACGATGGCGTCTTCGGCATGGCCGCCTGGCGTCTCGTCGTGATCGCCATCTTTGTTCTTCTGTTCCGCCGCATCCCCATCATGATGATGCTCAAGCCCTTCATACCGGACGTGAAGAATTGGAGAGAGGCCCTCTTCGCCGGACACTTTGGACCCATTGGCGTCGGTGCCATTTTCGTCGCCATTCTCGCGAGGGCCGAGCTCGAGCACGAGGAGCCCGTCCCCCTCGGACAACTACCCCCCGAGAATACACCACATTATAAGTTAATGTATCTCGTGTGGCCCATTGTCACCTTTCTCGTCATATCGTCCATTCTCATCCACGGCTCGTCCATTGCCGTCTTCACCCTCGGAAAGCGCATCAACACACTGACCCTGACCATGTCCTACACCCAGGCACACGAGGAAGGGCCTTCGTGGATGAACAGGCTTCCCAGGATCTCGTCTCAATCACGGTCCATGGCCCGAACCATGTCCGAGGCATCCTTTGACGACTTCAAAGAGCCGTCGTTCCCTTCCGGAACCCTCGCGCCTCCCTTTCACTTTTTGCGTCGTCAACGGGACGATGATGGCAACAGCCGGCCCGGCAGCCGCACGCCGTCTATTGTTTCGAGGAAGAGAAAGCAGAAGAAGTGGGACGACGGCATCGGGCCCGGTGGCCCAATCAGCCAGTCGGCCATCTTCCCCAATCGACAGTCGCACGCAGAAGCGCCCGACAAGGATCCCTCGCCGCCGCCACGAGAGGACGCTCAGTCCACGACCCCGACGGGTGACGAGTCCGCGGACAAGTCGGCGGAAAACGATGCCGCCGGGGAGTCACCTCACGAGAGAACGCCTTCGAATCCCCACATCAACATCTACGACGAAGGGCACCAGCTGGTGTTCGAAAACGACGACGGTGAAGTGATTGATGTTGAGCCGACTCCCGTTTCCGCGGAGAAGGGTGACGGAGAGGGGCAGGAGAAGCAGGAGCAGGAACGCGGCGAAGTCGAGGACGGGGAGAACAAAAAGGCAGAGGAGGGCAAGGCAGGCGAGCCTGGTTCGGCCTGGAGGCTGGGGGGACTTCGTCGCAAGGTGAGCGAGTACTACTCGTCGGAGCTGGAAAAGCGCAAAGAGAAGGCCAAGAGCGACCGACGACACGAGCCAGCCCGAGCCTACCAGTTTGGCAACACCATCATCGTGGAGGACAAGGACGGTGAAGTTCTCAAAACATATGAACTGCCATCGTCAAAGCCCGGACCTCACGAGGGCGATTTGATCAGCGCCAGTCTCAAGTACCTCGGTCTCGGCACGCGTCGACATGGTGAAGACAGCGCAGAGGCAGCAGCCGAGGAAGGCCAGGCTGGGCCAAAACAGTCGTCAACCGGCAAGGCGGGCTGGGCAGGTTTCGGCCATCGCGGAGAACAAGGCAAGGGCAGGCGGAAGGCGGGAGCACACGACCAAGCGCAGGCACCGCCCGACGGCGGCGACGGCGACGACGATGACGACGACGACAAGAAGATTAGGTTCACGATTGGCGGTGTGGGCAAGCGCATGACCAAGGAAGACTTCATCCGGGAAGTGCAAAAGCTAGAGTCGAGCACGCGCAACGAAGTCGTCGACCGCTCCTCGGCCACCAACGCCCTCAAGTCAATCGCCAAGAAGAACCTCTCCACGGAAGCCAAGGCCGGGCTGGCGCGGCGCTCGCAGCGGAAAGGCCCCTCAGCGCCGCCGCCGCGGTCATCATCATCACCGTCGTCCTCTTCTTCACCGTCATCATCATCGCGAGCAACCGCACCTGTGGCCCTGGAACCACTCGGTCAAAGCACCAGCCAAGGCGAGAGCAGCCGTACCAGAGGGGAACTCGCTCCTTCTTCTGTCTCGCCGACCGGCACACCGGGGGACACGAGCGAAGCATGGCGTGGTCGACCAGAAAAGGCGCAGAACGACGGATACGAAACCGCCGTGGAACGTCGGCGGCGCGTAGCCTCGCTGTCGAAACAGAGCGAGATGGGCGGACCCAACGACGACAGCGGCGAGACACCGGCCGAGAGGCGGCGGCGCCAAGCAGCTCTCGGAATGGGGGGTCCTGCGGCCGAGGAGGACAGCGACACGGAGGACGAGGGGGCAGAGCGGGTGCCGTCGACGAGAAGGGGCATTCGCTTTGCAGAGCCGCAGAGGGGGAATTAGAGAGAAGGTGGATATAAGGATTTCCTATTGGGGGGGGAGGCACAGTGCGTGATATATATATATATATATATGAGTGTGCGCATGACAGGTGTTTGTTGTTGTAAATATTTTCTCTTTTTGCATGACGAGCGGCCGCTGATGGTGCGGGATATGGCACCTGTTTTTATTTTAAGTTGTTCTTGGATGGAGAAAGAGCAATGAGCAAAGAGAGTTGTATTGTGTCAAGTGTAAGTAAAGATGGGGGGAAATGCCTCCCAAGAGCTCAAGGCCGCGAGGCCATTTATGACCGTCTTTAAAAACTCGGGGTGGGTTGTTTGTTGTGAGGTGCGTACGGGACACGGCGTGCTTTTGAGTGCGGCCAGCATGTATCATAAGATGTAGTGGGAGTTTAATCAATTTTTAATTTGGTTTTTTTATTATTATTTATTTGCGTGTTTTTCCTGTGTTGTCCATTTTATTTTGTGATTTGTATGTTTTTTTTTGTTTTCTTTTCATGTTCTCACGAGTGAGTATAGAGGAGTCGTTTTGTGATTGATATGTGTTTTTCAAGTCAGAGCGTAGCATCTTTTTTTTTAAAAAAAAAACCAAAGTCTTATTATTCTCTTCAGGATATAGCAGTCGCTTCGTGATTCGTGTTTTTTTTTTTTTTTTTTTTTTTTTTTTAAATTTCTCTTCAGATTATAGGAGTTGTGTGGATTGCTCTTTATACTCTTGTTACTCCACAGCAGTCCCTTTGTGGTTTATATACTTGTTTTAAGTATCTAGAGTGTGGGGGTTGTTTGGATTGCTCTTCATACTCTCGTCACTTCACAGCAGTCCCCTCGTGGTTTATATACTCGTTTCCAAGTATCTAGAGCGTAGGAGTTGTGTAGATTGCTCCTCATACTCTCTCTCATCACTTCACAGCAGACGCTTCGTCATGTATGTATACTCGTTTCCAGCCTCCTCCGATCGAGTCGGATGTGTGCGACGGAACGCTTGCTGTCACGTCTCATGACAGCCTCATACCTACTTACTACTAGCCTGTCGGGGCCACTCACACCAGGTTGTAGCCCGCCGCCCGGACAAAGGCAGCCGCGACGAGCAGACTCGCGCAGCCCCAGGCCAGATCGAGCTCGACGACAGCCCACAGCCACAGACAGCCCAGCGGGGGCGCCTGCTTCATCGTGGCGAGGTACCCGTGCGCGTTGGTGACGTGGACCAGAGAGCAGCCGGCGGCGACGCTGACGACGAAGAAGACGGCCTGTCGGGCGCGGCGCTGGTGGCGGGGAGCAAGGCCGGGGACAAAGGGCCCGTTGGGCTCGAAGGCGTGGAGGAAGTAGAAGAGGAAGAGGAAGACTGGTGGTTCGATCTGGGCCGTCAGAAAGGGATGTACGGGGGGGGGGGGGGGGGGGTGTGTTGATGACACGACGTGCGAAAGGAAAAAGAAGGGCGCGTGATGTAGCTAGCAGTCGTGGTGGTGGTGGCAGCGGTTCGGGGTGCGCGTGCGAGATTTCTCACCTGTCCAGGCGCGGGCTGTCCTGGCCACGACGGAGGACCACTCGATCTCGCGGCCGTACTGGCTCTGCACGAGCACGTCAAAGGTGAAATGGAGCATGGCGATGGTGGCGGTCCAGAGGGCGGCTTCGAGGATGCGCTCAGCCGCGGGGGCCAGCACGGCGGGCGTCTGGGAGTCGGTGGCGAGGCGCGGCATCATCCCGTTCTCGTCGGCGCTGCCGGGCGCCGCGGCGGCCATCTCGCGCTCGCGATCGGCGGCGTGTCGGAAGAGGTTGCGCTCGTGGGCTATGTCGAGGAGCGTCTTGGCCGACGGGGGCGGCGCCGTGCGGTCGGGCTGACGCAGCGGGATGGCGCCGTCGGCGGTGCGCGTGCGCTGCCTGCGCGTCTGGACCATGCTGGGCGTCGGGACGAGGCGCCGTCGCCACGGGGCATGGCGATGGTGATGGCGATTGCGATGCGTGGACTTGTTTTCCTCGTTGTGATGGTGGTGGTCGTGGTTGTGGTTGGTGATGGTTGGTTGGGGTTTGAGAGGAGAGAGAGAGAGAGAGAGAGAGCTTGACGATGACGAACAAGACGGACCACGTGACATGCGGAGAAGGAGCGGAAGCCCCGATCGGCGACGGAAGGGGTTATTATTTTTGGATGTGGATGGAACAAGAATCGCAAGGTGGCATTTCGAACCAACACGCGCCGCGCCGCGGCCCACGATGGCATCTTGCCCGCAACCAACCCAGACCAACAGTTCCCTGCTCCCCTCCCCTTTTTTTCTTTCCCGCGCCGTGTCCGCGACGAGCAAACCACACAAAACGACCACCATCATCATCACCACCACCGACACCACCACCACCGACCGCCGCGCCTCCTCCCGGCCATGGACTCGTGGCTCGCCATCCTGGCCACGCTGCTGGTCGTCGTGCCAGCTCTATACGTCTACACGGCCGGCGTGGTGCGCTCCCGCTTCCCCGCGCTGCGCAACAAGAGGATCTGCCTGCTCATCGCGCACCCCGACGACGAGGCCATGTTCTTTGCCCCGACGGTGCTGGCGCTCACGCGGCCCGAGACGGGAAACCACGTCAAGATCCTGTGTCTGAGTACAGGTAATCTATGTGAAAATGGGGAATGGGGAATGGAAAACACCCTTTGGCCAGTCGCTGACGGATAGGTTTTCTTTTTTATTATTATTCAAAAACGAAAAAAAAAAAGGCAACGCGGACGGACTGGGCGACACGAGAAAAAAGGAGCTCGTCAAGAGCGCCTTGTACCTGGGTCTTAGGGACGAAGACGACGTCTTTATCGTCGATGACTCGTACGTCTAGCTCGCTTTTTTTTTTCTTTTTTTTTCTTTTTTTCCCCCCCCAGCCTTCACGCCCCAGCTGATTGAAAATGTGTAACCACGGCCCGGCAGGACAAACTTCCCCGACTCCATGACGGCAAGATGGGACGAGAGCAGCATCGCAAACCTCCTCTGCAGCGCGTTCGCGCCGCAGCTCAACCGACAGCGGGCGAAGGACGCGGCCGGCCCGTCGGCCAACATCGACGTGCTCATCACCTTTGACGAGGGCGGCATCTCGCGCCACCCGAACCACATCTCGCTGTTCCACGGGGCCCGCGCCTTCGTCTCGACCCTGATGCGCGGCAAGGCCGGCTGGACGTGCCCCGTCGACCTTTACAGCCTGACGACGGTGGCCCTGCCGCGCAAGTACGCAGGCCTCGCCGACGTATTCGCCACCATGGCCGCCTGGGCCGTCGGCATGCGCCACCGGGACAGGGCGCACCCGGCGCGGCTCGTCTTCATGAACCAGCTCGTCGGGTCGGACGGCCTGCCCCGGGCATGGGGCGCCATGACCAACGCGCACAGGAGCCAGATGGTCTGGTTCCGCTACCTGTGGCTGCTGTTCAGCAGGTACATGCTGATCAACGACTTGAGGTTGGAAAAGGTGAAATGAGGGGGGGTGAGTGGACAATAGGAGTGGAGGTCTAGAGGAGGAGAGGAGCAAAGGGAAGAAGTGTTTTTTTTTTTTTGTTAAAAAAAAGGGGGGGACAACTTTCAACTATATCATAAAGAAAGAAAGACAGTCAGTCTTTGTTTATATAAATTCAACCATATCTATATACAAACAAGATACCCTCTATTAAAATAAGACAGATCTTTAAATTAAAAAAAAGAAAACGTGCAACTATATCATAAAGAAAGATAGTCAGTCAGTCTTTGTCTATATAAATTCAACCATATCTACATACAAATAAGATACCCTCTATTATTATTATTATTATTGTTACTCTAGATAGGGCTATCTAAGCTCTATATCCTAGAACCTCATCTTCTTAATTATATAGGAAAAACCCTAGTGTAGGGAGGAAAACCTATATACTACTATGGTTTTGCTGCTGTAGAGCTAGGGTGACTCTAAGCTAGTGCCTATTATATAGAGATAGTTATGCAGCTAGCTAGATAGTAACTAGCTCTACTAGAGAGTATGTTTTTTAGGGGAATAGGATTAGTGCTAAGTTAGAAAGGCATTAGGATTAGGCTATAATCTATAGAATACCTATAGATAATAGGGAGCAGCTATAGCTAGCTAATAGCTAGCAGCTATCTAATATCTATCTAATAGTTAGCGCTATTATATAATAAGTTATATAATCCTTAGGGCTAGGTATTTATATAGAAGACTTCTCCTTAAGTCTTAAACCTCTTTTCTTTTCTCTTTTCTTTAATTCTTCTAATAGTATTAACTTTAGTAAGTATAGTGTATTTTATAGCTATAGTAGTACTACTATAGTATTATATTATACTAATATATAGTATAGAAAAAGGAAACTTATTATTATACCTCCTAACCCCCTTATTATATAAAGGGTAAGTCTTCTTATTATCTCTATATTAGGTCTATTACTAATCTATTTCTAGCCTACTAGCTTTTAGCTATAGCTATATTTACTCTATTTTACCTAGAGGCGTAATATATAAAAATAGTATTGTAATATATATAGTAAGTATATTAATATTATACTAGCTATATACTAATACTAACTCTAATAGGGACTAATTAGGTATACTTTACTTACGTAAAGTAGAAAAAGACCTATATACTAGTAAGTTTAGTTTATCTATAGTATAGTATTAGTTATTAATTAGTATTATAGTTATGTAAATTGTTATATTACTATAATTAGGTTAAAAGGGTAATAAACCTATAGAATATATATACCTTAGGTAATAAAGTTAATATAAGTTTAGTATAAGCCTATTATAGTATTAGTATAGGGCTAACTTTTTAAGTAATTAGGTATTTATAATACTATATAGTATAAGGCAAAATAACTTATTAGGTAATGTAAGTAAGGAGTAAGAGCTATAGGGCCCTATACTAGCATTAGTATAGTATTTAAAGATAAGTTACTATATTAGGTGTAGTATATAGTAGATAGAATTAATAATTTCTATAAGATATACTAGGATATCTACAACCTTTAGCTAGCTATAAAGCAGCTTTAGTATAGTAAGTTAGGGGCGGCTTCTTCTAGTATAATAATAGGGGTAATAGTAGGTAGAGTAGGGGTAGTAGTAGATAAAATAAAGAAGAGAGAGGGGGAGGATATAGATAAGGTAGTTAAATAGTAAGAACATAGTAGTTATAATAGGGTTTTATATTAGGTGTTTTAAATTAAATTTTAATCTATGCTTACTATTAAGTTTTGCCTATAATATTATAATAATAACCTAATGCTAGTATATATCTAGTCTACTACCTATTATTATTATAGATAAAGTATAAAGTAGAACTAAGGGAGATAGCCTATATAGATAATCTATTTTATAATAGCTATAGCTAGAGTATTAGCATTAGTAGCTAAGTAGACTTTATAGTAGTTCTATAATAGATGCAGCCTAGTATTAATTAGGCGTATATTATTATATTTATTATAATTTAGAAGAATATAGTAGTAATCTTTATTGCCTCTTTAGTAGTAGTAAACTAGTAAGTCTATATTAGAGATATAGTAGTAGTAGAGAAATATATTTAGCTCTATTTTTTCTATATATATCTAGATAAGGACTATTAATTTATGCTTAGTAAGGCCTTAGTATAGCTTAATAAATTTAGTAGTAGAGTTAAAAGATAGCTTATATTTAGCTGTAGTAGGGTAGGGCTAGCCTCTATATATATTTATAGTAGTATACTTATAGTACTATCTATCTTTCTATTCTAAGGTAAGGGCTTTTATTAATAAGGGTTTGTAGGGATTAGTATATAGATAAGACGCTAGTAGTATATACTTAGCTTAGTTAGTAGGCAGGCAGCCTCTCCGCTAGATCTAGTAATAATAGAGGTAATTTATAACTATAGTATAAGCGTTTTATATTCTATCTACTATACTATTACTTTTAATATAGTTATAAAACCTAAGGGAGATTAAGTTAAGGATGTGATAGATTCGAGCTAGAGGCTCGGATCCTTATCGGAAGACCAGCGGACCCTACACGCAGGGCGGGGAGGTCCCGTATACAAAAGGGCCCCCTATCGGGCACCCTATAGAATAGGCTGGGGCCCTACTTAGGGCATGTGTAGTACTTACTTAGCTTACCTATAGGAGATATAAAGGGCGTATATAGTAAGACAGAAGAAGACAATCCTTTCTTCTTCTGTATAGTTAATAATAACTCTATAAATGCTAGATAGCAGTTACTCTCTAGGCCAGTCTATAATAATTATTAACTATCCTTAATTTAATAGAGAAACAATAGATAATTCACAAAGCTTACAATAAGTTTACTATACAATACCCCTATAGGGTAGATAAGTAAATATAGGGAAATGCAATTCCTCTATAATATAATTGTATAGTAGGCAGCCTAGATTACAGAACTATAATAGCAGACCACTGTAATAAGAATAACTACTTCTATTAAGGGTATAATAGGCTAACCTATAGCTATAGTAAACCCCTAGCTAGAGCAGTCTTTATATAAGCTGTTACTAATAGGGGCCCTATATAATAGTAATAAGACATTGTACTTAGCATAGTAGAGTCTTATAACTTATAAGTTAAATATAGATTCTAACTTTATTAGCAATAACTATAATAAATAGTACCTTATCTATTAGAACCTAAGCCCTAAAATATAGGCCTATATTGCACCCTTCTTTAAGCTTAGTAGTAGCTTTAACTATAGCATCTAGAAGTTCTTTAACTACCTTAATAGCATATTTCTAGACCCCTACTAATTAGAATACATAGTCTTAGAGCTTAACTAATTAGAATAATAACCTAATAAATAGTTTGCTAACTTCTATATTTACTTTAAATAGAAGCTTATCCTAGTAGGGGGCATTAATTAGGCTAATATAGTAAAGCTATCTAAGCTCTATACTATACTTAATAAGCATATATAAGACTATTATATTAGGCGTAATATTCTATAGGATAACTATAGTAAGGCAGTTAAACGTTACTACTACATTACCCTAGATATTAATTTGTACTTCCTAGAGGAATGTATTAAGAAGAGGTAATAGGCTTATATAACTAAGGACTATAATAGTAATATACTTATAGGGGGTATTAACACAGCAACCTTTTAGAATACACTCTAGTGCTAGAACAATAAGAAAGGGAAATGCTCTAGATCTAGAGTAGGTGTGCTATAGGCTACCTAGGTATCCAAAGAGGTTCTAGAGAGACGCTATATAGCTGATTAGTGCCTATACTATAGTAATACTAGCTACTATATTAGGGGCTATATAATACTTCCTATATACACCCTAATAACTATAGTAGATGTTAAGCTTTATAAGACCCTTAAGGCAGACTTAGTAGACGTATTATTAGACATAGATTTAGAAAATAAGCTTCCTACTGCTTAAGTCTTAGTAGTAGAAATAATAATACTATAAGGAATCCTAACTATATCTACTATAGATAAGAGAAGGAGTTATATTAGAAGATAGAAGAAAACATAAAGGAACTACCCTTCCTTCTTCCTATTCTTTATAATAGAACTTTATTTATTAACGCTTAGGTTAATAGTAGATGTAATAGTTTTATAGCTGTAAGTAAATAATTAGTATAATGCCTTAACCTTCCCTATAACCCTTTACTATTAGTATAGAGCCTTACTACTATAATAGAGAACCCTACCTAGGGCTAATACAGCCCTATAAAGCACCTATATATAACACACCTTACTTACTTCCTAGCTAATATAGATAGCTAGGTGTTCCCTATTGTAGCCTATGTAATCCTAGGCCTAACTTACAATTATATCCTTAGATTACTATAGCTTGCCTATAATAGTATTAAATTGCATGCCTTTTGCCGTTCCCTTATAGTAGGATTAAGAGGGGGCTTAGAAATTAAGGCAGCGGATAGTTATTATATAAAGACCCTAATAGTAGTAATCCTAGGGTTAGTATATACAGTAATAGCCTTATAGGCTATTAAAGAACCTATAATAGTCCGCCTAATGTATACAAGCCTAAAGGAAATTAATATAATACTTATAGATACTATAGGTATATCTACAATAATAGATAAGGATAGTATTAAAACCTTACTAGACAAACTATAGAACTTTATAGATCTTTTTAGTAAGGAGTAGGCTAACACCCTTCCCCTATACTAGGGACATTCTAACCACTATATACAACTTTAGTATAACCCTAATAGCTCTATCTCTAAGCTCCCTTAGGCTCCTCTCTATAATATACTATAGAATTAGTTACTTAAGATCTAGAAATAGATTATTAACCTAATAGATAAGGGCTAGATCTATGCCTTATTCTTCTTAGCTATAGCTTTAGTTCTATTAGTTAGAAAGGTAGGGGGAGAATAGCGTTTCTATATAGACTACTATACCCTAAATAAGGTAATAAAGTAAGATTACTACTCTCTCCTACTTATTAAGGAAACACTCTATTCCCTTACTAGCGCCTATTGGTTTATAAAACTAGATATTTGCGCTGCGTTTTATTAAATACATATAGCTAAAGGGGATAAGCATTTAATAGCATTCTAAACCTACTTTAGACTCTTTAAGTAGTTAGTATGCCTATTTAGCCTAGCTAGCGCACTAGCTACGTTCTAATATTACATTAACAGCGCGCTTAGCAATACGCTTAGTATATATATAACTATATACCTTAATAACATTCTAATCTACTCCTTAGGGACCTATAAGGATTATATATAATAAACATAGGAGGTCCTTACCTATCTATAATAGGTAGGTCTTTACCTTAATATTAGGAAGTATGCATTTAGCGTAATAAAGGTAAAGTATCTAGGGTTTATTATCTATATAGAGTGTAAGGTACGCCTAGACCTAGACAAAATCGCAGCTATTTAAGACTAGAAGGCCCCTATAAGGGTCTAAGGTATATAAGGATTTCTTAGGTTTGCAAACTTCTACTATAAATTTATTGCTAACTTCTCTAACTTAATGGGTCCCCTTCTAGCGCTTATAAAGAAGGGGGCCCCTTTTATTTAGACTAATAAATATAATAAGGCGTTTTAATAGCTTAAATAGGCCTTTATATTGTATCCTATCCTAGCCTAATAGGACCTAAATTAGGCTATAGTAGTAGAGGCAGACGCATCTAGAGAGGCAATTAGCAGCTGCCTTTTATAATACAATAAGGAAGGGATATTGCACCTAGTGGCGTACTATTTAGCTTGCCTTACAGCACTATAGAGGAACTATATAATTTACAATAAGGAGCTTCTTAGTATTATCTCTTATCTTAAGGTATAGTTAGTAGAATTATAAAGTATAGTAAAGCCCTTTACTATACTTACTAACTATAAAAACCTAGAGTATTTTATAAGTCTATAAGAGATATTAGAATACTAGGCTAGATAGGCAGAGACACTTACCCTCTTTAATTTCTACCTTTATTACTATCTAGGGTCCTAGGCGGATAGACTAGATACCCTATTAAGACATAAGTAGGATAAGTTAGGGCAGCTAATTACACTGTAAAGTATTTTTTAATCTATATCTATTATATGCCTAACACACCTATAGAGAACCTATAATAGATATATATTAGATACTAAGGATCTACTAATAATACCTATAGGGGACTTAGTATAGTATTAAAGTTTCTTTATAGATAACTATATCTAATCCTTATAGGACTAGGGTATATAAGTGGATAGGATATATAATAAGAAAGTATAAGCTATTAAAAGGGGCGATTAATAGTTCCCTATATTAGTAGAGATAAAGTAATAGGTTAGTAACTATAGCCTTAATGCCTATAGTATGCTCCTCTTCTAGGGAAGACTATAGGCTCTAAAATATAAACCCCTTACTACATTACTTATTTAATAGGTTTATAATTTACTACTCCTAGGGCACCTAGGGAAGAATGCTATGTTTTAAGCCTTGTATTAGGACTTCTACTAGGAGGGTATGTCCTAAGACGTTGCTTAATACATTAGGAATTGCTACTGCCTTAGGGTATAGAAGAGCTAATAGTAGAGCTAGGGTCTACTATAACCTATACTAGCACTAGACAGATACTAGTTCTAGATCTTAGTAGACTTTATAATAGATCTTCCTATATAAGATACAATAGCTCTATAGTATCTTATAGTTATTATAGATTGCCTCTTAAAGTATATTTAGTTAGAAGTAATAACTATAATGTTATCTAAGGTATGTGTATAATAGTTCCTTAACTATTAGTAGCGATTTTATAGATTTCCCTAGAGTATCATTTTAGATTATAGCTTAGATTAGATAGGGCACTTCTAGTTCTTACTCTGCTCCCTTACTAGCACTAACTATCTCCTTTTAACTATATACTACCTATAGATAGATAGTAGTATAGAAAGAGCAAATTAAGAGGTATAAGTAGTCCTTTATATTATAGTAGTGTTTACACAATACAATTAGCCCTTACATCTGCTAGCTTACTAGTTAGCATTAAACAATTATACTTTATCTGTAATAGGGGTAAGTGTGTTTTATATAATACATAGCTATAATATAGAGTTGGTTTAGTGTATTATAGATCTATAAGGGAGCTAAACTTTACCTAAAGGATAAGTAGTATGGTTTATAGAGTACATCTAGAAGGGTATACAGCTAGCCTAGGCAGCAATTAATTAGGCCTAATAGGCTTAATAAGAGAGAGCGAATTAGTCTTAGCGCCTAGTAGAGTGGTTCTAACTAGGCAATAAGGTGTAGCTTAATTTATAGCATATTAAGATGGAACGCCCTAGTTAGAAGCTTAATTAGGTAAAGGCTAAGTATATAGTTCTAAAAGCACCTACACCCCTTATTATCTACTTAGATGTATTAGGCAATATCTATCCTATATTCTATATAGACCTTATAGAGTAGGCAGCTATAGATCTACTCCCCTTCTAATAGGTTTACAATTACTACCCTAGCCCTCTCTAAAAGGGGGCTAAATTAGTAACTAAAGAGTACTAAGTTAAGGAAATTTTAGTAGTAAAGAATGCCTAAGGCTAGGGATATTTGTGAGATAACGGGAAGGTGTGCCCGCTACACCAATGGTCACTATCAAAAGATCCGCCAGTAATCGCTCATTGCGATCACTGCACCTTACATTGATATATGAGGCCATTGCAAGTGCGCACGCGTTCTGCGTACGCACGAATGCGTGCACCTTACAATTATCCCCCCTCTTACTAAGCCGCGTCCTCGCCGGCGCTTACGTAAGCAGAGCTGAATAATTGCCACCAATGCGAACCCCCAGGGAATTGGCCCTGTAAGCCCAACGTAAGCCGTAACATGTATCACGTGAACCCCTGCCACGTGACTTCGCAATCCAACCAACCCCATGGGCCTACCACCGACCTTGGTTAGGATTTGAACATGCGCACACAGCCAGAAGACCATTAATGAGCGATTACTATTATGAGATAACGGGAAGGTATGCCCGCTACACCAATGGTCACTATCAAAAGATCCGCTAGTAATCGCTCATTGCGATCACTGCACCTTACATTGATATATGAGGCCATTGCAAGTACGCACGCGTTCTGCGTACGCACGAATGCGTGCACCTTACAATATTGTAGGAATGTATTGGTTAAATAGGTTAGCTATACTAAGCCTATATAGGAGCCGCTAGAAAATGTCTAGGATATAGAGGCCCTATCCTGGTTTAAAGCATAATAGGGCAATGTAAGCAGTTATAACAGACCCTCTTAGAAATTATTAAAGTTAAATTCTTACCCCTAGTAGGGCCTACTAGTACTAGATATAAAATTACCTAGGGCCTATACATTTTTAAACTTATTATCCTCCTCTCCCTTAATAATAGGTATAGAGGCTAGTATAGGGGCTAGTATAAAGGCTAGGGTAGGGAGCATAAAGGGCTAGCGCACTAAATACATAGGGAATATTCTAAGGGGATAGGGGGGGGCGCTATCTTATAAGGCAGCATCTTAGTAGGGCTATAAGTAGTAGGGGGAGGCTATAATAGGCGCATTCCCCTCTATAAAGGGGTCCTTATAAGGGGGAGGGGGGGGCAACCCCTAGGCTAAGTGTATTAGGGTACTGGACGCCCACACAGTTTCCTTAAACTAGAATATAATGTGTGTATTGCGCTCTATAGAGTTATGTAAGTTAGTAATAGTTAAGACCTATATAGTAGCGGTAGGGTTGTGTGTAGGCGTAGATAGAGGCATAATAGGGTAGTAGATAGGCGTAGCATAAGGGTAGGCAGTAGGCAGGGCAGTAATAGCATAGGAATAAGGAGCAGTTAAGGCAGCGGCGGCTAGAGGCATTTCTCCTATCTAAGGGGGTGCATTAAGGGCCGCAAGGGCGGCCTTATAGGCACTATAATAGCTATAAGGGGCATACCCCTTGGCAACAGCGGCAACACTAGGCGCGGCTATAGCGGCATTGGCGAGGTTGACGAAACGCTGCCTAAGTTCTGCGAACTTAGGTAGTAGAATAATAGCTTTGATCTTGCTAGTGCTAGGCATAGGCTGTGAGGAGTGTAGAACCAGGCGGAGTCAATAGTTAGGCATAGAGTGTATTAAGGAACTAAAGCTTGCTTCTTCTAAGGGCTACGCTAGGTGCAGCCCCTTTTGTAGAGTATGGCGTCTAGGGCGTGCACCCTTAGCGTCTTATAAGTAAGAGGGTGGCTAACCACTGTAGATACATTAGTCCTGCTATAGTATAGTAGGTGTGGGTCTTACGTAAGATTGTGTGCACTCTATACACACACCTAGTGCTTATGTAAGGTTGTACACATCCTATATATACACCTTACAATTACCCCCCTACTTCTATACTATATGCCTAAATAGCTAGCTATTATACTTAGTGTAATAACTATATACCCCACCCTATTATAATAGCTTTACTAGCTATTTATAGTGCTAGAAATTCGTTTTTATAAGTATTATAGTAATAATAATAAACATCCTAATTTAGCAATTATTTATTAATAATAACTTACGCATTAATTAGTCCTATATTACTTTCCTTTCTTTCTCTCTTTTATTATTTACAACCTATTCTATCCTACTTCTAAAATCACTCTGCGCTATTAATAATTAATTAATTAATTAAATAATTAATTAATCCTTGCGTCCTATTACACTAAGGTAATGTTTTTAATATGCTCTATATTATATACTATTTTACTAGTATTATAGTCCTCTACACATCTTACTACTAATAATGGTTCTATATGTATATGTATAGATGCCCTTGCCTCTATACACTAAGCATCCTTATACTAAGGATAAGAAAGCTAACTAATAGGTAAAGAAAAAGGTGTATTATACTAAAAAGAAGGCTACTAAGTAGGCTACTATAGCTAATACTATTAAGGATAGGGTAAATGCCTCTATTAATAGAGGGGAGTCTATAGCAAAAGCTATAGCTTCTATAACACCTTTATCTACTAAGGCTATTATCCCTTCTCTACTAGTATTATTAATTACTAAGTCTATTACTAGAGATGTAGCTATCTTATCTTACTTATTCTCCCTAGATATAGTGCCTCTATTATAGAGAGCTAAGACTTTATATAAGTCTAGTACTTCTAAGGAGATAAGGCACTAATCTAATTATATAGCAGTAGCGTCTGCCTTACTAGAGGTATTGTTATCCTAGGTATTAGTAGCTCTATTATTATAGACATTGCCTACCTTATCTTACTCTCCCTCTCCTAATATAGTGTCTATATTACAAAAGGCTATAGCTTTATATAAAGCTAAGGCTTCTAAGGAGATAAGGCACTAATCCTAGCGTATAGCAGTAGCGTCTGCTTTGCTAATAATACTGTTACCTTAGGTATTAGCAGCGCTGTTATTATATATATTGCTAAGTTTGTCTTGTAAGGCGTTGCTATTACTTATTATAGTGCTAGTAATATAGTCTTGCTAAATTGCTCTAGTGGTAATAATGCTATATAGTTATTAAAGCACTTATATAATAGCAGCAATAGTAGTGTATTAAGCTAGCTAGTCTATAGGGTTATTTAATCTATCTGCTGTAGTAATACTATTTAGTCTCTATTATATACATTACTTCTAGATAATAATACTATAGTAGATCTAGGAGTTCCCCTTTCCTTTTATACCTATATTTAACTATATATACCCTATAGAGATTATATAGGATAGGGAAAAGGTAGGCTAAAGTACTTATTGCTTATAGTATAATAAGAGGAATAATTTATATATTCCTATAAGTCTCCTATTCCTTACTATTATTATATTATATAGTTACTAGGATATTACTAATAAATTGCTAGCCTATTTGTCTTATAGAGGGCAACTTCTATAATATATAGTTAATCTTAGAGTAGGTTAGTTGTCTATTAGTAGCTACCTATCCTTAATAATAGTATAATAAGAATAAAGAGAAGGGGGATAGGGATAGTATTCCTATCCTTAGGCCTATAGCCTAATGCTAAATTAGGAGTGCTATAGTTGCCCTTCTATATAGTTTTAATTAGCTAGAGTAGGCTAATTACAGCGCCTATTAACTTATAGGTAAGATATTAAAGTAGATTAATACTATGTCTAGGTACCTTAAGTTTATTAATGTATAGGATTAGTTCTAGTAATCTATTGTAAGGGTTTGCCCTACGCCTAGAATAGTATATTATAGATAATTTGCCTCTATATTATCTACGCCCTTCTAACTATTTAATAGGAAAACTATAAGTATAATACTATAAAGTAGGACTCCTAGTAATTACTATATATCTAGTGTAGTAATCCTATATATATATTATAGGTAGTATTGCTTTAGCAATACTATTAGGTAGTAAAGGCTGTCTTAGGGGATAGTAATAAGACTTATAGCCTTACTATAGTAGAGTTCTCTATTAGCCTTCCCTAGGTGTAGAGTGTAGTTTTCTTTATTTTATTCTTTTTAGGTTTAGATTATGTTTTTCTTTACTTTTATTTTAGGTTTACCTATATTTTATTTGTTTTTCCTTTATTATTAGTATTTAGCGTTTAGCATTATTTATTTTTATATTTTCTTATTAGGGTTGCTACCTATACACTCTTTTTGTCTTTCCTTTATTTAGGTTTGCCTACCTTCTATTCGTTTTTGTTTATTTCCTATGTTTAATATCTATATCTTATTAGAGTAATCTTTATAATAATTACTGTGTAATAGGCTAGCCCCTATTTTGCTATATATTTACTAGGTAGTTATTGCCTTTCCCTAATTTTATTTAGTAAATACTGCTACTAGCTTTAGAGTATATACATCCTCTTAAGCTACCTATTGGTTATACTTACTTAGCTAGTCTTTCTATTTTACTAGGTAGAAGGTTCCATTACTTATAGTCTTTTTGCCCTTAATTTCCTCTACCTAATATTCCTTATTATTGTCCTAGAGGTCTAGTAGGTAGGGTTTTACTTCCTTTTCCTTCTTATAGGGGTTCTATAGCTCTAATAGACTAATATAGAATATATTATAGAGTTATCTATACTTATCTAGGAGCATAAGGCAGTACGCCTACTTCCTAACTACCTAGATTATCTAAAAAGGGCTAATAAAATAGGGGTTTAGCTTACGTTTTACTTCCTTTACCTAGATGTTTTGCACTAATAGTAGGATAAGGTTATTTCTCTTAAACACTTTTAGCGTATATTATCTATTATAGTATTTTGCCTATGCCTCTATTGCCGCTTTCTACATCTCCTTAAGTTTCTCTTAAAGGTCCTATAGTTTCCTAATCTATGCTTCTGCTTTAGGGACTACATCCTCTATAGTAGGGTTATTAGTATATAGACAAAACTCTAGGTAGTATCCTATAAGTATGTAGTATAGTGCTTATCCTATACTATAATTAACTATATTATTGTAGGTGAATTACGCTTATTGCAGTAGATTTAGCTAGTTTAGCTGGTTTGTATTAATAAAGCACTATAGGTAATATTCTAGTACCTAGTTTACTTATTCTATCTATCTGTTATGGACTGGCCTAGAGAGCGACTGCTATCTAGCGTTCATAGAGTTATTATTAACCATAAGGAAAGGAAGAGAGACTGTCCCCTCTAGCAACCCATTTGTCTCCTATATATAGTCTATAGGATTGCTAGCCTAGCCCTAAATATGCCCTAAGTATTAGCGTATTATATTCTATACTATTCTAAAGAGTAGCTAGTAGGGTGTCTCTTCTATAGTAGTAGTCTCCTAACCCTCTCCCTTTCCTCTTTCCTAAGGACCTAAGCTATTAGCTTAAGTCTATTATATAGCCTCTCTCTTAGGAGTTAAGTTATTAGGAGGGTAATGTGTGTGTGTGTGTTTTTGGTTCTGCATGTGTTTGTCCTTTTCCTATATAGAGATAGGACCCCCCTACGTTATTATCTTATAGTACGCCTATTAATAATGGGGGTAGTGTAGGTTAAGTTAATTGCTTATTGTGTTTTAGATGTGGTAGGTCCTCTATCTATTTATAGTGTGTGTGTAGGTGGTATAGGTCTAGTGTGTATTTATTGTAATATACATATATATAGCAACTACGTAGGCGTCCCCTTAGCAGTGCTATAGCACTATTAATCTATTAGAGATTGTAATAATAATGCCTATTAAGGTTCCTATTATTATTACTTATAGTCCTAATAGGATTACTCCTATCCCCCTCTATTTTATATAAGAGGTGCCCTTTGTCCTACTTATTTTCCCCTTCCTAACTCCTAACTCTTACATTATATATTATATTGCCTTCTATTAATCTATTTATTATTCTGCGCATTGCTCTTATCTTATATATTATCCTCTCCCTAAGCCATTGCTATATTAGGCTGTAGTGTATACTATACGCTTCTGTCTTAGGGTAAATGTTAAGTTTCTTATAGAAATAGCTAATCTTATTTTTAGCTAATTCTTTACTATCTATTATCCCTACTAGTATCTCTTAATCCCCCCTTATTGTTTATAGCTCCTATTAATATATTCTACCTATATGCCCTATGTAAGTTAGGTAGTAGTATAGACTACTCCCCTTTAGCCCTAACTAGCTAATAACTAGGTGTTGTATAGCATTATGTCTATAGCTGCTAGTGCTCCTAGAGGGGGTTAGCACCCCTTCTATAATCCTAAGCATATTCTTAGGTATTATAAGATAGAAGGTAACTCTAGTAATAAGTAGTTCTAGCTCTATTAGCAAACATAGTTGTAGTGCCTCTTATATTTATTATATACAGCTAGAAATAGCACGTTTAATTATTGTATCTTTAGCTGCAAGGCCTATCCTCCCTATTAACACAAGAAGCATTAATATATCTATATAAGCTACTTATTTGCTATAGATCTATTTTTACGCTGCCTAGTATGTAAAATAGTAGCTGCTATTCTTAAAGGGAGAGCTATAGAGACGCCCTATTAGTACTCTAAGGAAACTTAGAGGACTACAGCAGTGGTTCTTATTCCTAAGTTTAAGGAGCTTAGTAAATGCTTTATTGCCCTTATAGATGCTGCTATAGCTGCTCCTATTGTGGCTAAGGTTGCTAAGGGGTACGCCCTACCTAGCAACCCTATAGGCTAATAGGCAGCTCTAAACGCCCTAGACGCCCCCCCTCTAGCCGTTCCATCCGCCCTCCCTACACTATTATACATCCCTACCGCCCCCTTATATACCCCCCCTACACCTACTACTATAGTGCCCCAGCGCTCTACTACCCCTATTACTCCCTCTCTTAGCCCTAGGCATACTACCCTTATTAGTATATTAGAACGCCTTGCCACTAACGTTAAGCAATTAATGCAGCTAATAGAACAAATAGAGGGTTACCTCCTAGAGGCAACCCCCTTATAGTTGTCTAAGAGGTTCCTCCCTATAGTAGAGGACCCCTTTATAGATAAGAACCTTCTGCCTACCTACACCCTAGCCCTCTAGCGTACTATATTAGTCCCCTTTTAGCGCCAGCTCTAGTCCTATAATAGGGCCCCTTTGTTAGCTAGTAATCCCCCTTTAGGCGCCCCTAGGCCCACTACTAATGCACCTAGCACTACACTAGGGGTTACCTCTATACACCCCTACTAGCCCTATTTTCCCCCTTTAGGGATACCTATTTTAACTATTAAGGAGGAAGATAATGCTAAGGAGTAGTTAGGGGTAGAGGGTTGTGGTTATATTAAGTTATATATAATAGTCTAAGTATCCTCTAGGGGATGTAAATTTAAAATCGCTAGCTGTAAGAATAGCCTATTGTAGAGTTATGCATTCCCTTATTATAACTTAAACCTTACTAAAGCCTCTATCCTTATAAAGTTTTCTAATAGTTTCTAGGTTAGTTTCTTATATTCTACCTACTTTACTAAGATATTATATTGCTTACCCTATCCTTAGGCATTCTTAGCGCCTAGGATTTCTTATATTTTAAACTTAGGTGCTTCTATTAAAGGAGTACTAGGCACTAGATTTAGGTAGTTATTGTATAGTATCTAGGATAGGAGTAGGTTGTATACTATGTATTTAATTAAGTCTATATAGAAGACTAGGTGGATTTTAGTAGGGACGTTTAGGCAGACTATAAGAGGTATAGGGGCTTCTAATATAGTGTATTTAGCCATTACCTAGTCTAACTTATAGCTTAGATGCTTAGTCTTAATATAGCAAAGGTTAAGCTAGACTTTATCTCTAGGCTTAAACCATTTAGCTAGGCATTAGGAACGATTAGTATTGTCTTATTAACATTATTAGACAAAGTTAATTGCTGCCTATACTAATTGCGTGCCTTTATGGATAGTCTCTAGAAATGTTATAGCACATCCCTTAGGTAACGTCTAGCTCCCTAGTAAGCTTACTAGGCGTTAGATAAGTTCTATATTATATCTATATAGGGCGTAAAAGGCGCTTATACTAGTAATAGTTAAGGTCTAGTTATTTAGCGCTAATTAGTAGGAGGGTAGGTGTAAGGCCTAATCATATTGTAAGAATGCAATAACTATATATAATATAGCCTATACCTCTTAATTAGCCCTTTCCATTCTACTATCTATCTAGGGGTAATACACTATTAAGAGGAGTTATTATATGTTTATAAGGGAGCATAGAGACAACTAAAATCCCCTTATCTAATCTAAGCCTTAGTCTAAAATAATACTCTATAGGAAACTATAGAACCACTACTAGTAAGTAAGGAATTATTATATACACGCTTTAGCCGCTATTATAGTTATAGCTTCTAACTAAATATATTTAGAGAGGTAATCTATAATAACCATAAGGTACTATAGGGCTTCCACTCCTTATACTAGAAGGTTAGTTATAAAGTTAACTAAGATCTGTAACTAGTATTAGTCTAGCGCTAGAATAGGTTAGAGTAGGCCCTAGCATAGTTGCTAACTTTTCTACGCACTAATACAATAACAATTATAGATATAGCGCGCTACGTTAGTAGATATGCCTTCCTAGTGGAAATCCTAATAGAGTGCTTAGAAGGTAGAGTTCTTCCCTAAATATCCTAATAGGGGCAAGTTATATACTTATTAGATAAGCGTTATAGTAAGTGGCTTATATTAAGGGGCCTATAGCCTACCCTAAAATAATAAGGCGCTATAAGCATTAAGGGTATAATTACTAATCTATTAGTGTGTCTCTGCTATAGGGGGGAATCTTTAGGCACCCTACTTAACTACCTTAAGCTTTACCTTATAGATTATATTAGCTTATATACCTTAATTCTATAGGTCCTAAAGGTATATATTAGTAAAGAAATTATAGCCTAATGGTTCTACTATATTAGAAATAGGGTAGGGATCTATTAGATTCTTAGTAGGTGTGTTATAGGATATAGTATAGACCCTATAATTTAGTGTCTCCCCTCTAAAGGTAATGTTCTAATTCTAAGCGCTTATAAGGCATACTATTAATATAGGTTGGAGTAAACTTTACAGTATAGGGGGTTGTCCTAACTTATCCTGCTTACGTCTAGAGAGGGCGTTGGGTCTATTAGCTTAAGAGCTAGGCTAGTAGTAAAGGTAGAAGTTAAATAAGGCTAGTGTCTTAGCCTAATAGGCCTGCTATTTAGACATCTTATAGAGACTAGTAAAATATTCTAGGTTTTTATAGTTAGTTAGTATAGTAAATAGATAGGTAATACTATAGAGCTTAGTAGACTATACTTTAAGGTAGGAAATAATACTAAGAAGCTTCTTATTGTAAATAGTATAATTCTATTAAGGTAGGGTTAAGTAAGCTAAGTAGTATACTATTAGATGTAATATTCCTACCTAGCTATACTAAGAGAGGCATTCCCTAATGGCTTTGCCTAATGCATCTACTTTAACAACTATATCCTTATTAGGGTCCTATTAAGCAAGGATTAGGTATAAGATAAAAGCCTGTTTTAGTTGCTAGAATGTAGCCTTACACTTATTAGACTAGATAAAGGGGGCGCCCTTCTTAGTAAGAGCTAAAAGGGGCCCTATTATATCTAAGAAGTTAGTAATAAACTTTTAGTAGAAGTTTATAAAGCTAAGGAAGGCTCTAACACCCTAAACTTATTAAGAGGCCTTCTAGTCTTATATTACTGCTACTTTGTCTAGGTTTAGGCGTATTTCTTGCCCTATATAGATAATAAACCTAAGGTACTTAACTTCTTTAATGCTAAAAGCATACTTATCTAGATTAAGGTATAGGCCTACCTATTATAGCTAAGTAAGGACCTATTAGGTATACTATATATATTCTTTGCAGCTACCCCCTAAGTAGATTAGGACGTTGTCTAGGTAAGCTATAGTATATATCCCTAGGGCGTTGCTGAGTACGCTATTAATGTAGCATTAGAACATAGCTAGCGCGCTAGCTAATCCAAAGGGGCACACTAGCTATTTAAATAGCCTAAAACATATCTAGAACGCTGTAAGGTGTTCGTCCCCTTTAGCAACTCTAAGGCAGTAGAAAGCTGCCCTAACATCTAACTTTATAAACTAATATACCTCTATAAGGGAGCATAGGGTCTCCTTAACTAGGGGGAGGGGGTATTAATCCTAGTTAGTAACCTTATTAAGGGTATAGTAATTAATATAGAATTGCTAACTACCCCCTACTTTCTTTACTAATAGAATAGGGGTAGCTGCTAAAGAGGAAGAAGTATAGATCTAGCCTTTATCCATTAGGTCTATAATTTGCTTCTATATTTTAAGAAGTTAATTATATAGTATATTATATAGCAGTGCCTATAGTAATTCTAGGAGGGAGCTATTTAGATTCTTCTAGAGTTAAATATAGTAATTAAAGCTGCCCCTATAAAGGGGTAGTATAGTAGTATAATCCTTACTAAAGAGGTTTATAAAGTCTACTAGTTTAGGTAGTAGATAAGCTATAGATTCTGGTTTATTTATTAAGGGGAGTCCTACTATGTCTATAAGGACTATATTAATCTTATAGAGGCTAGTGCTAATAAGATAGATAGAAGGATGTCCCTAGTGCGCTTGTTAAGCTAAGCCAGCATATATAGAGCCTAATATTAATATAGTAGGGTTGTCTAAGTGCCAACCATTAGAGGCCTTAATAATAAGTCCTTTACGTATCCCTACTATAAGGAAGCGTTAAGATATATAAAGTTTAATTTTATTTTAGGCTAGCTAGAGGGCCCTAAGAATACAGTTATATAAGAGGCCTAGGATTATATAGGCAACTATAGGGAACTCCTACCTATTAATATTAGCCTAAAAGTAGATAAGATAGGTAATGTGTAGATATGTTGTAGACTTTGCCTAGAACCCTAGGGGCTCCTCTAAAGCTATAGTAAAGCTGTAAGCATATAGTAGGGCAATATAGGGTAGGCAGAGTTGCTACGCTAGTTATTTACTTATAGCTATAAAGCTGTTACAACTACTATTAACTTAGGCTTATAGAAATAAGGTTCTATTATATAGGAGTAGTATAAGAAATAGGGGGTCTTCTATATGATTTTCTATATCCTAATATTAGTCCTTATCTAATCTAAAAGTAGTAGTAGTAGAGTGCTTTACAGCATTAGTTTACCTATTACTAAGACTTAAGCAATAGGATCCTCTTTTTCTAACTTAGTATCTAATATCTCCTCTATAGATTTATTAAGAAAAGTACTATAGGCTTTTATATCTATTATAGAGGAAGGTGGTTTTATAGAGAGAAGGTTGCACTGCTAAATAAGGTGCTCCTTAGCGCTATAGTAGAGACACTAGCTAGTATTATAATACTAGTTAAGAACTGCTTAGGTAACCTAGAAGGCCTACTTAGTAGTCTTAGTAGTATTAGGCTAGAAAGGTTATATCCCCTTTATAGTATCCTAAGGGCGTTGCAGAGCTTTCTAGAAGCTAGCAGTGTTAATACTATCTATCTCTATGTTGCTATTATAGTTATAGGTGTTAGGTTGGTAACGTTGTAACTTAATACATTCTTTAAAATAGTAGGAGTTAATATCTAAGGCAATGCAGAGGTATTGTTTAACTACCCCCTAATAGTTATTATAGGGGATGTTATACTTAATACAGAAGTTATATATCTTCTTATTAAGTACTATATAGAGTTGTAAGAGTTTAATAGTATCTGCCTACCCTATACCTTCTACTAGCACTAACTTCTATTTAAAATAAATATAGAAATTAGTAAATTATTTATTATTATACTGTTTAAGCTGGTTAAGCTTAGAGACTACACATTCCTCCCTATATAGATCTATAAATATACTATCTAGGTATCCTAGAAAGGCTATAGGGCTATAGTTAAAGGTGTGCCTTAGCTTAAAGTAGGGGGCTACCTAGGCCTATATCTTAGGGCTAAGATTCTAGTATATAAGGAACTATTTATTATAGTTGCTACTAATAAAGTTAGAGTCTGCCTATAGCTTATAAGACATAAGGTTTTGCTAAGCCTAGAAGAAGGCCCTATTACTATTATAGGGGCTCTCTATTAGAAGGGGCTTATATAGGGAGTATTCTATATAGGGCCCTATTATTGCTGTATTATAGGCTATAGCCTCTATAGCATTTGCATAGTATTGCAATTCTATAAGTTACCTTTCCTACTTATAGATTATTATATAGAGGAACTTAAGTTCCTTCTAATTACCTGATTAGTCTATTGTATTATTATTAGGTTTCCCTATTGTTATTCTATTGGTTCCATTTTGTTCTCTAAGGTAATAGTTAATAATTGTTATAGACTAGCCTAGAGAGCGACTGCTATCTAGCGTTTATAGAGTTATTATTAACTATAAGGAAAGGAAGAGAGACTATCCCCTCTGGCAACCTATTCGTCTCCTATATATAGTCTGTAGGATCGCTAGCCTAGCCCTAAGCGTGCCCTAAGTGTCGGCGCATCACGTTCTATACTATTCCAAAGAGTAGCCGGTAGGGTGTCTCTTCTATAGTAGTAGTCTCCTAACCCTCTCCCTTTCCTCTTCCCTAAGGACCCGAGCTATCAGCTCGAGTCCATTACACTATCTATCTATTTATAGGTAGAAGGCTATAGATAGTCTCTATTTTACTTGTAAATAGTAGCATAATTCTGACCAAAACTAGCTAGTAAATACTAACCCTCTATCTAATACAATCCCCTCTAGGGCGCTGTATTATAATTCTACTTTATTATAGAAGACCTTAGCAAGCTCTACAGCATTAATTATAGTAGCTACTAGAATAAAGATAGTATACTTAGTGTATTGGTTTATAATTACTAGTATTGTGTTAACTTTATCCACTCCCTAGGACGCCCCTAGTAGTCTAGTAATAAAGTCTATTAACAGCTTAGCCTATAGCTAGCTTAATAGAGGTAGTGACTCTAACTAGCTATATAGTTAGTATTATTATGCCACTACCCGCTAGTAAGTTGTATAGTTAGTAATATATAAGGACACTACATTCTATATGCTAGGCTAGTAGAACTAGTAATGCAATAGCTCTAATATATAGGCAACTCTAAAGTAACTAGCTAGGGGATTATTATAGTATAGCTATAGGAGTTCCCTTTATACTATAGGGTTATTAGGGACTACAACCTTACTCTTATATAGAATAAGGCTATTCTATTAATCCTATCCCCTAGTTTTCCCCTCCTAATTTATAAGTAGTTTATCTTAACTCTTCTAATAGAGGTTGTAGTTATAGTTCTAGGCCTCTTAAAGTAATTAGATAAGTAGTTCCTCTGCACTAAGGTTATATAAGCTAGGAGTTACATCTATCTATCTAGCTTTATACACAGTTACTAACTATATATATTCTAGTAGTGTTAGTAGGTTACCTCCTACTATTCCTTTTCTTAGTAGTTCTTCTATAATTACATAGCCTACTAGGACCTTCTAGTTATAGGGTGCGTTAGCTACCTACAACCTAGGGCATAATAGTTTATTATCCCCTTCCCTACTTATAGGTATCTCTATAAGGCTAGGCACGTCCTTACTGCCTATCTATTGCTCCTCTAGCAATTTACTAGATAGTGTCTCTCTACTCCTCTCCTAATCTATAGGGTCTCTACTCTCTTAAGTAGTATTAATGTCTAGCCCCTTAGGTTACAGCGCCTTAATTTCTAAGTAACTAACTAGTCTTTTTTATAGCCTTAGCATTAGCTGCTGATTTAAGAGTGCTTTACCTTTATAATTAGATCTTCTTAATAGTACATCTACTAGGTTGCTTTTCCCTAGCCTATACCTAATAAGAAAGTTAAATAGGCTAAGGAATATACACTATTATACTTACCTTCTATTTAATTTACTTTACATTATAAATAATTATAGGTTATAGTAGTCTAACAGCACCTCTACTAGTTTATCTACCCCTTTAATATAGTATTGCTAGTGCTTAAATAACTTAATAATTATATATAGCTCTTAGTCTTCTATATTATAATTGCATTTAGCATTAGAGAATTTCTAAGACTAGAATACAATAGGGTGGTACTATCTATTATTATTAGGTTAAGCTAGGATGCCTACTATTATAAAGGTTAAAGCGTCTATTTTAATTTACACTAGTTACTTTAGATTATAGTGTATAAGGAGTAGCGCCTTTTAAAAGGCTTATTTTAGCTAGTTAAACACTACCTATTCCTTATTGCTAAAGTAGAAATTTCCCTTTTTGCTATTCTTTCTGCCTTTTATAAGTGCTATAAGTAGTATAACTATTATTAAGTACTTATAGATAAAGTAGTAATAGAAGTTGTAAAAACTAAGGAAGACCTATATATCCTATAGGTTCCTTAGGTATACCTATTCCTAGATTATAGCTACCTTTTCTAGGTCTATTATAATACCCTATATTAAGAGTATAAACCCTAGGAATTCCACTAAATCCTAGTAAAAGGCGTACTTAAAGGGTTTAGTATATAGCTCTGCCTCTCTTATCCTCTCTAGGACCTATTTAATATACTCTATATATAGTATATAGTCTAGTAAAAAGATAAGTATATTATCTAGATACACTATATAGATTGTATTAATAAGCCCTTAAAGCACCTAGTAAATATAGTTCTAGAACGTTACTAGCGTATTAGTAAGCCTAAATAGCATTATAAGGTACTTAAAGTAACCATATCTTATATAGAATGTAGTCTTCTATTTGTCCCCTTCCTTAATTTATATATAATAGTACGCATCCTTAATGTTAATTTTTAAGAAGAACTTTACGCCTTAGTATTAGTTAAGAAGTTCTAAAATAAGGGGTAGTGTATAGTAATTCTTTAGTATAATCTTATTAATACTATAGTAGTCTATATATAGTTATAGAGAACTATCCTTTTTAGGGATAAATAGGATAGGTGCCCTAGTAGGGCTCTTTAAGTACTAGATGTATTCTTTCTATAAGTTATCTTCTAGATACTTACAGAGTTCTTTAAGTTCTAATTAGAATAGTAGATAAATTAGGCTGTATAGGGGGCTTATATCTGGTTGTAGGTTAATTAAGTAATTAGTCTCCTTCTATTATAGTAAGATTCCTACCCTATCCGCTAAGAAAACATCCTAATATTCCTAAAACTTATCTAGGATTTAGTCTATATTCTCCTCTTCCTTAGCTATCTCTTTATTATATAGTAGGATAAATCTGTCTCTAGAGATATATTCTATAGCAAATACTATTGCCTTATTATATATCTTCTTCTAGAACTATTAGAGTAGAAGGTAGGTAATATCCTTCTACCCTACCTTAAACTACTATTTCTAGTTCTATAAGGAGAGGTATATATAGTAGGCAGCTAGTATATATATACTAATTAGTAGAAGGCTACCCTATATATCTAGGTCCCTATCTATAGCAATCCCTAGAAGGGTAAGGGTCCTACTTTATCCCTAGGAGTTATATAGTATTGTATAAATTTAATATACTCCTTACTATAGGATAGTAAAACCCCCTACTACTTATAAGGTTAGTACTAGCGCTATAGTTCTATAGAGGCTATATTGCCTTACAAATACTATGCTTATAATATCTACTTCTAAGCAGCTGTCTAGATCTATAAAGGTTTTAATAGTGTTTCGCCCCCTAATTATAATTGTAACTAGTGTATTAAAATGTATATCTATAGGTATATATATAGGTTTAGTAGCTATATAGGCACTTACTACTACTATAAGTCTTTTCCTAACTATTTTAGCTGTAAGTAGTTTATAGCTATATAGCCCTCCTTATTATAGTTATAGCAGATAATCTTCCTAGGTACGCCCTTATTATTTAGTAATATAGCTAGGCCTACAGCATCCTTTTTAGCTAGGGTTTAGAATGCTATCCTATAGTTACCCTACTATAGTGCCTTATATTATTATCTTAGGGGCTGTTTACTTAGCTTTTACTTATAATATAGTGCTATAGACTCCTATTATCTTTAGGCAAAGTAGACTACTTCTGCCCTAGTTATATTATAAATACTACTTTAGTGCCTTATAAAGGACTATAGAGTAGGTAGGAGCCCTATAAAGAATTAGCTAGCTTATATAGTCTTAGGCTCTTTAGGGAGGAATAGCTTAATTTCCTTAAGATAAGTGTTAAAATTATTAGGGTTTTAATTGTCTTACTACTATGCCCCTTCTAGCTTAATCTAAAGCATCTTATATTACTAGATAGATTTATAAACTAGAGATTAAGACTATTCCTTAAATAGTCCCTATAAATTTTTATATTCTACCTAGCAATTTACTAGCTACTTATATATAAACCTATTCTATTTCTATTAGACTTCCTTAGTAATAAAGTTTAGAGCATATAGGACCTTTCTCCTATTCTTCTAGAATTTATATAGTTCTCCTAAGAAGGTATACTTAAGGTTGCTAAGCTATATTAGGTAAGTAGAGGGGTTAGTTAGTTACTAAAGGTATAGGATATTCTAGTAGGATATATTAGGGTTCTCTATATTAAGCAGTTCCTTTAGCTTTTCTATAGGTTTATCCTATATAGCTTTCTAAGGATAGTAATTTAGTCCTATAGGGTTAGTAAATTATTGTAGCTTCTATACTATTTTAGCTAATTTACCCTTTATATATTAATATCTCTAGAATATCTTAAGTTTTTCTTATATTCCTTTTATATCTACTCCCTAATCTAGATCCTCTAGTTAGAAGATTAGGGTTACTTCTAAGTAACTATTATTAGAAAGTAGAATTGCCTAGGTAGTAGTAGTAGATTAGGTTCTCCTAGCTAATATATTAAATCTAGGGGGTTTAAGAGAAGCTTTAGAATTATAAGGAGTATAGAACTAGGCAGAGTTAATAGTTAGGTATAGGGTATATTAAGGAACTAAAGCTTACTTCTTCTAAGGGCTATACTAAGTGCAGCCCCTTTTGTAGAGTATAGCGTCTAGGGTATACATCCTTAGCGTCTTATAAGTAAGAGGGTGGCTAACTACTATAGATGCATTAGTCCTGCCATAGTGTGGCGGGTGTAGGTCTTACGTAAGGTTGTGTGCACTCTGTGCACACACCCAGCGCTTATGTAAGGTTGCACGCATCCCATGCGTGCACCTTACATTCTGTATAGTTAATAATAACTCTATAAACGCTAGATAGCAGTCGCTCTCTAGGCCAGTCCATAACAAAGGAATAGATTAAGTAGGGCTACTACTGCTTTAGTTTTAAGTAGGGTCTATAGTATAGCTTTAAAGGCACTAGTTACTACTTATAGGTATTTATTTTATTTAGTAATAAAGATATAGGCAATCCCCTTTGCTTTTCTATTAAGGGGGGTAGGGGTATAGTATAATCCTATACTATAAGTAATAGTACTCTAAACAACTTATATATATAGCAGCCTTATATTATATATAGAGCAACCCTATATTAAGGCTAAAAGCACTATAAGTGTAAGTTACTACTATAGTAGCTTCTTTTTAACCTTAAGTTAGTAGGTTTTCTATATAAGTTTATAATATATCTATACCCTAAGGAAGTAGGATTTCTAGATAGGTTATACTATTATAAAGCTAAGGCGGATAGGTATTATAATTACTATGTATTAGTAGATAAAGTATATAAGCTTACTCTTTATTAGGTTAAATATAAGGCCTACCTCTTAGAACTATTAGTAGTAAATATTCTACACAGACTTAAGTTGCTAATATATAATATCTAGTGTATAGCTGTATATAAGGAGGTTAGTGTTATCTAAAAAGCCTAGTACTAGTGTAGATTATATATTTTATAGTTTAGTGTATAATAGTATAATATATAAGAGGAAGAGGATAGGTAAGATAGGGGACCCCTATAGTACTTCTATAGGTATAGGTAGGGTACTAGTTGTTTTACTATTAAAAAAAATTTATACTATTCTATTAGTAGTAAAGGTATAGATTTATACTACTATCTATATAGGTATCTCTATAGCTATTAATATATATATTAGCTAGTAGTAGTAGATAGTGTTAAATATAGTAGAAATATCTAGTTATAGGAGTAATATAGTGCTGCTATAGTACTAGGCTGCCTTTATAGCCTCTATAAGAATACTAATAGTAACTTCTATAGAGTGGTTTGCCTAGTTCCCTATTTAGAGGTTAAGAAGGGCTTCTCTCTCCTTAGTAGTATAGGTAAGCTATACTACTACTACTACTTTAAGAACTTTATTAATAATACTAAGGAGTAAGATTAGGCGCTAAGCTTCTATATACTATTGTTACTCTAGAGTTTTACTAGGTTTATGTAGTACTATAACTTTAGCTAACTAATATAGTGCTAGGTAGTAGCTAACCTAGTAGTATATATTTAAGAGGTAGGTAAGGATATAGGCTAAGGGTTAGCTATATACTTTAAGAAAGCCTACTAATAGCTTATTAGAATTAGGTGCTTTCTAGCTTATAAGATCCTTAATAATTCTATATATTTTATTAGTATTAAAGTAATCTTTATATAGAAATACTATAGTATTAAGTTAGTAGTTATAGTTATCTAGAATATTATTAAGGTATGCCTCTAAGTAAGGGAAGAAGTATATAGTAAGGAAGGTGGCTTTCTCTTTATAGGTAGTGGCTATATAGGCAAAGGGGCTATTGCCTTAATAGAGGTTAGAGAGGCAGATCTATTCTAGTAGGAGGCTGCTATAGAGCTATGCCTATTATTCTAGTTTCTATAGATTACCTCTATAAGTAGTAGTAGCTTATATTACTACTCTCTATAAGCTGTAGCATTTATTATTAATAACTTAGGTTTAGGTCTATACTGCCTTAGTAGTAAGTTGCTAATTATTATTAGTATAGTAAGTATACTATCTTTATAGTATGTATTAGGCATCCTAGGTAGCTTGCTTTACTTAGTAATTCTACTAGGGATTAGGTCTAGGGCTGCTTTAGGGGCTATATAGTACTATAGCTTTAGTAATAGCTTAAAGTTCTATTATAATCTAAACTACCTAATCTTTAATTATCTTAGGTGTGTTAAGCAGTGTATCCTTAGTGTTATAGTAGAACTAAGCTGCTGCCTCTATAGTTACTATATCTATCTATATATATAACTATTTAAATATATTAATAGATATATAGTTAGTATTCCTAAAGGTACTAATGTAGATAAGCTATAGAATATAGTTAGATCTAGCTAGATATAGTCTGCCTAGGTATTTAATCTAGGTATTCTAGATAGCCTAGGTATAGTTAATAGTACTACTATACTTACTATATAAGTACTATATAACTTTATCCTATAGTATAGTAAGACTAAGTTACTACTACTCTACTATTACTAGAAGAGTATTACTATCTACTAATATTCTATTAAAGTAGTTTTAGAGAGGGTAATATTAGTTAAAATCTCTAATAAAGATACTTTAGGTCTATAGTAGTGCTATAATAAATTTAGTTAGAGGGGTTATCTAGTTAGGTTTATAATTAGGGGAGTAGATTAAGTATATTTCTATGCCTACTATTATAATTAAGCACTAGTCTATACTATTATATATTAACTATATATTAGTGCTAAGTTAGTAGTTAATATATATAGTAGTATAGCTACCCTAGGTAGCTAGGTAGAAACACTCTAGGCTAAGGTTTAGTAGGTAGCTATTAATTATCTTTAATTCTTAGATTGCTATTACATTAGTTCTAGGTTAGTATTATAGTGCTAGGTGTATAAGGTAGGTTTTCTTCTATATATTCTAGTATATAATTTCTATTATATACTAATTATATTATATATTAGGTTATAGTTAGCTTATTTAATCCTACTATAGGTATAGGTAGTATACTAAGGTATACTATTATAGTATCTAGAGTATAGGGGGTATTAGTAGTGCTTAGTTTAGAGCGTCTAGTATATAGTTAGCTAACTTATTTATATAATAAGGCCTTCCTTAAGAGTAGGTTACTTACCTTATAGTATTTATTATAGCTTTAGACTTTAGTCTATCCTTTATTAGTAGTATTAGGTTTAGTAAAGACTAAGGGATGCATTAGGTACGCTATATAGGCGTGGTTCTATTACTTATTAGCTATATTATATAAATAGGACTATACTAGGTGAGAACCTATATAGTTAATATAGTGTTCCTATATTATGCCTAATAATATAGGGTATAAATTCTCTCTATTAGTATAGCAATTAGTACTATACTAGCTATAGTATAGTAGTGTATTATATCTAGTAGAGATATAGCTAAACTTAAAGTAATTATAGTATTAGTATAGATAGAGTATATTATTATAGGGTTTAGCTTTAAAGATCTTAGCTTTATATATAATACTAGTATAGTAGAGGTAGTTAGCTGCCTTAACTCTATTAATTCCTATAATAAGTAGTATATAGATTATAATATTATATTGCTTCTATACTATAATCCTTATAGAGCTAGGTCTATTTATAGTAATAAGGTCTTTTAGAATGTCTTTATTAGCTTAGTTTTATAAGTAGTATATAGGGAATCCCTTAATAATAATGCTAAATATTTAGTAGTTAAGTATTATATTTAGTCTAAATATAGTATAGACCTAGGTTATATCTTTAGTATATAGTTTAGTAGTATTATAGAAAGTTATAATAGTATTACTACTATAAAGGCGCCTTACTACTATAGCAGTACTAGTTCCTATAGCTTTATTTATAGCTATAACTATCTCTTCTAGGGAGTAGGTTTTAGTATATTTTATAATAGTTAAGCCTCTAATAGTAGTTTTATAATAGATATAAGGTAATACTATAATAGTAGTAATATAAGTAGGAGTAGAAAGAGTAGCTACTTAGCTACTAGCTATAATATTAGCCTAGCTTAGAGCTAGTATAGTATTATTAAATACCTTTTTAATAGTATTTTCTACTATAGTCTTAAGTTGCTTAGTTATAGTATATATATCTATTAGAGGGGAGGGTGCTAAGGGGGTAAGGGTTTTATATTAGGTATGTATTGCTACTGTGTTAGCTATATAGAGGATAATATTCTATATACTCTTTAGTAGTAAAGCTAGTACTATATTAGCTAATTCTTTATATTTAAGTTTATAATAATCTAGTAGCTATAAACTTATTAGTAGTAGTGTAGGTATAGTTTAAGGTGCTGTTATAAAGCCTCTATATTCTATAAAGAGGTAGTGGTGGCTTTAGGTAAGCCCTTTATAATAGCTGCTATTAATATCTATTAGCATTGCTACGCCTATAGCACCTATGCTCTAGCTCTAATGCGCTATTAGAATCTAGGGTAAATAGGCATGGCGATTCTTTTGTAATGTTTTTTGAATGGTTTTGAGTCGATTTCGCGTCGCTACCGCGGTGCAGAAGAAATCCGGGAGCAGAGTAAATATTATAATAAAGTAGAATTCATACCCTCTATTAAAATAAGACAGATCTTCAAATTAAAAAAAGAAAACGTGCAACTATATCATAAAGAAAGATAGTCAGTCAGTCTTTGTTTATTTAAATTCAACCATCTTTACATACAAACAAGATACCCCCCCCAAAAATAAGACACATCTTCAAATTAAAAAAAGAAAACGTGCAACTATATCATAAAGAAAGATAGTCAGTCAGTCTTTGTCTATTTAAATTCAACCATCTTTCCATACAAACAAGATAGGGGGGGGGGGGGGGGGGGGGGGGGGGGGGGGGGGGGGGGGGGGGGGGGGGGGGG
>JABAEC010000075.1:62418-75774 GCA_013435705.1 Claviceps paspali | reverse complement strand
CCCCCCCCCCCCCCCCCCCCCCCCCCCCCCCCCCCCCCCCCCCCCCCCCCCCCCCCCCCCCCCCCCCCCCCCCCTTTTGTCAGCTGTCCCATGAGCCACGAGGTACCACTCGCTCATCACTTCATTCACCAGATTTTCAAATCAGCCATTCCACCAAGCTATGACTAGACCCAGCTTCTAAGAAAAGAAAGACGAAAGAAAGAGAAGAAGAAGAAAAGGGGGAGAGGTAGGAGCAGAAGATGGAGGAGGCAAACGAGGATGGGGAAATTGGAACTAATAATGAATTACAATTAAAAAAAAAAAAAAAAAAAAAAAACCTCTCGTATAAATGATCATCATCATCATGCTACTTTCACCAATCCAACATCTTCAACTCTTTCCCACCCATGCATGCTTTTTCATCTTGTCATCAATGGCCCCTCCGAACCCCCCCCCCCCTTTCATCACGTAATCCTTCAGGATTCACCCTCCCCACAGCCTGGTGTACATTTTTTTTTTTTTTTTTTACATAACTGGTCAGGTACTTGACCCATATTGAATGGCATACCAAGGTACCTCTCTCCTCTCGGCAACCTCGCCGCACCTGATAGCCCACTGCTGTTTCGTCTTCTCTTCGAGTGATAACTTTATTAATATTTCTAGTCCATCATCCACTTCTCTCTCCCACAAGAACATAATCTCTAGGTCGTGAAATGGAAAAATCTGCATCTCCATCATTGCTGGCCCTGCGCTGCGAGTCATCCATCAATTACCCAACCAACCGCTCATAGCCAAACTCTGCGCCATAAGCCCTCTGCGTCTCATAGGGAAAGAAAAAATCAACAGCCAGTTTTGCCATGGGTATGGAGATGAAGAGAAGAAGAAGAAGAAGAAGAGAAACGCGATACTAAAAGCTGGAATATGTGTACTGTATAATAATGCCGAGCGTGCCAGCAACTGCTTGCCTCGAAACCAAAACGTCTGGTATGGGCTCGCCTCCTGGCACGAAATAGAATCAAGAGGGAACAAAAAAACGGCAGAAGTGGAAGAGAGGAGGTTAAAATAAAAATTAAGACGCGCTCAAACGTCTAAGGACCGTAGCCGTTACCCATGGTCTACTTCAGATGCGTAATCCAGCATGAAATGAAGCAAGAAAGGGGGGGGGGGGAAAGAAGAAGAAGAAACCCTCAAAATACACACATCTTCGTGGCTCCGTGACAAGTGCAGTACATCAACGCCTCGGAACAAGTTGGCTTTCGTCACCAACGACCATTGATGCTGCTGGACTGAACCCTGGACCCCTGGCCTCGCTTCTTTTTGAAAAAAAAAATGTTTTTTTTTCCTCTTCTTATCGGAGGGGACGCTTGGCATCTCGCACACCTTCACGGATGACCTCTTCCAGAGTCCAGCGAGGAGGATCTATAGGTATACCGTTGGCCTTCCTCCACTCCAACTCCCTCTCGGGAGCGACGTCAAAGGTGGGGGGCAAGGGCGCCAGTCCGCCGGCGACGCCCGTCGAGAACTTGAGCTGCAAGATGTCTGCTACTTCATCGCAGGCGGCCAACAGCCTATCCAGATCTTCCTTATTGTGAGCGGAGGAGACACAGAAGCGGGCACGGGAGCTGATCAGGGGCGTGGCGGGATAGCCGACGACGACAACGGAAATCCTGCGCTTGAGCATCTCCCGGCTGAAAGCAGGCATTTTCCCAGGATTGTACAGGGTGACGGGAATGATGGGAGAGTCGTCGTGGCCGTAGACAATCATTCCAAGACGCTTGAGGCCGAGACGAAGATAGCGAGAATTGAAAGCGATACGCTGCAGCCGCTCCTCGCCCTGCCCAGGGCAGAGTTCGCCGGTGATGAGTTTCAACGAGGCGAGAATCTGCATGAGCACGGGGGGGGCCGGGGACTCGCCGTACAGCGTCGAGGCGTTTGTGCTTCGCAGCTTGTCAATGATGTGCTTCTCGGCAGCGACGTAGCCGCCGTTGGCGCCAAAAGACTTTGTCAGTGTGCCCATCAAGATGTCCACCCGCGAGGGGTCGATTCCGAAGTAATCGCAAACACCGCGGCCGCGAGGTCCCAAGGCACCAATGGAATGGGCCTCATCAACAAACAGATAGAATTTGTACTTGTCCTTGAGCGCGAGGACGCCGGGCAGGTCACACATGGTGCCTTCCATGGAATACAGGCCCTCGACGACGACAAGGATCTTCTTCCAAGGACGATGGGTACGCGGCTGGCCTTGTGATATACTCTCGCGCAGGACACGTTCGAGATCACACACGTCATTGTGCTTGAACGACTGAATGACCGCACCAGACAGCCGGGCTCCGATACGGATAGAAGCATGGTTCAGCTCATCGGAGATGATGAGACATCCCTTGGAGACGAGGGCAGGGAACGAGCTTGCGTTGGTAACATAACCCATGGGGAAGACCATGGCCTCGGGTTTGCCCACAAAAGCAGCGATTTCCCTCTCAACCTCTAGCGCCAAATCAGTGGTGCCAGCGTCGGCTCGCGGGCTGGCGGTGGCAACACCATATCTTTTGACGCATTCTTCGACAGCGTCAGCGCAAGGGCCGTCGGACTGGGCGAATCCCAGATAGTTGTAGGAGCTCATGTTGAGAGTTTCGGTGTAGGTGCCGGTATACTGATAGGTACGGTTGTTGTCGTCCGACTTGCGGTCAATGAGAGTAATGAAGCGTCCGGGGACACCGACTGTCGGACGGGCAAAGCAGTCATCCAGTCGCATCTTCAATCGTCTGGTATAGAAGCTGTCAAAATCGTCGTTGAGAGGAGCGTAGCCATTTTGAACCTTGAGAGACCGGTAGTGCTTCTGATTTCCAAATCTTTTGCCGAAAAAATCGCAAATATGACCGACAAGGATAAGCAAAAGGTAGCTGACATAGGTTGTGAGGAAGAAGTAGTAGGGGGGTTCGTCCTCAACCGGAGCTGCCAGAGGCACGCCATGCGATTTGCTGACGTAGAGATGGCTCGAATGGCAGAGAGGACCAAACTGGGCATCAGCTCTTCGCTTCCTCTCCATTTCCTCCACCGACTTGGGTCGAAAGAGCGTGGTGGTTGGTGGTTCAGAAGTATTGTGATCATCGGCAACAGCTGTGGACAAGGAAATTATAGGGAGGGAGGCCGACGGCGGCGAAATGCCAACAGGGGACCCGTTGAGCTGACCCTGCTGCTGTTGGGTCAGGGTCGACTGGGATTGCTGCTGCTGCTGCTGCTGCTGCTGCTGCTGCATGGCGAGCAACACCTGCTGTGCAGACAAGGGATCCTTTGACTTTGGGCTCGACGAGAAGAACTGGCTGAGGCGATTTGCTTTCGAGGTTGAAGATCGTCTTTCGCCCGTCTTTTCAGAAATCGACATGGCCGAGGAGGACGAGAAGGGGTTGGACAGTTTGCGGGGCATGTCTCCTTGCAGTCGAGCGCAACTATGATTGCGAACGGAATGGAAAACACGAAAGAGAGTATTACGACAGGAAGGACCGGAGCGGACGTAAGAAGCTGCTCGTCGAGAATGACTGATTGATCACTGGGGCGAGGCCTGCTTCTTCTTTTTTTTTTTTTTTTTTTTAACGAAGATGAGGTCAGCAGCTGCGATGGTGGGTGTCAAGTACTGCGTCGTTCAAAGGGAGAAGGAAAGAAGGAAAATTGTCGTGATGCGGGACACGGACGGAGGTCATGGATGACGGCGAAGACTCGACACTGCCACAGGCCAGAGTCCAATCGACCGAGAGGGCAAAGAGAAGCGATTGCGCGGGCCACTGGGCCCAGAATCATTCGCAGCGAAAGCGCAAGTCGCACTTTCTACTGCGCATGCAGACGGCTGGCGGGCAATGAGGCGAGGGTGTGAGGTGAACGGGTTTGAGGCAGCTCGAAAAGTTGGAGCGACAAAGCCAAGAAATAGGGGTTGAGGTTGAGGGGAGGGAGGAGGCAAGAAGGAAGAGGCAAGTCAATTCGTCGATCGACAGCCACAGCTTTGACAGAACCAGAGGCGAATTGAGGGCTGACACAGAGAAGCACGACGGCAGCCGCGCGAGGGGGGGGGGGGGGAGATACTACTCACCATCTGGGTGCAGCAGATGCGGCACGAAGGGGAACCTGTCGGAAAGAACGGTCAAGATGAAGTCGAGGCGAAGCCACAGACACGCGTCGGTACTGAGGACGAGGAGGCAGGTTGTTGCTCAGTACCAAGTCGTTGGATTTAATGGCAACAACGGGCTGGTCGAGTTGGGATGGCGGAGTGGAGGCCTGAGTGGGGGCCTGAGTGGATGCCACTGAGTGGGTGGGTGGAGTGGATGCCACAGAGTGGGCATGTCATGTCAATCAAGTAGTACGTAGTACGTACTGTAGTAGTCTCCCCCCCCCCTTGCTGCTGCTGCTGTTGGGTTGTGACAGTTGGAGTCCAGCTGGCAACAGGCGCACATTGCGCACTTCGCACTACTTCGCACTTGCTAATAATGATGGCTGATGGGCGGGTGGAAATGAACAATGACAAGCTTTGACCATCCGTCCATCCATCTTGTCCATCCATCCATCTTGTCCATCCATCCGTGTCTATCTGTCTGTGTCTGTCTGTAGTCGACTTTTGCAAATGCCAATCTCTGCGGTCGCTTGTTGATTTGGGCTTTTCATTTTTATTTTTATTTTGCCATCCCCTTCCCTTCTCTCCATGGCCCATGGCACGCCATCGATGACGACAACCATTTTGCAAGCTCTTGCCACCACTCGGGCAGCATATTAGAGTTGGCGACGTGCGGATTCCGGGCGAGCCGCCTCGCCGTCAGTGTTTTCCTTGCACGACGACGCCCCGTGGTCTCATGTCAGAATCTACCACCATGGATTATGGTCCTTTGTGTGTGTGTGTGTGTGTTTTTTTTTTTTTTTTTTCCTTCCTCTACGTAGTAGTCCCTGAGCCTCAATGCAAAGCAAGCGGGTGCCCAGCCCTTTCGTTCCACCCGAGTCAGCTGCGCGCCACCATGGCACCACGCCAAACCAAACAAATTACGCATTAAGCAGGCTTCTTCAGTCGCCGACGATGGATGCCAGAAGCTCTGCGGCCGCCGGACTTGCAGCAGAAACATGGTGGAGAACGGAAATAGACGGCATTAGCTGCTTCGATTCGTCCTCGAATTCCCGACTTTTGCTCTCGCCTTTCATCGGCGATGGGCGTGTCCGTCTCGGCGCGGTCGGCTATTGATACTTGATACTCGTAAAACCTGTCTCGGCGTCATCCAGGTCCGGCCTCAGCTCATCCAATCTGAAAAGGCATATCTAGAATTGCTAGTAGTGGAGTTGTGTGAGTCTGAGTTGAGGTGTGAGTGGCTTGTCTGTTTGACGTTATGTTTTTTTGCCCCTCCCCCGCTATCCCATCTCGTTCCCCATTCCCGCACACCACAAACGCTCACCGCAGCATCGTTCTCTCTTGCCCCTGTTTCTTATCTGTCTTGTCTTTTCTCAGTAGCAGTTGATCTCGGTTTTCGCCATTCTTCCCCGGACCCCGTCGGTCGTGGGAAGCAAGCGTCTGGTTCCGTTTGGTGACAAAATGATCGACTCCGTCAATGAACCTCCTGCCCCGGACGAACTCTGGAGGCATGCCGCTCCCGCTTCCACGCCCATGTGGCACTTCATCCAGCGCGTCAACATGAAGCATGGGTTGGGCATCACCGGCTATCGCGGTCTGTATAAATGGTCCGTTGACGAGGTGTCTACCTTTTGGGAAGAGGTCTGGGACTTTGTCGGCATCGTCTCGTCCAGAAAGGCAGACAAGGTGAGAAGGTGGCTTCGCCGTCATGCCTTTTTTCCTCTAGACCACATGTATTGCGTTTTATTCGGTTCGAAACAAGGCCATTGTCATATACGTGGGTCCTGGTCGCTCCAACCAAGTCCGCAGCAACTGACCGATCCGTCCTATGCAAAAAGGCCCTTGTTGAGAATTGTCCAATGTACCCGCGGCCCGACTTCTTCTCGTCCAGCCGGCTCAACTTTGCCCAGAATCTCCTATTCCCTTCGACCGAGCCTCCGATCGATCCGTCTTCCACGGCTGTCATCACCGTTACCGAGCTACCCGGAGATCTGAGGTCGTCATCGTGGGCCGAGCTGCGCGACGCCACGCGCCGCTGCGCCAACGCCTTGCGCGCCTCGGGCGTAAAGCCTTGCCATGTCGTGGCCGGATACGTCTCCAACCACGTGGAGGCCTTGGTGGCCATGCTGGCCGCCGCTTCAGTCGGTGCCGTCTGGACGTCCATCAGCCCCGACAGCGGCGTGTCGGCCGTGCTCGATCGTCTGAGCCAGATTGCCCCCAAGGTCCTCTTCGCGGACAACGGCACAGTGTACAACGGAAAGGAGTGGTCTGGCGCCTCCAAGACGCGCGAGATCGTGGCGGAGCTCAAGAAAGTCGGCCTCGAGACCGTCGTCGCCATCAACAACATCAAGGCCGACCTGGGACTCGCAGATCTGGAGAGCCTCGGCATAGACGCCGTCGACTACGATGCCTTTTTGGCCAGTGCGCCCGACGACGCCCTCACGTTCGAACAGCTCCCTCCGTCACATCCGCTCTACGTCTTGTACTCGAGTGGCACGACTGGATTGCCCAAGGCCATTGTGCACACGGCACTGGGGACTCTGCTGCAGCACAAAAAGGAACACATGCTCCACTGCTCGTTGACGTCCTCGTCCCGCCTGCTCTACTACACCACCACGTCGTGGATGATGTGGCACTGGAGCGTCGGGGCTCTGGCCGTCGGGACCACGCTCGTTCTTTACTCCGGATCGCCCTTCCGCCCCTTTTCGTACCTTTCTCTTCCCAAGGTCATCTCCGACCTCAAGGTCACACATTTCGGCACATCGGCCGCCTACCTCACGGCTCTCGAGGCCAACAACGTCCGGCCCGTCCGGGATGCCAGCCTCGACTTGTCATCACTAGAGGCCATCTACTCGACCGCGTCGCCGCTCCCTCCGTCCACCTTCGGGTTCGTCTACGAAGCCTTCCCCCGGAGCGTCCACCTCGCTTCCATCACGGGCGGCACCGACATCATCTCTCTCTTCGGCGCTCCCTGCCCCTTGCTTCCCGTGCGAGCGGGCCAGATACAGTGCGCTGGTCTCGGCATGGACATTCGCGTTGTCGACTCCGTCACGGGAGAGGACGTGCCCGCCGGCGAGGAAGGAGATTTGGTCTGCGTCAGGCCCTTCCCCTGCCAGCCCTTGACCTTCTTCGGGCCTGGCGGAGAGGGCAAGTACAAGGCTGCCTATTTCGAGAGGTTCGAGAACGTCTGCGGCGCCACGGGACCGGTCTGGCACCACGGAGACTTTGTGAAGATGCCGGATCCGTCCACCGGAGGCCTCGTGATGCTCGGCCGCTCGGATGGTGTTCTGAAGCCGGCCGGCGTTCGTTTCGGGTCTGCCGAGATCTACAACATCCTCGCTCGCTTCTTCTCCGGCCATGTCGAGGACGCCGTGTGTGTTGGCCGCAGGAGGGAGACGGACACGGACGAAACGGTGTGTCTCTTCGTCGTAATGGTCGCTGGCAGATGCTTCACCGATGATCTGGGAAGCCAGATCAAGGCCAAGATACGCGCTGAACTCAGTCCACGCCATGTTCCCGCCGTGGTTGAGGAATGCGGTGCCGGTATTCCTAAAACAGGCAACGGCAAGAAGTAGGTTTTTTTTTTTTTTTTTTCCTGTCTCTCCTTCTCTTCTTCTTCTTCTTCTTCGTCGTTCGGTGATCATTATCAATCAATGTCTTTCCAGAATGACAAGACGTCTTGTTGACGCGAGAACGTCCCATCACAGGATCGAAGTGGCCGTCAAGCAGATCCTCTCGGGCCTGAAGATCAAGACCAATGCGAGCGTCGCCAACCCCGAATCGCTCGAGTGGTTCAAGAGCTGGGCCAGCACGAACTGAGAACAACAGCTACCAGTGGATGCGACGGTGTGCTGTCAAAATGTCCCCATCGTTCTTCTCAGGGGATTCGATTCGCTGGTGAGGCCCGGCGCGGGAATTTATGCTCATTTCGTTCTCCGGTACCTGGTGGGTGAGCTGCATCGGAGCCAGGTGTTGGTGGAGCACGGTAATGGGGGCTCGCGTGCACGAAGCGATCGAGATGTACCAGGCGCATCGGAATGACTTGAACCAACCCGCATCGCCAATACCAACCCCTTTTCTCTCTCTCTCGTCTCTCTTTTCTCTTCTTTGTTCATCTATTGGTGGAAGGCATCCATCTATCCTGGCGCAGCGCCGCATCAACACTTTTTCACCGTCGCTAATCGACTGGGAGAAAATAAATGAATACCAATCTCCGTGATGGGATTCACGGGTCGCCGATCAGTCATGACCGGCCAGTCAAGCGAAATCATTGTTCCTCGAGCCCCTTCCTGGGTCCCGTCCATCCACCCCGCCGCATCTCCACAAGATCGACGCGTTGAAAAAAAAAAAACGCACACACGCACCCACCGCACCGCACCGTATGGTAAACATTTAGCCATGCCCGTTCTGGTTCACACCCGCTGATGACTGAGACAGGGGCGGGGACAAGTGTCCTTTTTTATAAATTAATGTGGGGATAAAAGGAAAAGGAGGGAAAAAATAATACAAAATAAAAATAAAAACATAGGAAGGGAAAGCGAAAGCAAAAGGAAAAAGGGAAGATGGATATTGCACTCAATCCACGGCCCAACTATCCAGTCTGTTCATGGCGCTTTTTTTTTTGGGTGAGGGGGGGGGGGGGGGAGAATTCACCGTGAGTGACCAGCAGGGAGTCATGCAATCCTATGATTATATTCCTCTGTTCTCTTCGCTCCCTTTTTTTTTTTTTTACCTGTTTTTCTTTCTTCTTCTCCCTTTTCTCCGATGGAGACTGGAACGAGTTGAGTGTAACGACGACCTGGGAGGAGGGGATGATGTGGGTTGCGTGTCCGTGCGTGCGGTTTTTTTTTTTTTTTTTTTTTTTTTGCTAGTGGTTCAAGTTCCTTCTTACCTGGACAAAGCGGTGCAGGGCACGGATTCGTGTTACGCAGCCGCCTTGTCGCCTACCCTGCATCGTGTAAGGGGGGATGATACAAATGAACGAGAACAGGCTTGGTGGGCATTGTTTGTCGCCCGGCAGGCTAACTAACACCTGTGCGTGCGTGTGCGTGTGCGTGTATATGTGTGTGTATATGTGTGTGTTTTTTGAAAAAGAAAAAAAAAAGATCAGACCATAATGCATGACACACAGGCCGTGGCGCAAATCGGGCCCACGAAGCATCGTGCGGAGCCGGCCGCACACCAACTTTTCGCACATGGTACAAGTTACAACGAATGTACGACAAACAACAGACAACTGGCAGGGGCAGTGGTTGCCGAGGACGAGGACAAGAACGGGACGGAACAAGACAGACAAATGACAAATGACAAATGGCGTTAATCGTTGATCCAGCCGCCTCGTTGAGAAACAGAAAGAGGTACTTTTCCATCTACAGCTGGCGGCTAGGAAGCGGCCCCCGGCGTCTATACATATATAATACAGTAGTAGTAGTAGTAGCAGTAGTTAGTAGTTAGTAGTAGTACTATGTAGTAGTAGTATCATGTTTGGTTTTCTTCGCACGCACGAGTCGCAACGAAGCATGCATACGATGGCCCATCACATAGTTTTTGGCCTCTGTCAGCCACTTACTTTACCTCTCTCTGTCTCTCCCTCTCTCCCTCTCTCCCTCTCCTTTGCCCCTTCCTGGCATCGCCTTCCCCGGTATTATTCCGTGCGCCTGCCGAGTAAATCGTATTGCTGGAGGACCAATTGGACGGCGATCCTGGAAGAGCAAGGCAAGGGGCAAATTTGCAGGCCTCTCTGTCGCTCTCATTTCGATGACTTGCGCCGATTGGTGCCCCCTCCCCCCCCCCCCCGTCGGGTCGAGCTACAACGGGGGGAAGTTGATAGTCAAATAGTCCATTCGTGTAGGACGACGCGGACGCGGCGGGCAAGGATACGGACGCTGTGGGAAGAGAAGCTGGTCGGAGAGAGATGCATTCGGCAACATGTCTCAGCGGGCAGACAGGCAAGGCAGACAGGCACATTGCCGCTGGAACTCTCCTGACCCGCTATCCGAGATGGACGCATGTCCCATCGTCTTCCTGGCTGTCGTCGATTAGGGTCCTGTGCATCGCGGCGGCGGCGGCGGCGGCGGCGGCGACGACGACACCGTGCAGCCGTCTTGGCTGCCGACGGACCAGCCCCTGATATTGACGAGATGGGGGATGGGTGTTTTGTGCATTCGTGCGTTTTCCGCATCCATGCTGCTTGCTGCTCAAAACCTCAAAACACGGGTTGCCGGGCTTCCGTCACGCTTGGCTGCAACGGCCGCCTGGCGTGGGCATACAGGGACGTGAACCGTTTGAATCGCGTGCTGCTTGGGATGGATGGTGTGTGTTTTGTTGTCGTTGTTTTCTGTTTTGTTGCTGGTGCTGCTGGTGCTGTAGGGGCACCGGATACTACAGTACTAAGTACTAACTACTACTAGTAGTATATAGTACTTAATACTACTACTAGTACTTAGTAGTAGTAGTACAGTAGTGGTGGTAGTAGTGGTAGTAGTGGTAGTAGTAGTAGTAGGCACCTGGACTGAGCATGTAGTACGTACTACATCCTGCAGATACTGCAGGAGCAGGCACCGAGCAGTGAGAGCCCAAGGTACGGCTCTGGGCGCTCTGGGCGCTGGCTGGCCACTCACCAGTCACTGCCTAACCATCCCCCCCCCCCCCCCCCACCCCCCATGCCCAGCCATCTGGTACCCATCCGGTACCCATCTACTACCCATCCGCTACCCATCTACCCATCTACTACCCTTCTACTAGCAGATACTACTAGTACTACTGTAGTAGCAGTACCCATCCCCCCTCTCCCATCCCCCCCCCAGCAACCACCTCCTGCCCCCGTCTCTGCATCCCCCATCTAGTCGTGGCTTCCCACACCCCCTGGCCAACTTTCAGCCAAGCCAAGCCAAGCCAAGCCAAGCCAGCCAGTCTCGTCCAAGTCCAAGTCGAACCTTTCCTCTCCTTCGACCTCCGCCTCTCCACACCCGCTCTCGACAAATCTCATCGCCGGACGACGCTCGTTTTGACCATCCCTCCCACCACCCCCCCCCCCCCCCCCCCCCCTTCGAAACCTCCCGACTGCATTCCATCTATCTCGCCTGCCCTCGACCGCCCTCGACCGCCCTCGCCCGTTCTCTCGATCGTGAATTTCGTCTTCGCTCGCAACAGCGTCAGTCACGATGAATTCGCAGGGCAACGATGTGTCTCCCGAGGCCATGCAGGCGCGGATTCAGCAAGCGCGTCGAGAGGCCGAGACGCTGAAGGACCGGATCAAGAGAAAGAAGGACGAGCTTTCCGACACCACTCGTACGTTCCCGATTGACCATGATGTCGTCGAATATCCAGCGGCGACCATGGGCTTCTGCTGCTCAAGCCCCGTCCTTCTTGACCCCAGAACATATCCGTCTCGTTCCTGCCCCCATCTCGTTCGCGGGATTGCCTTTACTAACCGGGTCATCTCGTCCTTGTCGTGTCCAGTCCGAGTCGTTGCCCAACAGGCTCATGAGCCAATCCCCAAGAACCAGCTCATGAAAGCTAAGCGCACCCTGAAAGGTCACTTGGCCAAAATCTATGCCATGCACTGGTCGACCGACCGCAGACATCTTGTCTCTGCCTCGCAGGATGGCAAGCTCATCATCTGGGACGCCTACACCACCAACAAAGTCCACGCAATTCCCTTGCGCTCGTCTTGGGTCATGACGTGCGCCTACGCCCCCAGCGGCAACTTTGTCGCCTGCGGTGGCCTCGACAACATTTGCTCCATCTATAACCTCAACCAACAGCGCGATGGTCCCACGCGCGTCGCTCGAGAATTGTCCGGCCACGCGGGCTACCTTTCCTGCTGTCGGTTCATCAACGACCGCAGCATTCTGACGTCCTCGGGCGACATGACCTGCATGAAGTGGGATATCGAGACTGGCCAAAAAGTCACCGAGTTCGCCGACCATCTTGGAGACGTGATGAGCATCAGCCTCAACCCTACGAATCAGAACACATTCATATCAGGCGCCTGCGACGCCTTCGCCAAGTTGTGGGATATACGGGCAGGAAAGGCCGTCCAGACCTTTGCTGGGCACGAGTCCGACATCAACGCCATCCAGTTCTTCCCCGACGGGCATTCGTTCGTCACCGGTTCCGACGACGCAACCTGCAGGCTGTTTGATATTCGAGCAGACAGGGAGCTGAACGTCTATGGCGTAAGCTCATCCAACGCCATCTTTTCTTTGTTTTTTCTTTCTTTCTTTCGATGAAGAAATTCATGCCCGTCTAACCTGATTTGATGTGTCTTGTAGTCCGAATCCATTCTTTGCGGCATCACCTCTGTCGCCACCTCGGTGTCTGGCCGCCTACTGTTTGCGGGCTACGATGATTTCGAGTGCAAGGCAAGAAGAAACCCGCCATCAGAACGAAGGAAACCGCACACCATTTCCCCCATGCTAACAGTTCTGCGCAGGTTTGGGACATCACTCGAGGCGAAAAGGTCGGTTCTCTGGTTGGCCATGAGAACCGTGTCAGCTGTCTGGGTGTGAGCAACGATGGCATCAGCTTGTGCACAGGCTCGTGGGATTCTTTGGTGAGTCATTGTGTCATTTTAATCTCAACGATCCCGGATGATGGGAGACTGTCCGCTGGGGGGTGGAGAAAAAAAAATATCCTCAAGGTGGGAACTGACACAGGCTGTAGTTGAAAATCTGGGCGTATTGAAAATGACTGTCCACAACCGAACCTGGATGTCTTGAACAACAGACAAGCCAAAAAGCACCAGTACCGCCACGGTCGTTCTATAAAAACATATACAACGATGGTTGTACCCCTAGATCTTGGCAACACCCGATCATGTACATCTAGCCTATGAGTACTGGTGTATGCGGGACGAAGTGACGAAAACATACTCCCTCATCTTTTTACTATATTGCCCCCCCCCCCCCCCCACCTCTCTCTCTCCCTCACTCCGCCGTCGACCTTTTTCTCCTCTTTGTTTTTTTTTTTTTACCTTTTCTTTTTGTACATGTTGTTTGGTTGAGAGAAATCATTGCGTCCCAGATACTGCCTGGGAAACCGACTCCGACGAAATATTTCCTACTCATTGTCCACCTGCCTGCGTTGGTAGAGGAGAGGAGCAGACCGACACGATACCTCATTTCTTTTTTTTTTCTTGTGTCAATTGACGTTGCTTAGCTTTGGGGGGGGGGGGGGGGGGGGGGGGGGGGGGGGGGGGGGGGGGGGGGGGGGGGGGGGGGGGGGGGGGGGGGGGGGGGGGGGGGGGGGGGGGGGGGGGGGGGGGGGGGGGGGGG
>JABAEC010000075.1:15154-62409 GCA_013435705.1 Claviceps paspali | reverse complement strand
TGTGTCAATTGTCGGTGCTTAGCTTTCCCGCCCCCCCCCCCCCCCCCCCTTTCGCTTTCAATTCTCAATCCCTCTCAGGACCACCGCGCCCCCTTCTTCTACTTCTTGCTTCATTGTTTGCTCTGCAATCTAAAAGATTCGCTGCACTATATTTGTTTCTGCAAATTCTCACTTACCAACTTTCGGATTTGTGTACGTTGGTGCGTGAGCGTCTGTATCACTTTTTGTTTAACCCCACACGGGTTTTCCTTGTTCTTGATGGCCTCTTTTATTTTCCTCTTTTTCTTCTTCTTTTTTTTTTCTCTCTCTTTCAACTTTGGCATTTCCTGACCCCCTTTTGACGCGGGGTCATCTGTTTGTCATAGCCCTGGGTTGTCTCTGGTTCGAAAAAGAAACACCCTTAAAAATACGAAAAGGATGGAGCTTTGTAGATGCCGACGGACGCAAAAGAACAATAATGCATACAAGCCGTGTCCAAGCCGGGGTAGTTGTGGTGGAGAAGCGGAGTCATATTGACAGTTAGTCTGGAGAGGGAAGAAAGTTGGGGAGGCTATACCAAGATTTATCCACTTCTGCCATGTGAGATAATACACTACGATGTACCCCAACGTGCCGAGTTTGATGAGCAGCGTGAACCAAACCATTTCCTGCACAGGGTCCGCGGAAAGGGCCACCAGATGACGCATGTCTCTCGCACGGCGGCCCGGCTAGATCTGTCACGAAGAGGTCAAGGCGGGTCAGGCAAAGAGCCGCAACACAGGAGATAATCCAGGCCAATCGACGGGATGGCGTCGTCGTCATCGTATACCCTGACTGTCGAGCGAGTTTTGCGCTAGGAACAAGGGGTTTTCAAACCGTCGTCAGTTCGGGGTGGGTTTGTGGGAAGCCGAAACAAGACAGGGGGGAAGGGGAAGGGGGAAGAGAGAAGGGGCGCGGGGGGGGGGGGGGTTTCTCTGATGATGCTATGTCGAATTCGTAGTCTCTGGGCGTTGATGAAGAGTATTGCTACGAGATGATGGGGGAGAAAGAGGGAGGGAGGGGGCTGGATAAAAATGGAAATGAAAGAAGAAAGAAACATGAACAGATGGGGGGAGAGTGCGAACTGAAGACGGGATTTCCAACCCTCCCCCTCTCACCCTTTTTTTTTTTCTTCAACATAAAATAAAATAGAAAGGGCGCTGTGATAAGAAAGAAACGTGAATGATGAATGGAGATGGAGTGATGAATGGAGATGGAGTGATGAATGGAGATGGAGTGATGAATGAGAAGGGGAAGCAAAAAAAAAAAAAAATCAAGAAACAGAAACAAGGACAAAGACAAAGACATATTGAACGAGCCTCTCTTTTGCCCCCGCGTGCAAAGAACAAAAAGAAGAAAGCTGTCGATGCAATGTACTTTTTGTGTTTGGTTTTTTTTTTTTTTTTCAATCTGCGCGGCTAATTTGCCCTTTGGCGCTGCACGACACGACACACGAACACACGACGCATGACACACAGCCACACGACACACGACCACACGACCACACGACGCACGATGAAAGATGAAACGGCGAGGCTGTGCCTCTCCCCTCTCCCGCAGCGTCCCCCATCGAGCAAAGTACAACCAGGGTTTTTAAAAAAGAACACTACTACGTAACTAACGACCACTACGCATTGTGCCTTTCTTCTTCTTCTTCTTCTTCTTCTTCAAAAATATCCCTCCCCCCATTAAAGTGAAACGCCCGTTGGATAGACCAGGGCACGAAACCTTGGTTTCGGCCTGAGGAGCGAGGAGGGCCTCTGGGTTCTGGGTTCCGGGTTCTGGGTCCGGGGGGGCTACTACCTTGTCAGTTTGGCGTGGTTGAGGTTGAGGTTGAGGTTTGACTGACGGCGGCCTCCTCTCTGGTTGATTACTCTGTCTTTTTTTTCTTTTTTTTTTTTTTTCCGTCCCAGGTCTTTTTTTGCGTGCGTGCTTGCCTTGTACCCTTTTTTTCAGGCTCGGCGTCGGACCACGGCTGGCGCGAGTAAGGATTGTCGATGGAGGAGGAAGGGGTTTCTTCTGTTCGTTGTTCGTTGGGAAAGGGGGGGGGGGGGGGTACGATGCACGGGGTGACTGGGTGATTGTTCTTTTTTTTTTTTTTTTTTTTTTTTTTTTTCCCTTCTTCCTTCTTCTTCTCGTGAGGTTTGCTGTTCGTTGCGTTCATCTTTGTTTGCCGTCGCCGTCGCCACCGCCACCGCCACCGCCGCCGCCGCCGCCAACGCCACGTAATTTGCTTGCTTCGCCTCCTCGCGTCAAGATGCCATCGGATTGGCTGACTAACCGCCCTCAGATGAGAGAGGCCCAGCAGCAGGCAGGATTCATCTCGGCGTCAACTTGAGCGCTTCCTCTGCTGCCGCGCTTCCGGTTCATCCTTGTCGTCGTGTTCTTTTTGGGGGGGAACCATGAGCAATTAGCCATTGGCTGTGATTTAGCCATCGTCCTCCTCACTGGCAGGCAGGCCGCTCCACTTCTTCGAGAACGAATCGTGCCTGAACCCCTTGCCGAGCCTCCTCCTCCTTCACGTCTTCTGTCCTTTTCTTTCTGCGGCGGCAGAGCCGAAAAAAGAAGGCGACCGACCACTCGAACCTATTTCGAACCGAAGGCCGTCTCCCCCCCCCTTTCCCCTCAAGCCATCAGGTCTTTTGTACAAAAAAGTCCAACTGTCCTCGCACCACCGACGCTACATTTCGACTTCTTTTCCTTCTTCTTCACATTCCTTTTTCTCCCCTTCCCCCCCCTTTCAACAGACTCCACCGACCCAACCAACCCAGTCCACAACACCCCCCCCCCCCCCCCAAAAAAAAAAGAACCATGACAACAACGGCCGCCCAAGACGAATTCAACCGCTTGATCGCCAATAACGACGCTGCCCGAGAGACGTCACACCCGCACGATCGAGGCCGCCCCCGCGCGTCTCCACACGACGACGACGATCTCGACGAGGAGACCTCGTATCGCAACGCGAGGATCGAGGCCGCCATGCGCTCCACCCCGGCGGGTGACTTGGATCTTAGGCTGCCCCCGGCCTCGTTCGACAACGGATGCTCGACGGGTGTTAAGGGCGTCATCGCCGACGCGAGGAGCTTCGAGACGGCCCGGAAGTCCAAGTGGATCGACCGCGCCAAGTCGTCGGCCCGCCGGAGCGTCCTGGGCATCACCGCCGCCGTGCAGAGCGGTCGCGGTGGCAGGAGCGAGAGCGAGACGGACTCGGACCTGGCCAGCGGGGCCGACTCGGATGAGGAGACATTCCTGCGGCAGTGGCGGGAGACGCGCCGCCGGGAGCTGGAGAGCGAGGGCACCACGCCTGTGCGCACAAGACGGACGAGCCCTAGTGTGCGATCTTATGGCCGGCTGGATGAGGCGGATGCCTTGGGGTACCTCGATGCCATTGAGAAAGTCAGCAGGGATACCAAGGTTGTTATTTTTGTCTACGACTCCGAGGTTAGTTTTTTTTTTTTTTTTTTTTTATTACAGTCGGTCCCCTTCCTCCCTTCTCCTTCTCCCTTCTCCTCTCCTCTCTCTCCTTCCTACTCTCGATTTTGTCAGTCGGCGCAAAAAAAAAAAAAAAAAAAAAAAAAAAAAACACAGTGCTGACCAAAATACCTGCAAAAATGTAGTGTGAAGTTTCCGCCGCCATCGAATCAGCTCTCCTCCCTCTCGTCAGGGCATTCCCCACCATCCACTTCGTCAAGGTCCACTACCTGGACATAGAACTCGACAACGCCGCCGTCCCCGCATTGCTGGCCTACCACAACCAGGGCGACCTGTTCGCCAACCTCACCGGCATCATCGAGATGATGCCCGACGAGGACTCGTATAGCACGGCCTCGCTCAAGGCTCTTCTGCAGAAACACCAGGTGCTGTGAAGCGGGCCTTCCGGTATCTGGTTCTGGTTCGGACAATGCGTCTTGCTGTCTTGTTTTTTTGTTTTTTTGTTTTTTTTTTGTTCACTTACTTTCTCGGCCCTCTTGCCGGGGTACGCCATCTTTTCCCTTGCCCTCACGATACCCACATTACACCGTGTTTTTTTCTCTCGTACGCTCGATGAACCGGATTTGGTTCTTCATCCTGTCTCCTCTTCGCGATGAGGAATTTCTCTCTCTTTTTTTTTTTTTTTGGATTAGACGGAACACTCAGTACTTGCTAAATATAGTCTGTGACTTGCGAAACTGTTTTGACCTTTTTTTTTTTTATTGTTTCCTTTTTTCCTACAACTGTTGTAATATGGTCTCAAAGGGGAGATGAGATGAGTTTGGAATAGCCGGCGTGGAGTTCGGAGGCTGCTGGTCGTAGTTTTTCTTATCAAGAGAATTATTTCCCCCCTCCCCCCTCCCGGGTCCTCTTTTTACCTCTCTGGACACGCTGGGAGTGTTTTTCTTCTTCTTCTCATAATCCGTTCATCCAAGGCCGGGGACGCAACTTTTTGAAGAAGAGAAAATAAAAGTGAAAACAAGAGAGAATGAAATATGAAGTATCAACGATCAGCGTACTATCCTCCCCAGGTTGGTGCCGATGAATCACGACGACGTCATGGGTACGTAGTACTATTGTATAGATATACTACTACTAGTAGGTAAGTAGTGGACTTTTGTGCCTTTTTTTCCTGGGCTGTCTGAACCATCTACTCTCTCTCTCTTCAAAGCCCGAGACACTGGCGGTGTGTGTCGGAAGCTACGTTGAGTTGATTCGTTTTTTTCTTCCTCTTTTACTTTCTCTTTTTTGTCATGTTTCAGCCATCTCGGTCATCTTTCGTAGTCGCGCGACGGTTGACGAGGCATGTGCGTCTCCCCCCGAGAAGAGGGTAACACCAACACCGGATGGGTCCCCCCACGTGAACGGTGAACAGAAGAACAATTGCTCATCAGGGCGGGCTTGGCGCAGTGACCCGACCGACCCCGCTGGGCGGGGCTTTCCCCCCGCCTTGTGATCTATTCGGAAGTACTGGGTACTAGGACACTTACTGATAGTAGTACTACTGTAGTACTCACTAAGAGTAGTAGTAGTAGTAGTAGTAGTAGTAGTAGTACTAGTAGTGGCTGGGGAAGGCCCGGTGCGATTGTGCATGCGAATGCCGAGGGGTTTTTTTTTTTTTTTTTTTTTTTTTTTGCCCTCATGATCATGTCATTGATTTATTTGGCGCAAGGCTGGGAGAGGGACGTTGCTCTCTTTTTACTACTAGTTTTCCATCTGTACTTGTGCACTAGTATTCTTTCTTTTCCCTCCGAGAGGCCTGCCTGTCACCAAGTACAGTACGTCCTTCATCTGGCTGGGGATACTGTGATTACTACTGTACTACCACCACTACTACAGTGTATCAAGTACTACTACTACTACTACTACTACTACTACTACTACTACTACTACTACTACTACTACTACTACTACTACTACATAGTAGGTACTGGGTACTCCTCACTAACACAGTACTACTACGTACCCCCACGAACCAGAGACGTGCGCGGCCCCAAAAGTCAGAGATAAACGAACAGCAGTGACATGCGACGTGCCGCTCCCAAGCAAAAAGCTACGAGCATCGCAAACCTTGCCCCTCATTCCCACCACCGCCGAACCATGCTCGACGTGGCGTGAAAGCCAGATACTTTTCCACTATCGATTGAAGCCCTCTGACGTTCATCTTTTATGCACTGTGCAAGCGTGGATGAGAGAGAGAGAGAGAGAGAGAGAAGCCACACGTCGTCGTCTTGCTTCCACCTGGCCGCCAGTGCTTGCCGCTCCGTCAACCTTTTGGCTCGCCACACCACACCACCACGGGTCTCACTCTCTCTCTGTCTCTCTTTTTTGCCTCTACGCTTCCCTTTTTCCCCCGCCACATATCTGATTCGGTAGTGTCGTCAGTCCATCCATGCCTGAGCTTCATCCCGCCTCGTCTCGAAGTAAACATCCATCGCACAGTGAAGTCTAGCCCTGGGCATCCGTCACACATCCCGACGTCCGCCAGACCCCGCCGCCGGATCTGCTCATACATACTACACACTTGATTGATACCCGTGTCTGCCCAAAAGAGAAAAGGCCTTTTGGCGGGCAACTCGTCGGCGGCCTCGGGCTTTTTTTTTTTTTCATTCTGCTCCCTGAACTCTCTTCTTACCTCGTTGGTAAAAAAAAAAAAAAACACCCTAGCTACGTGTCAGCGGTCAGTCTCGTCGATTCTCATATTCTTTAGCTGCGTGCGTACCTTTGCTGTACATTACTCGCCTCGCCTCGCGCCTCGTCCCGCCCTGTTACTCTCTCGTCATCACAGCCCCTCCCCCGCCATCCAAAATCAGCAATCTGTTTGTACATGTCTCGTCATGGACGAGCTGCCTTTCGAGACGTCTTCATCACCGTCTGCTTTGCCGACCACGAACCGTCGTGACACAATACAGTCCCTTCTAACCACAGGCAGACCGCGCTCTCCTGCATCGGCATTGTCCAGCTCGGAACCGTGTCTCCGGTTTCCACGACCACAGGGGAATCGGCGGCTGGCCAACTGGATATCGGCTAGCAATCCCGACGTGATGGACTTCAATGCAGGATCCGAAGAGTCCGCCTTGGCCGAGTCTGCCTATGAGCTCATCGCGCCCGCATCCTTGGACCACGATCTTCATGATGATCAGTATACCGGTTCCATGTCTGAGTCTATGTGCTCGTTGGAGTTCCATCGGCCGGATGATGCTAATTCGTTGACTGGCACCGAACAAACATACGACGACGAATCCATCATTGACGACGATGCCGAGCCCCTGTCGACGTCTATGATACACGAAGAGGCTGTGGACGTCCACAATGGAAATCATGCGCCGCTCCAGGAACGCGAGGATCATGGCTCGGACGAGGATGCAGAGGAGGAGGAGGAGGAGGAGGAGGAGGAGGAGGAGGAAGAGGCACGTTCCCGCTGCTCTCTCGAATATACCCAGCACAGTCTCAAAACGCCTTCCATCATGACGCCAGAGGCAAGCAAGATTCTAGTGACTTGTCCTGGAGTTGCTGAAAAGTCGAATGCCCACGAGGGCCTCGTGAACAACATCAGGTTGGCGAGCCTCCATGATACGATTTCTCAAATCTGGGACTACGCTGCCGGTGTCGCGTCAACAGTCCTTCCCGGCCTCATATTCGCAGCCTCGTTCACACTGCTCGTCAACCTTTTAAACCCTTCGGCGTTTCAGTTCGCCAACGACCCGGGACGACCGTCTGCGACCTCGACGGTCGTAGCAACATTGACCACGCCCGTGGCAATCCGCACAAGCCGTGCAACCTCTACCGCGACTCCAACGCAGGGGATCCCGACCAAGCAGCCCGCAACCTCTGTCAAGGGTATGGGTCTCATTGTGATCAACGAGAAAGCGTCTGAGGAGTGGTTGTTTGGCACAAACAAGCCCGAGATTCAGCTCGCACCCCTGGGACAGGGGGCCATCGCGGTCCACGTTGCCCCGGATGTGGCTCGCGCTTGGTCGAGGAAGAAGAATTGCCTATCCGTCGCGGCAGAGCGTGGTTCGATGCCAGTCAAGGTGGTCTACTTCCAATCACCCAACGGGTTCGCCGTCAAGTTCCCCAAAAACGAGACGTACGGTGTGGTCAAGTTGACAATTCAAGCCACCTGCCGACCTTCTGCGTCCAAGGCCGTCACGGTTCACTTTGGCAAGGGCATACTGGAGGAGGCATTTGAGGTGACGAGGAATCTGGCTTCCGACATCTCGGGCCTCGTGCCAGTCGCCGCACACGAGGCAGAGAGATGCCTCGTCGGTGCCAAAAAGTCGCTGAGTGCCGTGTCCGACACGGTCGCGTCTGGTGTACTGACGGCCTCGGACAACCTGCTGTGCAGGATCAAGGACTCTGCTCACAGGATGCAGGCGCTTGCGGGAGAACAACAGTCGTCCCTCGCCAAGAGCGCGCGGGACGTCACGGCCAAGTTGCCACTGGTTCTCGAGTCGATCCGCACGCAGCTCAGGGGGCCGTCCGGAGCAGCACCCGCGCTGAAGACGGGCATCAGGGAGTGTGTCTTGAGCGCACACGTCTATCTCGTCACGTCGCAGATTTCCGCCAGCATGTGGTGGCTGAGCATTACCGGGCAGAAGAAGAAGCATGACGAGTACGTGCAGAAGGCCAAGGCGTACATGGACGGCATGCGAGCCAAGGGACGAGATGGGGGAATCGGCAGGTTATCGTTCCGCCGTATGCGGAATCACAAGTGCTGTCCTTGCCCGAAAGGCAGCCGCTGCAAGAAGCACGAGGCGAAGGGTAAGAAATGTCACACGTGCAAGCCCTGATTCGGCGCGGACGCTTCGCGTATAGGGAACTGGGGAATTGCTAGATGGGGGAAGACTTGGGGTTGGGGGAGTTTTTTTTTTTTTCTTCTTTTCTTTTCTTTTTCGGTTTCTGCAGGATGCATGGTATTTGTGGTATTCCTAGCCGACTTTTTTTTTTTTTTTTTTGATCGGAATTCCACTGGAGTTTAGTTGGCTGGATGATTGTGAAGGGTGAAGAGGGGTTGTTGTTGTTGCATTGTTACATTTTTGTAGACCCCAGACGTCTCTTGCATGTTGTTGTTTTCTTTTCTTTTTTTTTTTTTTCACTCGTCTCTTGTTTATATATATATATATATATATATATTATAACAATAACAATATCCACTTTTTATTACTTTTTTTTTTTTGTTTTTTTCTGCTGCATGTAGTGTGTAATAATGGATGGTCATGCCTCTGCCCTGGCAGTTTGGATATTTTTATGTTTTCGTTTCTCTTGATTCTCTCTTGGAATGGATGACAATCGTGTGTTTTCTTTGTGACTTGTTTCTTCTGCTTTTGTGCAATGGATGGATGGATGGATGGATGGATGGTTGCGTGGTCGTGTCTCTTGCCTCTCTACCTGCTTGCCAGCGCTCAACCGTGTGGCCCCCTCGTCTGGTTCTGGTTCATGTCGTTGGGGAATGCCGATGGAAAGCCGAAAGCCGTCGCGTCGCAGACAGGCAGCACCACGAACCAATCGAACAAACGTCATCGGGCGCATTCATCATCAGCAGGACGTGGGACTGATTATCGGCGGTTGCTGAGTTGGCTGGGCTGTCGGCTGGGTAGCAGTGGGATGGATGGACGGGCGCCCAACGGCAAGCCGAAAGGGACGGGGTGCATGACTGGATTGGCAGTTTTTTTTGTTTTTGTTTTTATTTTCTTTCTTTCTTTTTTCAAAACAAAATAATATATATATATATATACATGATTTTTTTAAAAAAAACACAGAGTATCTTCTCTCCCCTCTTCTCTTTCTCCCTCATCCCTCCCTCATTGTCTCGCCACACACCACCACACTGTGTAAGTAAGTGCAGGGTAACTCAGTCCTCCAACTTTACGCCAAGTTCCAAGCTCCCCCAAGTGGAGCAGGATGGACTTGGGGCTGGAGGGGGCAAACAAATAACAAATCTGCGGGCATGTGGCGCGTGGGCGTGCTCCCCCCCCCCCCCTCCCCCTCCTAAGCGCCCCCGGGCTTTTTGCGTCTTGCTCACGCTTCGTCGCTGATCTCTTTCGCAAAAAAAACCACTAGCGTTCCCAACCCTCTTCCTCTCCCCATCATACATACTCTTTTCTTCTTCTTCTTCTTCTTCTTCTTCTCCTTTTTTTTTTTCGGGTTTACATTTTTTTCTTTCTTCCTTCAAGGATTCAAAACATCAGAGAATACCTTCCAACATGTCTGACGTCGAGAAGACCGAGACCAAGGCTGTCGAAACCCCCGAGGTAAATGACAAACGGCGGAGAAAAGACGTTTCTTGACCCCGCCATCCCTTGAACAACAACAATAACAACACCCCCCCTTCCCCCCCCCCATCCTTTCCCTACTTGTCCGCATAACGTCGTGCATGCGGATGCTAAACATGTCGAGCTCGTTAGGCCGCTGCTCCCGCCGAGAACAAGCCCGTGACCTCGTCTGCCGTTTTTTCCATGTTCGGAGGCGGCGCCAAGAAGGAGAAGAAGGATGAGGACGAGGACCGCGGTGATAATTCCGGCAGCTCAAAGGCCCGGCGAGATGCTGCCAAGGCCGAGGCTGGCGACGATGAGGTCCCCGAGAGCGAGGATGTCCACTTCGAGCCCGTCATCAAGTTGACCGAAAAGGTCGAGACCAAGACCAACGAGGAGTTGGAAGAGCAGCTCTTCAAGATGCGTGCCAAGCTGTTCAAGTTTAACAAGGAGAGCAGCGAGTGGAAGGAGCGTGGTACTGGCGATGTTCGTCTCCTCAAGCACAAGGAGAACGGCAAGACCAGACTAGTCATGCGACGTGACAAGACCCTCAAGGTCTGCGCCAACCACTACAGTGAGTCACGACTAATTCCAAATAAACCTAATTTTTTTTTCTTCACCCACGGGCGTTTCACCTTGAAGACGCCCAGCTCATGTCTTGCGACTAACAATACTCTCCCTTCAAAGTTGTCCCCGAGATGAAGCTGTCCCCCAACGTTGGCTCCGACCGCAGCTGGGTGTGGAACGCCGCCGCCGATGTGAGCGAGGGCGAGCCCGAGGCGGTCACTCTGGCCATCAGATTTGCCAACTCTGAAAGTTCGTCGAGGCCTCTTTGACACTCAGATCCGGTTTTTTTTTATCATTTTGTTGCTGACCCCAAGGAAAATCTAGATGCCAATCTTTTCAAGGACTCTTTCCTCAAGGCACAGAAGGAGAACGAGGCCATCTTCGATGAGGCCGATGCTGCGGCGAACGATGACGCACCCAGTGAGGAGGCCAGCAAGCCCGAGTAGATGAACTAGACTTGTGGCAAGCAAACTCTCGCGACCGTCACTGCTTCATGAATTGAAAAAGAGCTTTTACGTCTTGTCGCCGACCTGAATTCCCCTCCCGCTCTTGTTTTTTTTACCCCCCCCCCAACCACCACTACCACCACACACACACACACACCCCCCCCCTCCCCCAATCGTCACATCAGCGTTTGATGTCATCTCAGCAGCGAAACAATTGTATCCTCAAAAAGCCCCACGCCACAGGGTCGAATTCAAATTCGAATCCGGAATCTCCTCGCCTCCCCCCCCCCCCCTTGAAAATTTATTGTTTTTATTGTTGTCACAAGATTGAGAGAGCCATGAGAAGGGCGGGCGAGAGTGGGGGGATTGCGAAGACGGAGACAGCAACCAAGGAGCATAAATGCGTGGGTTGCAGCGGACCAGAGAAGGCAGGCTGAATGGGAAACAAAGCCTCTCGTAGGTGGCATGCTTTTTTTCTCAGAAAAAAAAAAAAAGGCTTGCGAGCGGCAGATGGCATTTTCAGAAGCATCACGTCACAGCACATCGTAATAGATAGAGAGAGAGTCAAAGCCGAACAAGGTTCGTTTGGGTCTCGGGCCCGTTTCCGTGATGCAGGTGGGAACTCTGTACCGATGATGATGGTGATGATGATGACACGTTTAGACGAACGACAAGACAGCTGCGAAAGGGGCGTAGACGAGTAGAAACCCGTCGCTCTGCAGGATACGATACCTACTACTTACTTGAGTACTACCTACTACTACCTGCTCACCTACTACTACTTCAATAGTACCTTACCCATCCATGCTCCCGACTTATTGGGAGGCCCGAGACGTGGGCGCGCGCGACTTGAATTGACTTTGCTTTTCCTGCCTTTCCTGCCTGCCCACCTCCGCCTGCCCTTCCCACCTGCGCCCACCTTGCCCACCGGCACCCAGTGGGCAGAGCCCCCACATGCGCGCGTTGCAGCCAGTGGCCGGCAGGGTTTTTTTTTTTTTTTTTTTTTTTTTTTTTTTTTTTTTTGGGTTTGGCGTTAGTGGCAGTCACAGGTCAGCGGCACCAGAAGGAGAGACCAGAGTGCACGGAATGTGTCCAACAGGGCAACTGGCTCCAACAAGGGAAAGCCTTCCACGTCCAGCGCCCAAGCTTCCCCTTCACGACGCGAGCTCTCATCCCTCCCTCCCTCCCTCCTTCTAACCTCCCCCCCCCCCCCCTCCTTCTCTCCTCCAATCCGAACCTCCGACTTGGTCTCCTGTGTCCTGTGTCTCCCCATCGACCATCGACCGCCGCTTCGTCCTCCTGTTCGGGACCTCATCGCTCCATCCATCGCAATTGACCATCACCACGCGCCGAGTACCACGCCAACAATTGTCCAGAACACAAGAAAAATAAATCCTGGAAAATCGCCCTTCTCGTCCTTGCGCTATCCATCCCATCTAGCCCATCATCAATCACACCATTCCCTCGTTATCGTTTTTTTTTTTTTTAAAAAAAAACAGCGTGTAGGATTTTTTTTCCTTTTCTGCGCTGCTTCTCCCTTCCTTCTCTTTGTTCTCTTTTTTTCTTTCTCTCTTTCTCTCCTTCTCTCTCTCTCTTTATATATATATATATATATATATATTTGTTTGTTCTGGTTTTCGTTTTAGTCTTTGGAATCCCGGTTGTGGGGATTCTTTTCTTCGTTCTTTTTTTCTTTTTCTTTTTGCCATCTCCGTCTTGCGATTTCGCTCCCTTACACGTGAAGTTTTTTTGGTCGGACTTGGGCGACGTTTTGTGGCACGGACGAGGGAAGAAGCAAGACTGGGGGACAAGGAAACAAAAAATTAAAGGGAAACACGGGTTGCGATTGAAGAGGAGTCATATTGGACGACAGAGCCCGTCTTGCTCTTTAGCCAAAAATGTTGGTCGAGGTACGTTGTGTTGTTTTATGGCGATGTTTCTTGTTTTCTTTTTTTTTCTTTTTCTCTTTCTGAAGCATTTTTGTTGTTTTTGTTTTCCCGTCACCTTCAATCTTGTCTGTTGTTCGTTTTCTTTTCCTTCGGTCGAGCGTATTTTACTTGCCCGTCTCATCTCCCTCGTTTCTGTTTTCATTCTGCAATCTCACATGCTTGGGGTTTTCCTTTGGCGTTACCGGATGGTGGCATCGGCCCTGTGCAGCACCAGGCGTTTTCCCCCTGCTCTTGCATTGGCGCGCTTGCGACGTGCGCGACCCCCTCCTTCTCTCTCCTCTGGTTGGTGTCATCTTGCTGAGCGACGTTTCGCGCACAACGGTTTCGGCGAAGGGAGGACAGCATGGAGCGTTGGAGTCGCGTGGCAAACGATGTGAGAGGAGAGAGAGAGAAGGGGGGGGGGGGGGGGAGAAAGGGGAGGGCCAGGGACAGAATGCAGGCAGTATGAAGGACGAAGATTCGAGTTACCACGGCCCAACGGTTGTTTCCGGTTTGTTTCTTGGCTTGCCAGCCGTCGCCGAGTTGCGAAGGACCGCTCAACAGTTGTCGGCCAGTCGAATAAAGAGAGAGAGAGAAGGGGGGGGGGGGGGGGTTGGAATTGGGACGACAACAACAAGAGAGTGCTCATTTGTTATTGCGACTCCCGAGAGGTCGGTCGGTTTGCATAGGTCACTCGTGTCGCCTTGCCTCATCGCCGAATGAGCCTCTCTTCTGGCCGTTCCCCCTTTTCTTGCGCGTGTCTTCTTGTCATCAAACGACCGGTTCGCCTTGTCTGTTGACATTGCTGCTGTATGACGAGTGTCACAAAGTCATCCTTCAAAAGCCGCTGAGCTCTGCCGGGTTGTGCAGGGGACCTTTTTTTTTGTTTTGTTTTTTTTAAACAAAAAAAAAACATTTCTTTACCTTTTCTCTTTCTCACGCACTCTCTGTCTTTCGCACCCCCCCCCCCCCCCCTCTCTTCTCCCTCTCCGTTTCTTACTTTCTTCATTCTCTTTCTCTTCGAATCGAAAGAGCATTCCACATGGTTTCTTCTGGCATCCCATTCATCACATCACGAGACTTCGGGACGCACAAGACCTGACGCTCCACAATGCCGACCAGGACACGGAAGAATGCTAATGAATTGCAGAGAAGAGTCAAGGTCGTTACCGAACAACATGTCATGTAAGCCGTTCTCGCGCGAAAAAAAAAACGAAAATACGAAAAAGAAACCAGAAAAAAACAAACAGAAAAAGCACGCCCCTTCCTCTATATCTTTCTCTGCCCTTGTCGTTCCGAGCTGGGCATTTATATATCTCACGATTTGGCAAAAAATGCCTTCGCTGGAGCGTATACAGTCCCAGTTCGCCTTTTCCTTCTGCTCGACAGGCAGATATGAGGCAACGCCATGTCGCATACCACACCATCTTGTGCTATATCGCGTGCGATGACCACTAACGACGATGTTTTTTTTTTTGGCAGTGACAAACCATCCCCGGTAGCAGAGTTTCCCATGCGGGAATGGAGCTTGCGGTTGCATTTGCTGGACGAGGAAGGCAACGAGCGACCCGCGGATGTGTTTACCAAGGTAGTCTATAATCTGCATCCTACCTTTGAAAATCCAGTACAGAGTGAGTTTTTATGCCCTCTCCCCATGCCTAACCTGGAGGGAAGAAAGAAAAAGAAAAAGAAAAGGAAAGGAGAAGGAAATTTGTATTTTAGAAACGACTTGCTCACAAAAGCTTTGCTCTCACTTCCAGCGTTTGCGAAACCTCCATTTTTGTGCTCCAACGAGGGTTGGGGCGAGTTCGAGATCAGCATCGACTGCTATACGACGGAAAAGACGAAACTGGCACCCATCATCCATGACTTGAATTTTCTCGAGGAAAAGTACGAAGTCACACATACCGTCATCTTCAAGAACCCATCGCAAGCTCTGCAGGAGCGCCTGCGAGAGACGGGCCCATTACCCAACGATGAAGATCGCCAGAAAAAAAGGGGCGTGCTCGGCAAGAAGAGTGCCCAAAAATACGATTACGAGAAGATTGCCGAGGCACTGGAAAAGTTGGAGGAGGAAGACCTACTGCGTGTCATTCAACTCATCAATGAGAACAAGGGTCCCGATACGTACATACGAAGTGATGTCGAAGGTGAGCATCCGTTTATCCCCCCCCCCCCCCGAAATGCTTTGATTGAAGACTTTTTATCCTTTTGCACTAGTTTGTTGATTTATGTATGCGCGCGTACGAGCTAATAGCGAATAATCTCACTGAAGCGGGCGAATTTTCCATCGACTTGTATACTATGCCGGATTTGTTGACGTCCAAGTTATGGGACCATCTGGTAAGCCGACGGACTCGAGCCCGCGTTCAGCACAACAACATGAAGACGAACGCAATGCTGACAGAATTCTCAGTCAAAGAAGGGCTTGGTGAACTGAAGGGTCTGGTTGGCTGGCTGGCTGGCTATTCATATCATTACTTTCCCACACTCCTGCTCACTGTCCACCGTCATTCTAGAGACGAGGAGCATGATGAAAAATTGTGGACGGCCACTATGGCAGTATAGTCACGTTTTCCGCCTTTGATTGGACAGTCGGTCACTTTGCATAAGGTTCAAAAGGGGGGCATCTAAATGGCGGGAGGCTTCGATGTAGGAGATGTCGTTGTGGGAAGGGGAAAGAAAAAGGGGAATGAAAGTTCACACTTTGACACAATTAGGTGGCTTAAAGAGGAGTACAACGAGAAACCGGTGTGTAATAGAACGGCGAACCATGGCTGAATTCCGTTTGAAGTTTTTTCTTCTTCTCCTTCACATGATGACTGTGAGATTTGAATGGGAATGAACAGTGGTGATGTGGATCTTGGTTTGTCATAATGCTGACGAGAGGAACTACGAAGGATGTTGTGGCGTTTGAACTCTCTTGTGCGTGTTGTCTGTTGCAAAAAAAGGTTGCTCGGAGACTACCACTACTAACTTGGTAGTAAGTACTAGTACGTACTACTAGTACGTAGCACTGATGTTTGCTGCCCCTCGTCATCGTCACGGGATGTATCAATTGCCCCACTGTGATTGGCTAACCGTACGTGTAATGGGAGTTTCTTAATTTCGGGAACCTGACCTGCGCGTGTGCAGAGACAGACAAGACAGACTTGACTCAGGGGGGGGGGGGAGAAAGAGAGAGAAGAGAGACAAGGCGGGTGGAGCTGTGGGGAACAATGAAAAAAAAAAAAAAAAAAAAAAAAAAAAAAAAAGGTGAAAAATGAAAAACGAAAAATGAAAATAAATACTACTCGTAGTAGTAGTACATTAGTAAATACTACTACTTAGTACTACTACTACTAGTAGTAGTACTTACGGCGTCCACTTCCTCCAGTAGTAGGAAGTGGGAAAGTACTCAGGACTTGCATTTCACGGGTGACGACGCGTGAGAGATCAAGTAGCCGGTACTCCCAGCAATAGTACATACTAGTACAGAAACCCTTTTCCTCTGGTCCTGCCCCGCCCAAAGCCGCCGCCCAAGGGCTTCTTCTCAAAATCTCGACAAACCCCGTCGCCAACCGAAACATTCTCGACAACAAACGGATTTTTTTTTTTTTCTCTTTTAATCTTCTCCCCCCTTGGCACACGCAGCAACCTTCGGGCCGCTCTGCCTGCTTGCCCGCCGCCTCGCGTCCTTCCCTCCGCTCTCGCCCCCCCCCCTCGGCTGAAATGGCCCAGTTCCAGTACGGGTCGGGAACCTCTGGCGGCAAGCAATCACACGCACGGTCGGCGTCGTCCCCGGCGGCGGCGACGGCGGCGGACGGGAAGCAACGAGAACGAGAACGAGAAAAGCTCCGGGACCAACGACCGGGACAGCAGGGCCAGCCGCAGCACAAGCGCGTGTACCAAGCCTGCATCCCTTGCCGGCGGCGCAAGGTGCGCTGCGATCTCGGCAGCGTCGACAACCCGCACGATCCGCCGTGCGTGCGGTGCCGCCGCGAGAGCAAGGAGTGCTTCTTCTCGGCCACGCGGCGGAAGCGAAAGACGGACGACGGGGACGGCAGCGACGCCGACGAGTACGTGCTGCGGAACGGCCGAAAGAGGATCCACGCCGACGACGCGAGCCCCCCGCCGCCGCCGCCGGCGCTGCCGTCGTCGTCGTCGTCGTCACGGGTCGACCCCCGTCTCTGCAGCGAGGCGCCGCTCACGCCGGGGGGCTCCCATGGCCGCAGCCAGCCTCTGCGTCGACCGGATCGACCCGACGGCAGGGCGGCGGCGGCGAGGCCGAGGCGGGACTCGGAGCTGGACGGCGACGGCGACGCCAACCTGGAGAACATCGAGGCCCAGACGGCCATGCGCCGCGCCGTCTACAACCCCCACGACGCGCTCGACCTGCTCTACAAGGCCGCCACCGACGGCTCCGTCGTCGAGTCCTCCGGCAGGGCGACCAGCAGCACCGGCTTCGTCAGCCCCGCTGCCATCAGCTACGTGCGCGAGGAGAGCATCGCGTCCGTCTCGGCTGCCGCTCCTGTCCGTCAGCCCACGCCGCAGGATGCCGTGGTTGCCGCTGCCAGAGACGTCCCGGGACCGAGGTCCGTGTCGATCAGGATGGATGTCGAGCAGCAGCAGCAGCAGCAGCAGCAGCAGCAGCAGACACAGCAGCAGCAGACACAGCAGCAGCAGACACAGCAGCAGCAGACACAGCATCAGCAGACACAGCAGCAGCAGACACAGCAGCGACAGAGACAGCAGGAACCACAATCGTATCATCAACCCGTCGACAAACCACCTCAGCAGGTCCCTCATGCTGCTCGCCCGGTCGATCCTGCGCCTGCGCAACAGTCTGCTGCACAGGATCAGCCGGGCTACGCGCAGGCACTGCGGGCTTGGTCGAGGTTCCGCTTCGTGCGTGCGGGCTGGTTCACGGCGCAGGAAGCTATAGAATATATTGACTAGTAAGGCTGGTGTTTTTTTTTTTTTTTTTTTTTTTTTTTTTTTTCATCTGCATTTTTCTAACACCCCCCCTCTACTTCTTACTAGCTACTACAAGTTCCTGTCGCCCATGACGCCCATATCACCGCCGACCTTCAGCGATCCCGCCAGCCATCTCACTCTGCTGACGGAGGAGCCCATCCTCACCGTCACGCTCCTCACCATCTCGTCGAGGTACCGCCAGATGCCCGGCACGGGCGGCCACTGCCGGTCGCACGCCATCCCCGAACAGCTGTGGACGTACCTCCGGGGCATGATCGAGCGCTGCCTCTGGGGCCAGGAGGCCTTCGGCGGCGGGTTCTGCGGCTCGGGCGCGGCGGTCCCCTCGTCGTCGTCGTCGTCGTCGGCGGCGGCGGCGGCGATGATGGACGAGGCGGACACGAGCAGCACGGCGCCGTGGCGCGGCATGAGAAAGGGCAGCCTCCGCACGCTGGGCACCATCGAGTCCCTCCTGATCCTGACGGAATGGCACCCGCGGGCGCTGCACTTCCCCCCCCAGGAGGCCATCGACGAGCTCATGCTGCCCGACTACCACGGCGGGAGCGCGGCGACGACGTCGTCGTCGTCGTTGACGTCGGACGAGGAGGCGGGCCGCAACGTCGGGGCCGGGTTCGGCGGCAAGAGGATCGAGAGCTGGCTGGAGCCGGCGTGGAGGAGCGACCGCATGTGCTGGATGCTGCTCAGCACGGCCATGGGGCTCGCCTACGAGCTCGGCGTCTTCGACGACGTCGACGAGATGCTCCGCGACGACAGCATCACGCGGCCCGAGTACCTGGACGAGGGCTACCGCACGAGGGCCAACCGCATCAAGAGGCTGCTGCTCATCTACACGTCGCAGCTGGCGGGACGGCTCGGCTGGACGAGCATGACGCCCGAGCACCTGCGCAAGGCGGATCCGGCGGTGGCGCGACGGCGGCCGGGGGCGACGACGACGACGACGACGACGACGACGACGACGAACACCACCACCACCAGCAGCGGCGGCGGCGGCGGCGGCGGCGGCGAGGCCGACACGCCGAACACGACGGTGTCGTCGTCTCTGGTCAACGGCTTCAACTACGTGCCGGACCTGGAGCTCGACGACCAGATCATCCACTGCTGGGCGGGCATCAGCAACGCCATGCACGTGGGCAACGAGAAGCTGTTCCGGTCGCGCAAGTACACGAGGGACATCATCCAGTCGGGCCGGTACGTCGAGCTGCTCCGCGAGTACAGCCCGCTGCTCCGCGACTGGTACCGCGAGTTCGAGCGGTTCCGGCTGCCGCCCTTCACCCGCCACATCCTGACCATCGAGTACGAGTACGTGCGCATCTACGTCAACTCGCTCTCGCTGCAGGCCGTCGTCGAGCGATGCACCAGCAACGCCGCCGCGGGACACGCCGCCGCCCCGGCGTCCCAGCTCTCGCCCCAGACCATGATCAACTACGGCAAGCTGCCGCTCGGCCACCTGGGCGGCTTCACCGTCCACGACCAGGAGTACGTCCGGGAGGTGGTCCACGGATGCCGCAACCTGCTGCGAACCGTCGTCGACGGACTCCTCCCGGGGGGGTACCTCAAGCACGCGCCCGTCCGGACCTACTTCCGCATCATCAGCGGCGCCATGTTCCTCCTCAAGACGTTCGCACTGGGCGCCACGCGCTCCGACGTCAAGATGAGCATCGACCTCATGGACGCCTGCGTCGAGGCCCTGCGCAACTGCGTCGTCGACGACGTCCATCTCGGCATCCGCTTCGCCGACCTGCTCGAGACGCTGACGAGCCGTCTGCGGAACCGCTTCATCCAGGCGCCTATCCTTCAGCAGCATCAGCATCAGCATCAGCATCAGCAGCAGCACCACCACCACCACCACCACCATCATCACCACCAGTCCCACCACGGTGCTGCGAGAGACCACCAGAGCCCCTCCTCCGCCGCCGCCGCCGCCGCCGCCGACGCTTCCGGAGCCGGAGCCGGAGCCGGAACCGTCCTCACCGGCGCCCTCGATCCCACCACCACAAGCTGGGTAGGACGTCATGCGCAAAAACTACGCGACGGCCTCCTCAACGGACGTACGTTATCTTTCCCCCCTCCCCTCTCCTCAAACACGACTGAAAAAAAAAAAAAAAAAACTAACCCTCTCTTCTCTTCTCAAGACCGCGCCTCCTCCTCCTCCTCCTCCCCCCCCCCCAACCCAGACGACCACACCATCTCCGCAACCCCCTTCGACATCTTCACCACAAACCTCCCCCACTACCACCACCAGTCCTCCTCCCTCGGCGGAACAGCAACCCCCCTGCCATCGCATCTCGAAAACAACAACACCCACGGCCCCAACCTCGACATGTCCAACATCTTCGACGAGTGGTCCGACCCGGGCAACGAGATGTGGTATCTGCCCACTGGGCCGGCGTTTTTCCAAAACATGGGCGATAGCTCTGTTGCCATGACGGCGGAGGGCATCAACGTCGGCGGGAGGGATATGCTCGAGTATATGGCTATGGATCCGGCGCAGTTTTCTGCTATGGATGGGTTGGGATCTGCTTGAGGGTTTTTTTTTTTTTTTGTGTGTGTGAGTGTTTGTAAGTGTGTGTGTGAGGGTGTTGTCTGTGTGAGTGAGGGTGTTGTCTGTGTGAGTGAGGGTGTTGTCTGTGTGAGTGAGGGTGTTGTCTGTGTGAGTGAGGGTGTTGTCTGTGTGAGTGAGGGTGTTGTCTGTGTGAGTGTGAGAGTGTTTGAGAGTGTGAGAGTGTTTGAGAGTGTGAGAGTGTTTGAGAGTGTGAGAGTGTGAGAGTGTGAGAGTGTGAGAGTAAGCGTGTTCGAGTGTCAGCAAGAGGAGACAGACTGTTCACCCCAAGTGTATTCTATCTCGTCACACAGCACAAGATGTCCTCATCAGTTTCATCAGTTTTGTTTTTTTAGCCAACGATTCCCCCGCCACCTACTAGTTAGTTAGTTACCTTTTTTTTTTCAGTGCGCTTTGCACGGCGTGGATGTTTTTATACTCTTTTTTTTTTTTCTTTCCAGAGGGTGTTTATTTCTTTTTGGAGATGTAATTTTAATGTGGATTGGATTGAATTGGATTGAATTGGATTGAATTGAATTGAATTGGATTGGATTGGATTGAATTGAATTAGATTGGATTGAATTGCACTGGATTGAATTGAATTGAATTGAATTGAATTGAATTGAATTGAATTGAATTGAATTGAATTGAATTGAATTAAATTGAATTAAATTGAATTGAATTGAATTGAATTGAATTGAATTGAATTGAATTGAATTGAATTGAATTGAATTGAATTGAATTGGATTGAATTGTATTAGATTGCACTGGATTGAATTGGATTGAATTGAATTGGATTGCACTGGATTGAATTGGGTTGCACTGTACTGGATTGCTGTGCTGTGCTGTGCCTTGCCTTGCCTTGTCCTCTGTTGCATATGGGAGTTTCTGCTTCTTTGGCCTTGGGCGTGTTGGATCGAGGGGGGGGGGGGTTGCGTTTTGTGGTTGGCTTGACGAGTTGGCATTGCAATTGTCATGAGTTGCCGTTCATCAGTTGCCATCGTATATATATATATATATATATATAATAGTTGCCATGTGTTGCCATAATCAGTTGTCATCTGTTGCCACCACCACTTCAAAGCACGGGCTCAAAAACTCAAACCAAATACTGCACCACATGGCTATCAATGGAATTAACGGTTTCTACACTATCTATAGCAAGGCGCCTTGAAGAAAAAAAAAAAGGTAAAAAAAAAAAAAAAAAAAGTAAAAAAAAAGTTTTAAAAGAAAAACGAAACCCCCTCCAGCCAAGTTACTAATCCATCTTTACCTTCCCGCGCCTAAAACCCTCTCCTTCTTTTTTTTAATTTTTTTCTGAAAAAGAAAAAGAAAAAAAAAGAAAAATTCTCATGTATAATTTTGTACAGTTTGAAATCCACAAAGGAAAAAAAAAAAAAAAAAAAGAAGGGATTGTTGCCACTGGTTGTAGTGAGAAATGGCAGCAAATTCGTGGTCCGGACGTGAGAAAATTTGCACGAATACGAGCGTGCCTCTGATAGAGAGTGATGAGGAGGAGAGTGGTATCTAGAGCGATCCTTGGGGAACGTGATAAGAGTCAAGCCATCAATCAGGATTGGAATTCGGGGAGAAAACAAAGTGAACAAAACCCGCAGGGAACAAGAAGGTAAAAATGGATAAAATAACATGGCGCGATAGAGGGTTTGGAAGAGAAGGATTAGTACCCAGAAAAAAAAAATAATGTGAAAAAAGACAAAGGGTATTTAGAGGGCGGCAACGAGACAAGAAAAAAGGGGGGTTGGGTGCCAAAATTGAGTGAGCCATAGGGTTCGGTTGCTTCATAGGTGATTCCATCGGTCGATCAGAGTCTGTAGTGTATTCGGTAAGTTACTCGGGTTGAAAATGCTTCGTAAGAGCTATTTCCGGCTGATTTTGTTCACAGGCGATTCCATCGGCCGATCAGAGTCCGTAGGTCGTCCCTCGAGTGGAATGTGCTTCTTGGAGAGCTATCACCAATCGCTTGTCAGTATTTCCTTTTTTTTTTCTTGTCCAAAAAAAAAAAAAAAAAAAAAAAAAAAAAGAAAGAAAGAAAGGAAGGGAGGGGAGGAAGGGAGAAGAAAAGGAAAAAAAAAAAAAAAAAAAAAAAAAAAAAAAAAAAAAAAAAAAAAAAAAAAAAAAGCCATTCCGACATCTAACTTACTTTTTAGCACCCTCAACTGTCCGGCGCGGTCCTCACATGCAACCTGAATGCCTGAACCTTCCACAAAATCAAGAACAACACTGTTGGGAAGTTCCTGCACCTCCACGTCCGGGATGTAAGGAGGACGGAATTCGCCGAGATGGTATCGCTTGGTGCCTGGCGCCGCACGACCGTTTCGGACCGACAGGGCGCTCAGAATGAGGTAGCCCTGCGAATCGAGGCTCATGTTCCTGCGCTTCCACAACAGGTTATCCGGGAATTGGACGTTGACGTCTCCCATGTGCGACACGATGGTAGGTGTTCCCGTGGTAGATGGCCGTGACTGGACGGGCTCCTGCGTCTCCTCTTTCGGCGTGGCCGTCGGGGAGAGAGACGGAGGGCTGTTCTTGTTGGCGAGCGCGCCGGAGAGATTCGACAGCCGGCGCATGAAGCGGCCTGCGCGCGACAGTTTCTTGTCGTCGTTGGTGGACTTGGCATCGTCACCAAACGTGCCGTCCGTTGGCGAGACGACTGTCTCGTGATCCTTGCCCGTAGAAGAAGAAGAAGAAGAAGAAGTAGAGGGAGGAGGAGGGGGAGAAGAAGAAGAAGAAGACAAGCTTGATGGCGATGCCGCGTTTGCCTGCGCCGGCTCGCCACGGCCCGGCGAGTAGGGCGGGATTCCGGCTTCTGACGCGCTCGACTTTCGTCTCTCCTTGATGAAGCCCTTGACGATGCTGAGCGAGTTGCGTGGCTTGCTGGCTTTGCTCTGCTCGCGGACGTCGTGGCCGTCGTCCTGAGCGTTCTCGGCACCGGTTTCGACCTTCTCGGCAGCGACCGCGGCCTGGTGATCTACCAGGAGCGGCGACTGCTTCAGCTCCAGATGGTTGTACTCGGACGGATCTCTGCGCGGCCCGAAGCCGGTTGTCCCTGCGCTATTGTTTGGGTCTCGGATGATCCTGGCCATGACGGAAACCGACTCTGGGCGCCCTCTGGCGGTGCTGTTACCACTGCCGGGAACGCCGAGGCCACGGGCAGCTGCGCCGGTTGTCGGGTACTCGAACATGGACAGGCGATTCGTCACGGATCCGGATCGTGAGTGCCCGCTGCGTCTGGTGTCTTCCGCGGGGACCTCTTGGCCATGGACTTCGTCGGACGATGTGGGTGACTGAGTGCGGAACGAATTGGCCCTGTCGAGAACGGTGGGTGATTTGGACGGCTCTCGCTTCTTGACGGAAAAAAAGGTCGAAGAGGGTCGTTCCCGCACGGTGACGACCGGCACTTCTCCTCCCGTGGCGGCCGAGAGCTTTTCCAGAGCCTTGATTCGTTGCGAAATGCTGGAACCGATATTGTTTGACTTCTTGGCCAGGTTGGCGGCGGCGCCCTGAGGCGGCTGATGATGATTGGTATGATGCAGGTAGGCGACCCCGGAGCTCATGGATCGTACTGGGGACTGTCCTGCATTGGGTGTGACAGCAATGTTTCCGCGGACAGGGTTCGAAACCGTTCGGACAGGAGACGAGACGACGCTGTCGTGTCCCTTTGGCGTCGTGCTCAGGGGGAAACCGGGGGTCGTCGGAGTTTTGATCAAGGAGATCGGTGTGAGTTTCCCGACGGGTGCGCTCAGGGTGTCACGCTCCGTCTCATTTCCTTGAACGAGATGCGCCGTCTTTATGGGGTCGACTCGTGACTGACGGTTACCTGCTGCTTTCGAGTCCGCATCCGAACTGCCGGCAGGGACAGCCACGGTGACGGCTGGAGAATCTCGTGCCAACATGGGTGTTTCGGGTGCGGGTGCGCTCGGCGAGTTTGCGGCGTCAGCTCCCTCCAGTTTTCTCAAAGTGTCTTCTGTTGCCGAACGACTGCCGTCCCTGTCGTCGGGCCCAGCCGGAGCACCGTTGGGGGGTTTGGGGACTGGAAGAGCGACAGCCTCGGGCTTCTCTCCGTCGGCCGCGGATCCTTTGGCGTCGATGTCTGCCTTCTCGGCTTCCTGTCCCGTGGTGGCGGGTATCTCGTCAACGTCGTTTCCGACGGCCTTGGCTGCTTCTTCGGTGGGGGTGTCAATGTTGACGTCTGCTGGCTCGGGTTCTTCCTTGGCGTGGATGGTCTCGTCGGTTGATTCGGAAATCGATGATGCCTTGGTGGAAGTGGAATGGTCTGCCTCTGACGAGTCGACGACGGGACTGGGGGGGTGCGAGTCTGTGGAGGCGGCATCTGGCGCCTGATGGGCATGAACTGAAGATGCCGACATCTCCAGAACAACTCCGGAGTCGTCCTTGTCCAGCGACGTGCGCCGGCTGATCTTGTCGCAGTCGGTTTCAGAGCCCACGATGGCCTCGTCGGACACGTGTGCGGCGTCGTGCTCCGCGGCGTTGTCGACCTCTTCGTCCCCGCCTCCCGATGGCTCGTCTGACAATGGCGACAGCACGCTCAGCTTCTTCTTCTCTTCTCTGAGTTGCATAGCCTTCATCAGCCGAGCCTTCTCGGGAGTGATGGTTGGCTTCTTTTGCACAGAGGCAGGCGCGGGAACAGTGTCGAAGACCGAGCTTGAACTCGTCTTTGGCCGTTCTTGGCCGTCGTCTGACGTCGAGGGTTGCGGGCTGACGGCGTCCTCCTCCTTGGGAGACGACAGTGGAGAGCCGTCTCTTCCTTTAGCCTTCTTGCCCGCCTTGCCGAAGAGTCTGAAACCAGCCGGGATCAAAGACACGGGCCGAAAGCTGCCGGCGGCTTGCGGTCGTCCGCTGGTATCGGCGGAGGGCCGGGGGCCAAGCTTCACCTTGGGTTTGCTGTAAGGATATGCGCCAATGGTGTAGGTGTCAGAGTCGGCGGAGGGTCGACGTTCGTTTGTGCCGACGAACAAGGGCAGATCGGACGTCGAGGAAGCGGCGAACTTGCTGTGCTCGGGGGAGGATGCCAGGTCGGAGTTGAGGATGACGGGCTCGGGAGTCAAGGGCCCTTCATCTGCGGTTTGGGGTCGGCTGTCGTCAGTGTCGTGGATGGACTGGCGTTTTGTGGCGGGTTTGTCATCCTCTTCCTCTTCAGCAATTTCCATCAGTCGTCTCCGACGTAGCGAGCTTGTTGAGGAGGAAGTCGAGCATGAAGCTGTGTGTAGGGAGCATGCTGCCGACAGTTTGGAATCTTTGAGTTCACCGGCGGTTGCTATCTCGAAAATGGTATCGAAAGGTGAGAACCGTTCACAAACAGCATTCAGGTGAACCGCGACGCGAGCTATTGATACGTTGATGGTTCTTGGTCAGTTTGGGGGTTTGTTTTTTTTTTTTTTTTTCTTCTATCGTTTCTTTTTCTCTTTTTCTTGGTTGCAACAAGGCATTTCCCCCCGGCCGCTCTGCCTCTCCTGTTTGTTGTATGCCCCGTTCCTGGTCCGACCAGCACACACCTTGAAAAATCCGAGAGCAATCTTCCGGCAAGTATTTGATGATGACACTCCTCCTTCGATATTTCAAGAACCCATAGAGAGGGCTTGCGTCGTCGTATTCGGCAACAGCATTGCGGGCTTCGGCGATTCCGCCGGTCCCCCGGCTCAGTACTCTTATCTCGTCCCGGCTTTCGTATCTCAACAGAAACCTGGTGCAAAAGAGAAGGAGGAAAAGAAAAATCAACGAATAAGCTATAGTCCTTGAAAACGCAACACTGAGCATCGAGGATCAGGCGATTGGTAGTACCCCGTATTCGGAATTATGTCCTTTTTTTTTTCCTTTCCAATATCGAGAAAAAAAAAAAAAGGGGGGGGGGGGGGGTTGGGTTGGTTTGACTTCATAGTACATACCATCCTCCAGGTTCGGAAATCGCACCCTCATAAGCCTCCACTACCTTGGCGTCATCAAGTCCATTCAATGACATGGTCGTGGTCGATATTCAGCGGCCCGAATCTTGAGGGTTTTCAGTGATTCCTCGACTGTCGCTGATCGTCAGAAACTAAGAGCGGACGGCGGACGCAGAGTCGACGTTCGGATTGTGTGTGCCGAGAAGGAGTCGTGCTGGCGGAAGAACAGTCTGGTTGGTCCCCGAGCCTAAGAGTCTGAAGTGGCCCAATCAGAGAAGTAGGGGGGTATGGGGTTCGAGCCGGGAGCAGAGCATGAATGCGAATTGCGCAGTCCACCATGGGATGATGTCCCTAAAGGGGGAGAGGAGAATAAGGATAAGGAAGAAGAAGGAAAAGACGAACGACGGGGGGGGGCGGGGACACGCGCGCCCGGCGATTATTAGAATAAAAATAGAATATTGACAAAAAGAAAAAGGAAAAAAAAAAAAAAAAAGGAAAAAGAAGGCCAGAGGGAGAGAGGGAGAGAAAATGATTGGTAAGGGAATGGCAAGAAGGCCAAGAGGCGGACAGAGGGAAAAAGAAAGGAAGGAAGAGAAAGAAAGAGAGAAAGAAGAAAAGAAAAAAAAAAAAAAAAGGATAATGCCTCAACGCGTGAGCTGAGAGAGTATCCCCCTTAGAACGGAGGAGCAGCTCGGATTCGGTCTCAAGGACAGGGGTTACCGAAAAGAAGGTGCATGAGGCATGAGATGGCTAACCAGGAAGCACTAGCGGTAGAATTCCTGTCGCAACCACCACTACCCACTACGCGCAGCACAGTGCGGGAAGCACCATCGCGTCAGGCGTCGGGCGTCAGGCACCTTGGCACGTCATCATTGTATCAACAAGAGGTCAAAGCTTGTGTGGCCCGACGTGCAAGACGACGACAAAACTTGTAGAATCGAAAGACGAACGTACCTAGTACGTAGTAGGCATTCTTCTTCTTGTCCGTCTTCCTTGTCCGTGTCTCGCCGTTGGACGCACGTCCATGTGCTGCTGTCTCTTTCTTTCTTTTTTTTCTGGCATCCTGTGGAACCGACGGTGCTAGACACCACGGCCGGGGGGGGGGCGACGAAACTAACTACTACAGGGTACATACAGGCTACAGCATATTAATATCCATCTCGACGGCCCACGACCAAGAAGGAAGCTGGCCGAGCCGAAAGGGGCAAGAAAGAAAAGAAAAGAAAAAAAAAAACAAGGGAGTCTCTGCGGGAGTAGAAAATGAAAGGAAGAAAAAAAAAAAAAGTAGACAAAAGTAGGGAGGAAGCAGGACCAGGGATCTTGGTTTTTTTTTTTTAATGAAAAAAAAAAAAAAAAAAAAAAAAAAAAACATGGCCTCTGCCAGTAGTACTAGTTGCTCCTCAGGAATGCCCCCAGTGACGAAATTGCAAAGGATACCGTGGCAATCGGCATTCCTCGCCCCCTAGAAGAAAATTGAAGAGAGAAAAAAGCAAACTAATCTCCAGCGCCCAGGGGGGTTCATAAATCAAGAGGACAGTGCTAGCTGGCACTGACAGGAGTCCCTTTGGGCACCGGGGGTTATCCAAAAAAGAACAGAACAGAAAAGAAAAGATTCAGAAAAGAAAAAAAAAAAATCATAATAACAAGGGGAGAGGGTGGGATTGAGCTCCAGGATGAGTTCACAATTCATCCGTCGCCATGCCAGTCAAAAAAGGAAAAAAAAAAAAAAAAAAAAGAACAAAAAGAACAAACTTTCCCTCTCATCCATCATCCATTGACCACCCTTTCCACGAGAAACCCGACTCGGAACCCCGATCGTCATGCCCGCCCGTCCAACTTACTATGTACATACCATACCAAACATGACACACGCTGCCTCATCCCCAAATTCCATTCATTCCATCCCCATCCCCATTTCCCCAATCGTCCTCTCCCAAAACCCCCCCCCCCCCTCCCCCTGACACAGTACGTAGCACCCACGTCTCCGTCTCATCATCCTCATTTCAACAACCCCCCCGGACGATATTTTTGTTCTCTTCAAGAAAAAAAAAAACCCCTCCAACCATGAAACATGAGACAGTCTCCCGTCCCCTTCTCGGTCCAGGGAGACAAAAAAAAAAGACCAATCCCTTCGCCAATATCACATTGCACGACAGGACAGCGAGCGCTCCGGGAACAAGAACAGGGGTGCACAGTGCGCAGGAACAAGTGACCGGGTTCTGCCATGTAAAGCCCGCCCGCCCATGGAACCGGACTTCGAGGAAGCCGCCCATCCCATCCATTGTGCACTGACACAAACCCCCTCCCCGCGTTTTCACCAGTCCAGCGCGCTCTCCGCAGCGCTTTGATACAGTGCCTTCCATCGTCGGTTGAGAAGAAAAGTAAACCAGTCTGTCCGGTCAAACTGACCGCGGAACAGCATCAGGCTTGGTCGGACCATGAGCTTGCGCCGGGCGCCCCGTACGGGGGGAGTGGAGAGTGGCGGTAAATCACTCATTTCTAAGACCTTGTCGCGCGCCACCCCGGGCCCGGCGTCCCTTTTTTTTTTTCTTTTTTCTTTTTTCTTTTTTTTTTCCCTTTGGTTTGCTTTTGTTCTTCACGCGTTACTGTTACTGTCTGTTCGTCACTTGCATGTGCCAAAACAACGTCCACCACCGAGTTCCTACTACTACCACTACCTCCACTACTACTGCTATTACTAAGGTACTGCTACTAACCCCACCGACACCAGCCTTTCTGTACCATAGTCCTACTACTACTACTGTAGTAGTACGTTAGTAATATACCTACTAGTACTTAGTACTTACTTCCGCTAGTACTACTACTACTACCACTACTAGCAAGTACTGTAGTAGGCACCTGCTCTGCTCTGCTCCTCTGCTCCGCAATCTCCACAACCGTCGTGCGTAACTGGTAAGCGGTAACTTGCCCCCGTCCTTTCTGCACACCCCACGCTAACCTCAACTCGGGTTTCTCTATTTGCAGATGACGCACGACGCCTCCTATTGTGTGTGCAAAAGTGTTTCAAGCAATGAATGATATGGCACTGTATAATGGGAGTCATCAGCGATAAGGGGAAAGGTAACATCTTTTTTTTTTTTTTTTTCTTAATCCCCCTCCCCCACCATTTTTTAGACCTATCAAAACACACAAAAGAAAAAGAAAAAGAAAAAGAAAAAGAAGAAGAAGAAAATACCTTACCCCCTCAGATAATACATGGTAATGTTCGGCAGCACTCGACACGTCATACATAACGACTCACGCTCTGGGCTGGCTTGGCTGTCTTCTTCTCCTTGTCCCAGTCGCTGTCCCCGCTGTTCATCCCAATTCACGTGTAACAAAAGAATGAAAAAAAAAAAAAAAAAAAAAAAAAGTCATAATCATGGGTGGGTTGCCCTCGACGCCGGCGCGCGCAATTCAGTTCCATCACTTCTTGGGCTCTTCCGCCTCTTCAGGTGCCTCAGCCGTACCAGTATCTTGTTCGTCCTTGCTGGGCGCCACCACGTCCTGGTGCTCGTGTGACTCCTCGACAGCTTCGCCCCATCTTGTCACGATCCTCTCGCCACCATCGGCAGCCAAACCATCGTGACCGCGTCCGCTATTGCTTGCGGATACGCCCACAGCAGGAGCGGTCCCGTCGGCAATCTTCTGCTTGGTTTCCGAAATAATCTTGTCGGCCTCACTGAGCTTGGCCGCCGCGTCGGGCTCCGTCTCAGCTCCGTTCTCGCTCGTAGCCTTCGCGCGGATCGTCGTGGCCGTCTCGTTGCACAAACGAACAATCATGCATGAGAGGTTGTCGGTACTAAATCGGCTCAAAGCATGATCCACGAGTTGTTTGGACGCCGAAACTGGGTCGTGCACCTCGCGCACCAGATCGACGGCGGCCTGGTCGCTGCACACATCCCATAGCTGTACAGAAGAACAAAGTCCAATTAGCAAAAAAAAAAAAAAAAAAAAAAAAAAAAAAACCACGTCACGTAGTTTGTGTGTGCGGGGATACGGGCGACAAGGTTCGAAAAATCCCGCTTACACCATCGCACGCGATAATGATGAACTCATCGAGCTCATGTTGTATGACAGTCTCTGTCGTATACGGGTGTCCGGTCACCAGCTCCTTCATGTACGCATCGCCGAGAGCACGCGTGACAGCGAGGACGCCGTTCACGCGATTGTTCAAGATGAGGCCACCCGCGTTTGTGATCCGCCTGCCTTCGTTCTCGTCGCCGCCTTTGTGGTCGTACGACAATCGCAGGGCTTTGCCTCCGCGACACAAAACGATACGGGAATCGCCCACGTTCGCGGTATAGAGGATGCGCTTTCGTACCGTGGACGCCTTGCGTTTCGCATGGCCGACGACCTCAAACGAGGACATTGACGAAGTCCGCACAGGCGTCGCCGCGACGGTCTTGTCCTTGTCTGCGGCGCCGGCTTCGCTGGGCTTCGTAAATGATAACGATTTGTGTGGAATCATCGGGGCTGGTTTGTCTGTGGAGATGCGGTCCTCCCAGCGCAGAAGCGCAATGGCAGCCGTGCAGCCACTGTTTTTCAGGGGAAGTTTTTCCAACTGCGCGTCGACCGAGGTGAAGGTCTGGTCGAGGAGCTCCGGGATCGGCATGTTGGGATTCTTCCGTATTGTCTCTTCCAGAATGAGGTGAAGCTTCTTTCCACACCAATCCGCGGCAAAACTGCCGGCGTGCCCATCAAAGATGGCGAAATATCCGTTATCGGATTCCACCATTTCCTTGCCGTTGCCCCCCGGCGCACTCTTGTCAGGCTTGGCTTTTGTCGACGGATCGGTGTTGGGCGAGGGCGTGGCCAGGAAGTTGTAGAGAAACGCATGCGTGTCCTCCATAGTTCGACGGCACTTCTTGTTCCTGTCTTCCCAGACGCCAACTCGAAAGGAAGACCTGGGTCCTGGGACCGACTCTCCAGCAGAGTTGTTGTGCTGGCCCTGGGGCACGGCCAGGGCGGCATCTTGTTTGCCCAGCTTCTGCAGCGGATTCTGGGCACTCGGATCCGAATTGCTCCGACAGGACTGGGAAAAGTTCAACGTGTTCTTGGCCGAGGCCAGGAAGCTGCTGGCCTTGCTGCCGACGCCGCTACTCCTCCTCTTCTTGTCGGTTGCGGCGCCATTTTCGTCACGGGCGGCGGAGCTCCCGTTGCCGCCTCGCTTCTCTCCGCTGGCGGACTGGGCTGTCGCGGCTGTCTTGATGGCGGCTGCAGAGCTGGTATTGAGACCTGAGCCCGAAGAGGGTGGCTTTTCTTGCGTCCTGGAGTCGCTCTCTGTCTTGGATCCCGAGGAATTGGAGCTCCCACCAAACATCCTGTTCAGCAGGCTTCCTCCTTGGGAGGAAAGACTGCGCCGCTTGTTGCCTGCCAGTTTTGTGGGAGTGAAGCAAAGCGAGGTGGGTTTGAGGGAAGTCCGTTGACTGCGCAGGAAGGAAAACCTTGGCGCGGTTGGTGTCGGCTACACTTTCGCAAGAGCCGGAATTGGCAGACTAGGCTCCCGAGGCTCCCGAATGGGCGACGAGCGTTTCTTTTCTTTCCTCTTCTTCTTGTCTGACAGGCAAAGCTCGGCCTATTTCGGTTTGCTTTCTCCTTCTTCTTCTCCTTCTTCTTCTTCTTCTTTTGCTTTTGATCGAGCGTCGTTGATGGAAAATTCGAGACAGCGTAAAATGCCAATTGTGGAGCTAAGCGCATGAAACAAATACAGCGGACAAAACTAAACGTTAGCTTGTCCGGCAAGCAAAAGAAGAAGGAGAAGAAGTGCAAAGCGACGAGACGCAGAAAGGCGAAGGGCGCATGAGCTCAACGCCCAAGACGTTCGCCGAGTAGTAGCTGCACCGCCAGAGGATATGACGAGGGGGATTGCCCAGACGGCAGGAAGGAATCTGTCCGTCCGTCAACAAAGCAATTTGCTTGCTATAGTGGGATAAAAAAAAAACATGAATGACGTCCCGGCACAGGGGATGATACAGATGAAGTTTCCGAGGCCAGGAGACGTGAATATGGGGCAGAAAGGCGGGACGACATGTCGTACATCGGTTCGAGGCAGATATACATAGTACGTACGTAGGATGAGTGTCACCCGCGCGGAAGGGGGGGGGGGGGGGGGGGGTCCTCGCCGCCGAGCTTGCCTGGCGACGACGGGTGTAACTCGTACGTACTTACTTCTAGGTAGATCGACCACACAGCACACAACCGCAACCGATACTATTGCACACAGGATAGAAATGCGCAGGCGTCCGTCGTGGAAGAAAAGTGAAGGGCCGCGATGGAAATGGTGGTTGGTTGCCGGTTGGCAGCCTGCAGCAGAAATGGACACTGGCTTGCGGTCTCTGATCTAGGTTGCCCAGCGGCGGCCAGGTTCGGATGGTTCAGATTTCGGATGCAGGAGAGCGTGCGGAAGGTGAGGGGTTCTCGCCGTCTCGGTGGCAGTCATGGCGGGGGCCAAGTGTAGTATGTAGTAGTAGTAGTAGTAGTAGTAGTAGTAGTAGGTGGTGCCAAGTGCCAAGTGCCAAGTGCAGGTGGTCGCAGGTGCAGGTGATGGTGCAGGTGGTTGCAGGTGCAGCCTGTCCGATAGCGGCACGCCGGCACCCCGACAGGTCGACGAACGCACCCCAGCCCACCGCGCGCCCACTACTACTACGGAGTACACCCACTGCGCCCACTGCGCCCACTGCGCTTAACTGCGCCCACCGAGTCCACCAAGCCAAAGTCTGCTGGCTCCAGAACGATCCCAGATTCCCAGAACGATCCCCCAGTACGATCCCTGCCGCGCCATCCCATTCCACTGGCAGCGGACCAACCCCACCGTTCATGCCAGGCGAACGACGATTGAAGCAAGGAAACGCCGCCTTCCGAGTGCCAACATTGTGCCATGGGAAATCAGCAAGTTAATTGGAATCCTGCAGTCGTTTATAAAACCAACTCGTCTGTACATGATCCGAAAGAACAAGAACTAGGCCGAAACACGCACAACCATCCCGCACCACACACCCACGTACGTATTTAAATAAAATAGAATAAAAACAAAAACGCCACAATGAGCATGACCCTCGTTCATCCCCCCCCCTCCCCTATCTCTCTCTACTTCTTCAAGCTATCTAGCCTCGCTTGCAGATCGTCGTCAACAGGATCCCCACCTCCTCCACCTCCAACAGCCTGTGCAATCTTTCGTTCGGCAATTCCTGGGTTTCCCAGTTCGTTGGGTGTCTCGCCCATCTAAAAAAGAGGTCGGGAAAGTCAATCCAGGTTCACGCAGATAATAAAAAAGTGGGGGAAGGGGGGGGGGGGGGTTGTTTCAGGAAGAAATGAACCGTGAGTTGGGATGCTTACAGCTTGACCGAGGTCGACACCAATCTCCTCCAAGACCTGCTCAACCACCTCGTCGCCTTCTTCTTCGACACCGACATCCATGGCGTCATCCACAGCATCATCCATCATCTCTTGTCTCTGTTCCATAATGTCGTTTTCCCGCTCAAACTCCATGGCGATCCGCTGCAGTTGAGGCAAATTCATCGATTTGTTCATGCTTCCCAAAGCCATCGTAGCTCCCTTCATTGCCTGCATCATTTGTTCGTTCGTTCGATATGTCTGTTCCGAGTCCACAGGGTCAGGTCAGCAGGAACGGAAGTGAGAACCAACCGACATGTGGCGGTCGGTCTCTTCGTTGTACCACTGCACTCTGCCGTACCTGGAGCCGCAGAGATATCTTTTGCAGCTGGCTGCGCATCGCGAAGAACTTTTCTATATACCGCCGCGTGCGGACCAGGTCCTTCGCCTGGATCTTGCAGGCTCCCATCTGTCCGTTCTTGGCGCTCGTCTTGATCTGTTGTATGAGCGTCTTCTCTTGCTTCTCTAGTTTGACGCGCGTCTGATCGAGTTCCCGGATCGCCTTGTCCAGCATGCGCTGGTTCTTGCGCAGACGCTCAGCGGGCGTCATTCGCTTTCCAAACGCCCATTCTAGGATCTAGTTGTTGTTGTGTGTGTGTGTGTGTTTTTTTTTTTTTTTTTTTGCCGCATGGATTAGCCGCTGATGATCGATGTCGGGGCGCCGCTGCGGAGGGCTAGAGGGGTTGTCCACGTACATTCATGGCTGTCCCGGAAAAGCTGGTCGTCTCTGTATAGTTCTGTCCCTGCGCGGATTCACTTGGGCGATTCCCGGGATGGGATCCGAGCGCAGATCGAAAAGGTCTGTATGGTGGGCGGTCGTGGTTGAGTGCTGAGGTCTGCTCGGTCAAGATGGAAAAAACGATTTGACGTTGACGCAAGCTACCGGCAAATGGCCTTACAGGCAAGGCTGTCAACTCCTCCTGCCGCCGCACCACGTAATGAGCCCAGCCAATCACGCAGGCGTTGCCGGTGGAGGCCACCACCTCATTGGACAAAGAGAAGTCGCTTTGTCAAAGCATGGCTCTACTACGTACTACAAAAGGAATGAGAAGGTGTTGAATAAGCCATCCTTTCCGGTGTTTCTCCTGTCGGTAACGGTACGCGAAGGGCCTCAATAATCAACTGTGATGTATCGTCTGAGTCTGAGAAGAATACGCAGGACATACTAGGAGCTTGGGCATATGTGCACTAGTATATGTCACTACTAGTATACATAGTATATATACCACGTACTACTACTAGTAGTCGGAAAGCTGTCTTAGGGTTAGGGTCAAACGTCGACAGTTTGCACCGCCAACTTCCTCCAGAACCTCTCAACTGCCACGCACCTCTCCCCCTCGTCTTGTCCCGGAGCCGTCACTCGGTCCACATAATCTCGCGCAGTCGTTGTTTTTCCTCCTCGCCTCCAAAAACCCCGGCGATTCCCTGGCGAGCAAGCCGGCAAATCTGAGCGCGGTCGAGACCGAAGTGCCGGGCAACCAGCCGATACTCGTTCGACAGCGGGCTGCCAAACACGGCGACATCATCCGTCTAAAAAGTCGCCTGCGATGAACAACTCGAATTTCGAGAAGCCGAGGGCGGAGGGTGTTGACACTTACCGCCAGAGAGATGTTGGGCCCCTCGACCCCAGCCCACTGCCCGAAATGATGGTCCTGGAATCCACCGCAGATCATACCCGCCTGGACGTTGCAGCTCAGGCAGAGCTCCAGACACAGGGCGCGCTGGACGATGTACCTCTTGGCCTCTTCGTCTTCCCATATGACATGCCCGAGTCTCCCGGGGTGCCAGGAGAGCAGCGTGCGCAGCTCCTCGTGTGAGCCGCTCGCCTCCGTCTCTGCAAAGTGGACCGTGATTCCCAGGCCGTTCTTGGCAGCTTGTTCGAATACCGGCGTGAAGACGGAGATGTCTCCCCCGGTCCGGGCGGATGGATCTCCGCACAGGTCCATGCCCACGACTCCCGGCCCTTTCTCTGCGCGAAGACGAGTGGCCAGCGAGAGGATCGACTCTGCCGTGGCAAGCGCATGGCGCCGATCCACGCAGAGGATCAGCCGCGTGTGCATTCTCGGGTGGGATTTCTCAAAGTCTCGAATGACATCTAGCAGGATTTCGACGTATGCGTCCATTGGAACGTCGCTCGTCGCCCGCGGCGTCGTCCGCAGCTCCAGATACACGACGCCGTCGGCGAGAAAGTCCTCCAGCACGCTCCTCGCGGCCCATCGTATGGAGTCTTCATCCGTCAAGAGGCTGTAAATGTAGTTGCTGAACAACGGAAAGAAGCTGTCGGCCCCATTAGCCCCCGTTCTCCTCGGCCATGACGCACACGCCGAATCCCAGCAGTGTCGCCTTCGCACCGGGGAGTCCGACAGTCGCCCTTACGTCTTGATATTGTAATCGTGCTTTCCTTCAGGCATCGCCGTGAGGGGGTCTTCGAGCTCGATCCCGGCAGAGTCCTTCTTTTTTTCCCAGATATGGTGAAGTGTCTGACGGGACACGCTCCCCGTGAAATGGGCATGTAGCTGGACCCCCAAAAAGTCAGCCGCGAGAGAAAACATGGCGCGGTTGGCGCGGTAAAAACTCTCGCACCTTACGTACCTCAATCTTCGGCAGGTGTACAAAGTCCATGATGGGATCTCCACCCTTTAGAATGGTTATTCGATGGCGACTGAGTAAAATATCGCATTTGGCATTCATGTGTGAGTTGCATCCCCTCGCTTCGAGCTTCGATGATACCCTGCAGCCATACTGTGCCTCGTTCTCGCCGGCATATCATTCGCACACATGCCGTTTGTGGAGCCACACCATGGTGCATGATGTGAGAAGTGTTCATTGTCAGATGCCATTCTTTAATTCTCCGTATTTTTTTTGACTTCCTCATATTACTACGTAGGAGTAGCTTGATCGATTTTAGACGTGGCATGTCCTTCGTCCACCAGATGGATTGGAGGGTATTCCTGCGAGTTGTGGCACACACGGGACACTGTGCCAAGCCTGTTGACCCATTCCGTTCATACGTGCTGCACCCTGCCAGAGAATAAAAATCTTATGTGGTACAAAAGATGCAGAAAAATTGCCGAGGCCGAGACAAGGATGGAAAAAAAAACCATATGCAAGCCACTCTCATATGCCCATGCCCCTTTTTGTTTTTGTCCCCCTCGGCCCCCCCCTCACCAAGAAAACAACCTCTATTATCAGAGCAAATTATCCCAGTCGCCATTAAATCATCATCAAAAAAAAAAAAAAAACAGACGTTGACTGCTGATTGCCTTTGTTCTTCCCATCTGCCCAGATTATCGTACACAAGGCGTCGTCATATACGTATGCCCTGAGATTGTCGACACGTTGCGGACTTGCCCACTGCTTTGGCACCCACTCCGATAAATCGAGGGAACAAGCTGATCGGACGCATGGAATATGGTTTTTTTTTTTCAAAGTTATTTTTTTACAGCGAGGGCTTGGCTTGGCCATCCCCCAGAGCAGCCCCAACCTTGTCAGCAGTGTTTTGCTCAGCACCAGCGGTGAGGAGCTCGCTTCCAGCCTGTCGCATGTTGTATTCCTGTTCCATGGCAGAAAGCTGCTGTTCTTCGGCGAAAGACAGAGCAAAAGGAACACCGAAAAACAGGGCCGAGGTGGTGATAACCCAAGCACCCTTGCCGCTGAATGACAAGACATTCCAGGCCTTGCTGGAGATGTAGTGTACTCGGCTAGAGATCCAGCCTCTTGTCGTCGGAGGGACTATGTCGCGTAGAGCATATAAGCGTTCTGCCAGAGTCTCTTCTGAGGGATCGTAGTCGGAGTCGTTGGAGATCTCGGAGTCTGTTGAGGTTGTCTTCAGCATGGCATCCCAAGTGCGGGGCACAAACTGCTCATCATATTATGACGGCGAGTGTGGCATACCGGTATCAGTAAAGTCGTCATCGTCGACATCAGGACCAGCCTGAGAGGTCTGGAAGTGCTCGTCTTCGACTTCAGTTAGAGTGACCATGGCGAACTAGATCAGGGCAGCTAGCTTCTGCAGCTCGGACGAAAGGGCGCGAGGATGCGAGGCCTTTTACAGTATGCCGAAAAAGTCTTCTTCCACACTCGGCGACAATAGAAGCAAGTGGTGTGATAGTGAAGACCCAAGTCACACGGGAGTTTCTAGCTGGCAATGTGTGGACGTAGAGGACTGCGTCACGAAGTGCTGTCAAAATTTTTGGGACCTAGGGAGTTGGAGTGGACCAGGCTGACCCAGTCGAGCTGTTTGGCCTGGTCTGGTGGGCGTAGCCGATGTTGAACCGACCAGATGTATTCATCACGTGTCGTCCGTCCGCTCTCGTCCGCCCCTCCGAATGCGTCTCAGCCCTTCCTTGTTCATCACCACACCAACCCACCAACTCAGCAAAGTATTACCAAGGCATATACTATGTACTACGTATATAGTATCTTGCATGCTGGAAACACAGCCATATTATATGGCTGCTGTAGCGCTCGGAGCCTTGAACTACTTACTGTACTGTGATGGTAACACCCGTGCCGAGTTGAAGTTTGCTCCTAAGTGCATGTATTTGCTGATGGGACGTCCGATGCCTGGAATCGATCGGTGGGAGCTGAAGGGTGATGACGCACAAGTCCGACGGCCCAATTGATCAGGTTGTGGCGAAGACGAGCCAATCCAAGTTGGGATGATACTTCATCTTGGCAAAAGACTGTGAATAAGACTAGCAATCTGTGTTCGCAGATTATCCCCCATCTTGTCCTTGTTTTCACGGCGTTCGCAGTTTCATCATCTGGCAAGGTTCGGAGCCGGAGGCAATGAGAGGTGAGTGCCATTTTTTTTTTTTCACGCACTGGGTTCTGGAATTGTTTTGCCTGAAAACTGCTCACGTGCTCCGTTCGCTCCTTCTGCGAGCGAGACTAGTTTTCTTTTTTTTTTTTGGATCAAGGTTCAAACGAAGGCCGTCGCCCTGGCAAGGGGGCGGTCACCTGACTGTTCAAGTTTGAGGGCATCGTGACTTGCTGTCCTTCGTACTACCCTACCCAGCCCTCCGGCTACCAGTACCTGTAAATACGACCGGGTGTAGGTAGTCGTAGGTATCTGCTAGGTACTGCGCTGGGACCCGGGCGGAAGATTGCGTAGCGCTCCAAAAATTTGCGCCACCCCCCCCCCCCTCTCCCTCCCGGGCGGGGAGTGGTGCTTAGTTGGCTGATTTTGTTTTTCTTCGTTCGACGGCCTCTCGGAGTTTAGGCAGACCAGGGTGAAGCAAGACGGTAAGGAAGGGCGTAATTGCTAAGAGATGCACTGCACCTCTGGCCGATGAAGTGATGAGGCTGATGGCGCTGCGTGTGCAGTGCAGGGAAACGTGGCCTCTGGCGGTCGAATGCACTGTGACTGGCGGGGCTGCCAAAGGAACCAAGTTTGCAACACAGATCGGATGGGAGACATGGACACATCAACACATCACACATCACGCATGCAAAACGACAGGGCTTTTTTTTTTTTTTGGATGACTCGTCAATGTCTCCATGGACGCTCATCATACCGGTCACTTGACCTGTTGTTGACATGCAAAAAAAAAAAAAGAAAAAAAAAAAAAGAAAAAGCTGTTGAGGTGCTCGATGCGCCGTCGAATCGAGGTCTCTCTTTGTACGTAACAAGTGTCCCTGGCGCGCCGAAAATGGCATCGAGTTTCAAAGCATCGTGACCCATGCGCAGGGATGGAAGGGAACGACCTGCCTTCAGCTTTGTTTCGTAAAAAAAAAAAAGAAAGAAAGAAAAAACGAACGGACCGGACGTAATCTCGCTACTACTCGTAGTATAAGCAGTAGGCATCGCTGTAGGTAGGTAGTGCATTTTTGTTTCATTTTTCTTCTTCTTTACTTTGCCCAATCATGCAAAAGAAGACCTCAGGATGCAGACGTCATGAGGCTGATTGGTCAGTCCAGTCCAAGATTCTGTCCGAATGCACGAACAAACTCGTTCCCTCCCCCTCCTTTTTTTCTCTCTCTTTCGTCTCTCTCTCCCTTTTCCTTTTCCCTCTCCATTGACGCGGGAAAAATGGCCCCTTGCATACTTTGCGGGGAATTAAAAAAAAAACAACCCCCCCCCCCCCCGGTATGACAAATTCCGTCAGAGTGAAAACCTAGTGACGGCGGAGGCGGACCCACGCACTGGCGATTAAGTAATACGGGGGTAATGGAAACATCGGCTGGAGAAAGCTGGGGGTAATGGAAACTTCCAACCAGGGATAGGCGCCCCGTTCTGCGGCCCTGCTTCCCTCGACTTTGCGCCCGATCACTGATCAGTGATTCAGACAAGAGGGCGGGGGGTTCCCCATGTAGCATGTAGCATGTAGCATGTAGACTCCAAGTACTACTAGTGACTACTACTACTACTAGTACTACTAAATATATGTGCAGGAGTCATCTGATCCTTCTGTCAGCTACAGCCAACCAAAGCTGTTGCCATGGGTTTCTGTTGCCATGCCATGGGTTTCCCATGTCCACGTGATGCTTTACCGATGTGCCTCCATGTTCTGTGTTCTGGCAGTCAGCCAGCCAGTGGAATCTGAACCGTTGTGGAACAACACCTGCATGATCCCAAACGCCGTTCCGCACCCCTTGGTGCGTCGCTTCCGGCCGGGAACTGAGACAGAAACCGGAGAGGTGGAGAGCCAATGGCACTGGACGATCAGCACAAAAGGTCTGAATCGGGACTCGTTGGGAAGACTGTCTGCCAACTTCCATTTCCAGCTCGTGACAATATGCAGACGGACGGACGGACAGACAGACAGACAGACAGACAGACAGACATCCGCCTACCTAGCTTCTTCGACAGCGGCCAATATCAGACAGTCGAGCATATTGACGTCGTTGAGCGGTGCTCGTTACATAGTAGTGGTAGTGCCAGGCACAGTGCTGAGAATCGGCCTCGGTGTGCCGGATGGACACGGGAGTCATGCAACAGCTCACACGTACATGTTGTTGCATCGACACAACGTTGTCTCAGATCCATGGCATTTCCGGGATTTGCTGTATCCGGGCCAGCTGCATGACCACGCACAACGTTGCAAGTGAAGTGCTGCGGATAAGTCGGCTTCGGACGCACGATGCGTTCGTTGTACACACTAGATACACCGGCACTCATGCTACGAAGCACTACACGTACTGGTTGCCCTTCAGCGAAACGAGCGGCAGCTTACGGCTAGTCACCGCGGGTTCCCCGGGGAAAAGAAAACAGAAGTCTGAGGGAAGTCGAAATCAAGACGGGGGGGAACAGCCACGATGGCACATCGCGCGGGTCAAGAACGCGGGCGAAAATCTCTGCTCGTCTGCTGACATACGGCGAGACAAGTCGACGACGGATTAACCACCATCCAGACCCGCCACATGGAGCATGGGCACCGACCGATCAGGCTCGCCATGGAATCTATCCCCGCGATGAGATGATTATTACCTGGAGAAGTGGGCAAAAATAATAAGAGAATGCAAATGAAAACCAACCGAGCGGCAAGCCTCCACCGCCCCATCCAACAACTGCAGCATCATGGATCAGTACCTTGTACTCAGCCCCTCTTCCTCCTCTTCGGACACATATCTACCCCGCAGGTACTTCTCCCCACCGAGGGGCCCAGGCAAGTCACGATGGACGTCTCCCATCCACCCCGCGGGCCATTGATTCATGATTGAATGCACAATGCACCCGCGTGGCTCAAGTGCTGGTTCCTGGCCAGTGACAAGGGAGCGGTCAGGTACGCGGGCGGCCAGAAGACCACACACCTGGCTTCCCGGCCAAGCCTAGTACCAAGCTGCTATTGAGTAATCGGTTGGGGGCGAAGGAGAGGAATTGTGCAACTTGTCACTCGAGATTCGTCATTGCGATCGAGGGTGGTAGCCGATAGATGGACATGTCGAAAGCTCAAGGGGCGCGTGTAGAGAACTCTAGCCAGCCAGCCACGCCCATCTATAGCCGTCGGGCAGACGGGCAGACAGACGGACGGTGAATGCAGAGAAGGGGACTGGAAGAAACACGACGCTTCTATTTTCGAGGAGGCTATGAGGTTGCACAGGCTGGGCCGGCTGGCGGGTTGTCCGCCGACAGCTGTAAAACTGTAAACGAGCGAGACGAGACGAGACTGAAATGCGGACGCATGGCAGCGCTCGTGAGTACGGGCCCCACCGCTACTGCTGCTGCTGCTGCTACTACTACTACTACTAAGAGTAGTAGTAGTAGTACTAGTAGTAGTACTACATAGTAGTAGTAGAGTAGGAAGTACCTGGGCAGTACCTACTACTACCATGTGGGTACTAGAGTTAGTAGATTAGAGGTACCCAGACCCCCCCCCTGCGCCACTTCCCCCCCCCCTCCGCCCCAATGTTTATGTACAAGGTTGTTGGCGTTATCCTCACGAGGGGGCGGGGCAGCAGCTGCCATGCCAGCCTGGAGCCTGGAGCCTGGAGGTACGAGGCGTGGACTTTCCCTCAAGCTTGCTGGCACTGCGCCGGATCCCATGCAAAAAAAAAAGAAAAAAGAAAAGAAAAAAACAACCAGTCGGAGCAGATGATGCAAAGAGACAATGCCTCGTGGCCGCGTGCCCTGGCCTGGAGATGAAAATGAACTTAAATGGGAGCGTCGCCTGTCCGAGGTTTCCCATCATCACCAAACCCTCCTCTTCTTCGCCAATTGGCATCTAGCCGTCCACACTCCGTCATATATTGATACACTTGCCCCTTTCCCGTCGACTCACCTCCCTTCGACTGCGGCATCTTGCTTAGCTGCCTTTTGCCACAAAACCATCAGGCATTTCACCGCTTCATTGCCCCTGCTATGCTCCCTTGGACTGGTATCTTGAAGCCGTAACCTGTCCCAAACTACCTCCTCCCTTTGCTGTGGTGTTTTCTGTCCAAAATCTTCGATCAGTTGATTTGGGATTCATGATTTAACGTCACCAGGTACGTCTCTGCTAGTCCTCTCGGGGAACATCGTTCCCACGAATACGCAAATTGTTGGCCGTAGGGTCGCTAACTTCTTCCTGATCAAGAGTCTCCTCCAACCCTGGCATCAAACGTCACATATAAAAAAGGCATCCCCTTCCTGTCACACAAGCAACGATGGCTATACCATCACCTTTGCCCAAGATGCTGGTCCAGATTCAGTCCGAGGAACCGAGCCGCGGACCTTCTCCACAGCCTACACATTTCAATGCTTCTTCATCTCCAACGAAGATCAATGGAAACCGAACCTGGAATTCTGCCACTCCTGATTACGTGGCGCCGGAGTTCAAGGGCAAGGACCAGCAGATGAAGATTGTCGAGCAGATTCTCCAGCAATCCGGGTATATTCCCGACTCGCAGGTTCACGATCAAGTCCAGTGGTTCTATGGACAGTTGGGTATTGACGATGTCTACTTCGAGATCGAGGCCCCGCAGGCTATCGCGAACCACATTAGCTCGCTTTACGCCGCCAAGGTTGCCGCTCACTCAAGAGAAGATAAAAAGGAGGAAATTCGACTCGACATGGAGGCACACGATCATGCTATTTACATCGACACGAGCGAGCCCGGTGAGAGCAATGTTTCTGGCCCCAGATACGAGTGTCGCCTGGAGGCCAAGTACCTGGATCACCAGGGCAAGACCAAATACCGCGTCGAGACCTTCCGTTCCCCGGCCGTCATTGGCGCCAGCCCATCCTCAAAGGCTACGCTCCGGTGCTACTTTGTATACCAGTGCAAGTTCCCCCAGAGTCCCGAGACGACTGATCCCAAAGAGACCAACCTTGAGGCGATATCGGATGCTGGCTTCTGGCAAAAGGCTTCCGACAAGACCAAGCAGATCTACCAAGACATCATTTCCGTCGCCGTGAACCGCACCGGTCCCGTCATTGAGATTTTCGACTTTGAGGATGTCGCCGAGAAGCGGCTCGTGGTTGCCTTCCGCACCCGCACAGCCCAAGGCCTATTCTCCGCCCTCAGCGACCTGTACCATTACTATGGTGTCACCAGCTCCAGGAAATATGTCGAGCAGTTCTCCAACGGCATTACCGTCATGAGTATCTACCTGAGACCTGCCAACTATGACAATGGCTTCTTCCCCCCCCTCAACGAGTCTATCCACCAAATCACCAAGGAGATTTCCCTCCTCTACTGTCTGCCCCAGAACAAATTCCACAGCCTGTTCGCTGTCGGGTCTTTGAGCCTCCAGGAGGCCGTGTATGCCCATTCCGCCTGGGTGTTTGTTCAGCACTTCTTGAACCGTCTGGGACCCGAGTACGCTTCCTTGTCCGAGATCCTCGACATTGATAACCCTGTCCAGGCAGCGCTGTTGTCCAAGCTCAAGCGTCGTCTTCGTACGGAAACGTTCACGCCCGACTACATCCTCGAGATCATCCAGACGTATCCCGAGCTGGTACGGCTGCTGTATGCCTCCTTCGCCAACGTTCACCTCGGCGCCAAGAACGAGCAGTTGGCCGTGACTCCCGCTGTCGACGTGCTCTCTGATGCGGATCTCAAGGACAAGATCTCCATGTCGGTGGCCAACGAGCACGAAGAGATGGTCATGACGGCATTCCGCGTGTTCAACAATGCCATCCTCAAGACGAATTACTTCACGCCCACCAAGGTAGCCCTCAGTTTCCGCCTGGACCCCGCGTTCCTGCCGGAAGTAGAATACCCACGCCGCCTCTATGGTATGTTTCTGGTCATCGGCGCCGAGTCGAGAGGGTTTCACCTCCGCTTCCGCGACATTGCTCGCGGCGGCATCCGCATCGTCAAGTCGAGGAGCAAGGAAGCCTATGGCATCAATGCACGGAATCTGTTCGACGAGAACTACGGTCTGGCCAGCACGCAGCAGCGAAAGAACAAGGACATTCCCGAAGGAGGTTCCAAGGGTGTCATTCTCTTGGACCCCAAGATGCAAGACCGAGCCCAGGAGGCCTTTGAGAAATACATTGACAGCATTCTCGACCTTTTGCTGCCAGCACAGACGCCGGGGATCAAGAACAAGCTCGTCGATCTCTACGGAAAGGAGGAGATCATCTTCATGGGTCCCGATGAGAACACGGCAGATCTTGTCGATTGGGCCACGGAGCACGCCAGAGCCCGCGGTGCCCCCTGGTGGAAGTCATTCTTCACCGGCAAGTCACAGAAGTATGGTGGAATCCCCCACGACAAGTACGGCATGACTACCCTCTCGGTTCGGGAGTACGTCAAGGGGATCTACAGGAAGCTTGAGCTCGACCCCGCCTCGGTTCGCAAGATGCAGACCGGCGGTCCCGATGGCGATCTCGGCAGCAACGAAATTCTGCTGGGCAACGAGAAGTGGACGGCCATTGTCGACGGCTCTGGTGTGATTGCCGATCCCAACGGCCTCGACAAGGAGGAGCTCGTGCGCCTGGCCAAGAAGCGCGCCATGATCAGCGAGTATGACATGAGCAAGGTTTCCAAGGATGGATACCGCGTTCTCTGCGAAGACAACAACGTGGCCTTGCCGAGTGGCGAAGTCGTCACCAACGGCACCTCGTTCCGCAACACGTACCACCTCCGAGATAACGGAATGACTGATGCGTTTGTGCCATGCGGTGGCCGGCCCGAGTCCATTGACCTCATCTCGGTCAATCGGCTGATCAAGGACGGCAAGACCACGATTCCCTACATCGTGGAGGGCGCCAACTTGTTCATCACACAAGACGCCAAACTGAGACTCGAGGCCGCCGGCTGCATCCTTTACAAGGACGCGTCGGCCAACAAGGGCGGTGTCACATCATCCTCGCTTGAAGTTCTTGCGTCGCTCTCCTTTGACGATGACGGTTTCGTCGAGAACATGTGCGTCGATCCCAAGACGGGCCAGGCACCGCAGTTCTACAACGAATACGTCGGTGAGGTCCAGGCCAAAATCCGCGAGAATGCTCGTCTCGAGTTCGAGGCCATCTGGCGGGAGCATGCGGAGACTGGCGTGCCACGGTCTATCCTGTCGGACAAGCTGTCCAACGCAATCACAACTCTGGACGAGGAGCTCCAGCACTCCGACCTGTGGAGCAACGAAAAGATACGATACGCGGTCCTCCGGGATGCCCTGCCCAACCTTCTGCTCCAGAAGATCGGCCTCGACACCATCATTGCCCGCGTGCCCGATACCTATCTCCGAGCTATTTTCGGCAGCTACTTGGCAAGTCGATTCGTTTACGAGTTCGGCAGCGAGCCCAGCCAGTTTGCTTTCTTTGATTTGTGAGTAGTCTTCCTGGTGATCAATCAAGGATGAAAGATGACGTTGTACTGACGACCAAAAAAAAAAAAAAAAACAACAGCATGTCGAAGCGTATGGCGGCAATAGATGGCCGGCCCAACGGTACCGAGCAACTCAGACGCATGTCCATCAGCGCTGACGGTGCGCAGTAGAAGCCGCAAGCCGTCCCGTATATATATAGCTTGACGCTTCTCACTCCCCTGTTCAGGAGACTTGATTGTTATTTTTTGAGTCCATACAGCATCCGACGTGGAAGGGAATCATTTGATTCGGTAGCGAATAAAACAAAATGGTGGCAAGGCATTGGGTAATAAGGCGCTTTTCTTTTTCTTTTTTTTTCTTTTCCTGTCACTGTTTGGAAACAATGTGTTTGGAGCAATTCATTTTTCAGAAGGATTTGAGCGTATGATAGTAATTGCTTTTTTTTTTTTGCTTATTCATGATGTATTTAGCAAAGACGAAGGACGTCAAGATCTCGGCACTTAATATGGACACCAGAGTGTTGCCTTCCCCTTGGCTGTTAGAATCTAGACGGTACATGTTGGGGAGGGTAGTTTTGAACATGGACGATTTTCTCCTTCCTGCCGTGTTGGGCCGAACGTGTTTGTACTGCACGCCTTGCCAAACGACTTTGTACGTACGTTACTATCGCGTTCCCATGGATGGCAACTGGATGCCATGGGGACATTCCTTGCCTCGCCTTGAACGACACAGATAGTTCAATGGCTGTTGAATACGAACATATTCTACTCGTATCGTGGTGCTCATGCTTGACCGTGGAACAAAGGCCACGACACGACGACGGGTGATGTGTATGTGTAGTGTATGTGTATGTGTATGTGTATGTCGGCCACAAAGAAGATGGATGGATGCATCATGCATCATGCAGAATGTAAACCATGTCTCTGCGGGAGGACCTGGACCTGCAGGAGGCCGCAGCACCTTGGCCCGCCTTGATCCAATCAAAGGTGTCGACAAGTTTCCGAGCCATCAGACAAAGCTACTAGTAGTAGGGCCACGTCTCGTCGATCGATGCCCCCCCCCCCCCCTTGTTCTAGGAATTTGGGGCTCCAGCCACACCTTGAGTGAGAGACAGAGAGTTCTGGTTGTGGTCTGTCTGGAATGCGCGCGATGCCATCTCATCCATCCATCACACTAGCCACGGGTTTTTTTTTTTCTTTTCTTCTTTTCTTTTTCTCCTTAGTTGGCGCCCCTTCCTTCCCTCGTTTCGCGCGTTCATTTTCTTCTTCATTCCCTCTCTTTTTTCTTTTGCCACTTTTATTTGTTTCGCTGTTGTCGCCACGCAGCCTGCATAGTCGCATCATTCATTTTTTTTTTCTTTTCACACGCGTGTATTTTTTTCCCCAGCCACTGCAGCTTGGCTGGATCCATCGAATTCATTTGAGGGGGGGGGGGGGGGGGGGGGGGGGGGGGGGGGGGGGGGGGGGGGGGGGGGGGGGGGGGGGGGGGGGGGGGGGGGGGGGGGGGGGGGGGGGGGGGGGGGGGGGGGGGGGGGGGGGGGGGGG
>JABAEC010000075.1:0-15144 GCA_013435705.1 Claviceps paspali | reverse complement strand
TTTTTCCCCCGCCACTGCAGCTTGGCTGGATCCATCGAATTCATTTGAACCCCCCCCCCCCCTTTTTTTCATTTTGGGGTTTCTCCTCTGCGTCGCCAGCCGCACCCCCCCCCCCCCCTTCCCCTTCGAATCCTCACCTGCCACGGCAAATTTCGCTTCATGACCATTGCCGGGGTTCCTTGAATGCCACCCATATACCAGGTATTGCTCTGGACTCTGAACAACAACCTCGTCGTTCTCGAGGTCACCTGGGGTAGCAAAGTATTTCTGCGCCTCTGACGAGAGGTCCCGGATTCGCAATGACCAGACCGTCCATCGTCCGCGCCGGTGCGTATCGCGACATTATTTGCTTGCATTGCTCAAACTACCTCCTCTACCCGCGCATCCCCCCCCTTGTAAAAGACTATCACACACACACAAAAAACACTACACGCAGGACTACTGCGTGGTAGGACTGCATGGTTCCGTCTCCTTTCGCATCTTTCAATAGACCCTGGTCTTCCTTATCCCCCCCCCCCCCCCCTCGTCACCCCTGGCCGCTCAGCTCGAGGGCTCGTCTTCCTGGCCACGCCGCGTGTCAATCATGCTTCATGCTTCGTGTCCCGAGTATCATCAGGGGAACGTGAGTTGCACTGCAGCCGCCCGCCACTTCCATCACAACTTGCCTTCTTTTTTTTTTCCCCCTCGTGTGTTTTCTTTCTTTTTGGCGGCTATCTCTCATTTCTGCCAACGTTGATTCACCTTTTTTTTTTTTTTTTTTTTTTTTTTTTACCGTGATCGAGACGACACCAGTACCTTTAGGATGCAACAATTTATGCTTGTTGCTGACCCCTCTCGGAATCTTTAGACACGCTTGATCTCCAGGATCCTGTTGCGCCGTCGACCCAAGACCACCCGAGTCACTTTCGTATTTTCGATACGCCTCCGACATCTCCTGGCGCCTTGATCGCTCCCCATCAAGCCGAGACACTTCGCGAAATCGCTCACGAGACCGCCATAGCCCAAAAGCAAAGCCCGACTCTGTCATGGTCTAACGACGACATAAACAACACCAGCCAAGTGTTCCATACCGACCATCTTCTCGTCAACGGCATCGAAAAGATAAACGGACAGCCACGGACAGATATGTACCATCACCAGCAACAAGATGATTTGGCCATCGCACAAAATGGCGGTGCCTCCTCGGTCGAAGAAGACGAAGTGGATGGCGAGAGCGGGAGCGATATGGACGATGATATGATGGATAAGATATCCAGCTCTCCCTCCATTGAAGACGGTGCGTTGTACCCTGCCCTCACGCCTTTGGCCTGGCCGCGGCGCGAATCCTCTCTCTCACTGTTTCTTCGCCAATTGAGCACCGCGAGCGTGTTCTTTGATCTTCCATCACAAAACGCGCCGAGCCTCCACCGCAACGACCGACTGCTTCATCTTGGCGAGACAAGTGTATCACGACGAGGAAAAGATTCGGACGTTGCCAGGTGGCGTCGCTGCCCTGGTTTCAGACCATATCTTGGTTTGCGACGGCAACCAGGCGGGCTTGACGAGTGTGAACGAGTTCACGAGAACCTTGGTGCGGAAGAACAAAAGTCCAATCGGCATAGTGTCGACGATGACTACGGTCACCAGAGGACTCATCCGATGCCGGCCCGTCAGCTCTTTCTTGGTCGGGATTAGCATTCCTTGGCCGGTGGTGCTGAGCTGGACCAAGTGGAGGCATGGCTCTCTCACAAACCGTACCATCAAGGCGGAAGTCGAGACAAAGACGGTCAGATCTTGCTTCATCGCGAGGGTCATCGCGATACCGTTTCCCACGCTCGCCAGGTTCTCGTGAGCTCGCAGCCGGCTGTAAAAGAAGATGCATTTGTTTTTGATCAGTCACCTCAGTCTACCGACTCGTTTCTCTACGACAATTGTGCCTTGGTTGAAGCTGACACTTGTAGTGATGACGAATGCTTACTGAAACCAGAGGACATCGACTTTGAATTCGTTTACGCTCTGCATACCTTTGTGGCAACGGTCGAGGGACAGGCGAATGCCACCAAGGGAGATACCATGGTCCTGCTAGACGACAGTAACAGCTACTGGTGGCTGGTCCGAGTAGTCAAGGATAGCAGTATTGGTAGGGCTCGCCTCGAAAAAGAAAAAAAGGTCTCCCTAGTGCATCACGTCTTGATTGCTTACCAGTCCAAAAAAAAAAAACGATCTATAGGATACCTCCCCGCTGAACACATTGAAACGCCAACCGAACGACTCGCACGACTGAATAAGCACAGAAATATTGATGTATGCTGCTTCCTTACCGTCTCAATAACCTCCCTCCCCACCCCTCCTTTTTTTTTTCTTTTTTGAACAAAAGGATCAAATAAGAGAGAAAGAAAAGAAAAAAAAGCCATCACCTGCATTATATATCTTCATCTATATCTATATATGTGTGTTAACTCATCGTGTAGCTCTCAGCCACCATGCTTGGCGATCAAGCTCAGAAACAAAAGAATTCGTTCAAGTCGATACGGAAGAGACGAAAAACAGTAACATTTGCTGATCCGACATATGTGGATTACTCCGACTTCGACTACTCTACAGGTGAAGAGGACATGGACGAATTGTTTGGTCCGCAGCCAATCGCCCCGCAGCAGCGTCAGCGGCCGCAGAGACAGCGAGGCCAGAAGGCAACGAAACAAGGCGTCGTGGATGATGCCGGCGCAGACACCTCAGCCTCAGTTGGACCTCTCCGAACTCGAACTTCTAGAGAAGACAAGACTGCGGCAACAAGGCCTTGCTCGTCAGAAGATGAGGATCGGAGCAGTGAAGACTCTCTGGGAGACAAGAGTGATGGCCCTAGCCGGTCTAGGAATGGAACCGTGCGCAACACGGACTCCTTCTTCAAGGATGAAAACGTCGAAACAAAGAAGATCACACTGACACCAAACTTGTTGCGTGATGACAACACGCCGAGACAATCGAGCGACTCCGTCAACAAGGACGCCAAATCCCCTTCCACCATGGACAAGATAGATCGGGAGCTGCTCACTGACAAGGAGAAAAAGAAGCTCAAAGACAAGGAAAAGAAAGACAAGGAAAAGAAGTCGAGTGGTCTGCGTGGTTTCTTCTCGAGAAAGGACAGAAAGAAGACGTCCGAAGACGACGACGAATCATTTGGCAAGAGATCCATGGACCTTGTGTCGGAATCCCGCGATAGCGAAGACCGATCTCTTGAAGAGCAACGGCTTTCACCGGACAGGACAACGTCGCAACGGCAGACTTCTTCAAAACTGCAGAAAAGTGCCCCCTCGACGAGCAGCAAGACAGCGGGGGGTGCCGTGCAGCAGAAAACCGTGGAGCTGTCATCTTATCTCGCTGAAGGCCGGAACAATGACGTTTCGAATGTGCCGCCAGCCTCCATGCGCATCGTCGATCCGGAAACAAACGAAACGCAACAGGTGCCGTCAAACCAATCTCAGGGCCTAGAGAACACATCTACAGGTGCTTCAAAGGAGGAAAGGTCGTTCATTCCAAAATCGATAGCTGCTCTGACTACCGGCACCGGCACTTGTGCAAAACCGCAAAAACCGCAAAAGACAGTCAAGGCAAGAGCTCGCATGGAACTCGATGCATCTGATAGTTCTGAGCCTGAGCCAGAGCCAGAGCCAGAGCCAGAGCCAGAGCCAGAGGAGGGCTCCGGAGCGGATGGTCTAGCGGCCGGCATGGCGTCGCCTTCCCCTGAGCCCGGAGTTCAAAACCCCGAAGCTGGTGGCCAACTTCCCAGGTCGCCAGAGAAGAGCGAGGTCCCGTTGTCGAAAACGACACCCGCACAAGAGCAAGAACAATCGACTCCGAATCGATGTGTCTTGAGCACGATTGACGACTCCTCGCCCTCCAGATCTTCAAATCCTCCGGCTCTCCTGGTCGACTCATCCTCTCCAGAGGACATCACCCCGGAAGCCTCACCCTCGCCCGAGTTGGTACAGGAAGAGAGCGACGTCGCTCGAGGAGGGAGCTCATCAAGCAGCAGCAAGGAGACGGCCTGGGACGACACGAAGCTTCGCGCATTCTTTGACGAGAGTGATCATATCCGCGATCTGTTGGTGGTTGTGTACGACAAGACCAACGTTGAGCCGGCTGGAAACGATCATCCTGTGGTCGGCGGGCTCTTTCGAGAACAAAATGCCAGGTTGGCCGAGATCACGACGGTAAGAGATCTTGTCCATCTTGCATCCCATTTTGATTTTGAATGGGTGACACCGCGGTGAATTACATACATGATGGCTAATCTTTCATCTTCCCCTTTCTGTCCCATTTATACATATATATAGCAACTGGATAACATGCTAGGCGATTGGCTCGCTAGAAAACAACGCCTTCGTGGCACCATGTAGTCAGTCAGTCGGTCGGGCTTGAGAATGACCCCGGTATTGACAGCAGTCCTTCTCCCCCTCCTTCCCCCCCCCTTTTTTTTCTTCCTGCCCTCGACGGGCTGGTCATCATTCCTGTCTTGGTCCGTTCTTGATTTGCTTCAAGATGGACACAAAACTTTTCTCTCCTGCGCAGTGGCCGGTTCTTTCCCTCTCATTCTTTTCCTTCTTCTGTGGCATATGATCATTGGAGCCGCGGGGAGGGAGGACGAGCTTCTTTCACACACACATACACACACACACATTTTCTCTCTCTCTCTCTCTCTCTCTCTCTCTCTCTCTCTCTCTCTCTTCTCTCTCCGAGGACTTCACATCAATTCAGGCGTCAGTGCGGGAACTCACTGGTGTTTACGGGTACGTGAACTACGCAATCATGCACTTTTGACACTGTATCAATCAAACCGAGGCGTTTGAGATTTTCTTTTCTCCTTTTCTGGTACCTCCTGCTCAGTCAGAGGTTTGATTTTTTGTACTCTACGTTTTGTGTTTCCGCCATGCTGGGATTTGTTTTTTGGTCGAGCACCTCACCCATTCTCTTATTCTTTACGCATTTCTTTTTTTCGTTTTCCGGTGGCATCTGAAGGGAGGATATACACAACAATACACACGCCGGTATGAGACGTTTACGTTTTAAATGGCAGGTAGAGGGCGGTGTCTGAGGGGGTTAGGTGGAGGAGGGAGTGAGCCCGTGCCGGCTTCACACTCGCTCTTTCTTTTCATTTCATTTCATTTCATTTCATTTTCTCTTCTTTTTTTTTTTCTTTTGCCCCCCCCCTGATTTTCCCTTGTGTATTCGGCATAGAAAAGGAAAATGCATGGCAAGCCGGGGGTTGGAGTTGCTTCTCTGCCCCCCCCACTTGCGTTGTAAGAGGGTACGTGTAGAGTAAGCAGGCGATGAAATCTGAGACTGTGCCGCACATCAAGGCACGTACTGAACCAGGCAGACACTGCTGATTGTTTCTATTTGGGCAGAGGTGGCAGGGGCCATGGGGTTTTTTTTTTTTTTTTCAGTGCTTCTAGCTCGTGATGCTTGCACATTCACACATTATGGCGTATGAGAAAGAGAGAGAGAAGGCGAAATAAGAAATGGCAACTCAACGACTTGCCCGTTGTCTTTGACGCGTTCAGGTCCCATTCATACGTGCGCATGCCATGCTACGAGAAAGAGGGATAGCCTCGGGAAAATGGAAGGGTTTACATCCGTCCCGTTTGAGGGGTTAATCCTGTCTTTGTCTTGTCTTCACTTGTTCCCGTTCCCCTCTTTACAACAGCACGGTTTATCGTGTGGTGGATCTGATGGGTGGTTTTTCTGTCTCTCTTTCCGTTCTGCCCCTGACGACAGGACGCTTCATGTGGTGGGTTTTATGGGTGGTTTTTTTTTTCTGTCTTCCCGCTCCGCCTAACAACAGGACGCTTCATTATGTGGTGGATTTTAAATTTCATGGGTGGTTTTCTTCTCTCTTTCCGTTCCGCCTCCCTCTCTCAATAAGCTGCCCAGCCATCCTGATACCAAAAAGGTTCTATATTTTCGGCATCATGCTTGAGAGAGGCAAGAACGACACAGGCACGTGGCGATGAAGGAATAGATCTCGGGACATGGCGGGCAACAGGAAAAAAAAGGATAAAAAAAAAGCGAGTTGTTTAAAATAGAGACCAACCCCTTTCCCGTTTCCGATACCAACAGTGGAATGAAGCAGCTGTTCCAGGGCCGAGAATTTCTGCGCGTATAAATGAAAAAAGTAGCAACCGATGACCTCTTTCTTCTTCCTTGGTTTTGTTTTTTTGTTGTTCTCTCTTTACACCTCGGTGGTGACCTTTGCCTTGGCGTTTGTGACCTTGACTCCTAATTGCTTGGCGCGGGCGATGATGTCGATTCGCTTTCGGGAGGAGACGGCGCTGGCGATTCTGTGGAGTTGAGTTAGTTATAAACTGTGCTTTGTTTTTTTTGTATCTTGTTTGTATGTTCTTGATTTTTGAACGTGATGTGGGGGGTTGGGGTGGGTGGATTGAGGCTGCGCTTGATGGCGTGGGTTTCGTTGGCTGGTTTAGAAAGGACCTGGGGGGGGGGGGACGTACTCGGCAGCGTAGGTTCGGTTGTGCATCATCAACAGCTCGACATCCTTGACGTTGTTGACGAGGAAGGCCTTGTGGCCGGAGGGCATCATGTAGCGCGTCTTCTTGTTGCTTCCGTAACCAATCTGTTCGAGGTTGGTTAGCCAGGCGATTCGATTCGGTGTTCTCTCTTCCCCCATCACGACCGGTCCCTTGTTTAGCGTGAACCATTCTGATTCGTCTCTCCTGTCGAACGTAGAGGCGGAGATCGACTGGTTACGAAGGACTTGGCCGATTGATGGTGGAAGGAGGTTCTGCGTTATGAAGGGGATGAAAACGTACGGAGGGCATGGCCATGGTTCCACGGAAGCGTCTTCGGACACGGTTGTCAATACCCTTGGGCTTGCGCCAGCTGGCATTGAGGCACTTGAAGCGGTCGCTCTGGTGGCGGTTGAAGCGCGCAGTGCCTGTTTCACAATCATCAGGTTAGCAGTCTGCAGTATGGTGGGATCGAAAATGCCCGCTCCTTCTCGTTTTCGTCATGCTCCGCGTTTCGTTGGCTATTCCATCCGCGACTACGACTTCCAACGTCGCACCGTCCCCGATCCCTCAAGACAAACGGGCAGAGGTTCGCGCCTCTTCCGAGATATCGGCCAACTCAATTATATAGAGGGGGTGTTGTCGGGACATGAGGCTTTTGCCGGGGTAAACGTACGCTTCTTCACGATGGGGACGTGCTTCTTGGCGGAAACCATCTTGAATTGACAACAATAATGTTAGCCTGAAGTAATGATCGGATAGGACGAATGGGGTTTTTTTTTTTTTTTTAATTTAATTTTTTTTCAAGAATCAGACTTCATTTTTCAAACAACTTACCTTGACGGCGGGGACTCCTACTCTAGTGGACTGTGAAGGGTTGGCCGGCGTGATGTTCACTCGGGGCGAAAATTTGGCGGATGCCACAACCCAGAAACACCCAAGTCGAAGGGTTTAGGGCTGCTGATCACGTGTGTGTGTGGTGCTACTTGTTAAGCGTGTTCCACAACCAACTGTGCAAGCGAGCGAGCGACCACCCAAAAGTAAACCCGCTTCCTAGGTCCACGGCCAGAAACGGACTAGCGGATTCTGAGGGCACAAACCCTCTTTGGACGAAAAAATCCCGCCAGGCGAGGCCAAGCCATCGTGTGGCAAGGCCGCAAGCAACTCCATCACCGTCCGCCGCCTGATCGATCATTCGCAACGCTCACCCGCACCACATACGACAAATCAGGCATCATGTCCTCGACCACCCAGAGCGTTCAATGCTTCGGCAAGAAGAAGACGGCTACTGCCGTCGCCCACTGCAAGGTTCGTCTTTCATGCCCGACTCAAAGACGACCAACCTTCTTTGCCTCCCCCCCCCCCTTTACGTCGTCTCGAGATTTCCGAAGGCTTTGCCGTGATGTCCCATGCCCAAACACATGGACGTGACACAAGATTGGGACGAGACCGAAATGTCGAGATTGGAAACAAAGGAAATGGATGCGCGAGACGATGCTGCATAGTTTGTGACTGACATGGAATGCAGGCTGGCCGCGGTCTGATCAAGGTCAACGGTCGTCCCCTTAGCCTGGTCCAGCCCGAGATCTTGCGCTTCAAGGTACGATGAGAATTTCCGAAAATACACCATGGCGGGAAAGGGTCTCGAGGGGAACCCACTTGTTTCCTTTTTCTTCTCGATGCAAGGACGTAATTTTCGGCATGTAAAAACTCGACTGTCTCCATCCTGAAGCGCTCGTCTCTCGCGCTGCTGCCCCGCAGGCTGCATTGGTTTTAGATGATGACGCAGGCGAGGGATGGGTCGTGTCATGCGCGCAACAGACGTCATGTTCCTGCAAGAGAAAGAAATGGGACAAGTAGTGAACCGATTCTCGATGATGGCCAACCCAGCGATCCTATCTCTCACTCTCGACGAGGAATCACGCTAACCAGGCTCATGGACATGCAGGTCTACGAGCCTCTGCTTGTTGTTGGCCTCGACAAGTTCTCCAACGTCGACATCCGCGTCCGCGTCACGGGCGGTGGTCACACCTCCCAGATCTACGCCATCCGCCAGGCTATTGCCAAGTCCCTGATCGCCTACTACCAGAAGTTTGTCGACGAGCACAGCAAGAACCTGCTCAAGCAGGCTCTTGTCCAATTCGACCGTACCCTCCTCGTTGCCGACAACCGCCGCTGTGAGCCCAAGAAGTTCGGTGGTCCCGGTGCCAGAGCCCGCTTCCAGAAGTCCTACCGATAAATGCATTGTACTCTCTCTTACTGGATTCTTTTTTTCCCTTTTTTCGTTTACGTTGCACGAATGTCATATCGGTTAGCACGGATGGAGATGGACAATATGTAGTAGTCGGCTTTTGAAGCGTGGGGTGCGGGGAGGGGGGGGGGAAGGGTTAGAAAAACCCGGGCTTCATCATGAAATTGAGGGTCGAGGGTGTGCTTAAAACGAAAACTCTTTTTCCCGGGATAGCGAAGCCTTTTTTTTTTTATTAAAAAAAAAGAACAGAAAAGAGAATTTCCCTCTTGCTTAAAGGAGAAAAGTACTAGATAAGCAAGAGCGCGACGTATACTGATGTAGCTACGCATCAGGAAGACGAGAAGAAAGAAAAAAAAGAAAAAAAGAACAAAAAAAAAAGCATACAAGATGACATTTCCCAGTCCCCGTAGCCTCTGCCTCTGCCATAGTAAACTCCATACACACCACCGATGTAGCCATGCACTATAAAGACGTAAAGCAGAGAAAAGAAGAAGGCATACAAACAGACCAACATCTCCTAGCAAATAACATACTCTAATCCCCCTTTTCCAAAAGCACACACGATAGACAACATCTCCAGTCGGTCCCCCCCCCCCCACCTCTCTCTCCCAAATCCCTTCCAAGCACACGGCCGTTTTTAAAAACAGACGAACCGAAACCGCCAAAATCGTAATGGGTCAGCTCTCCCAGCATACTAGTAGTAGTATATATCATACAATATATATACAAATACAAATACATATACATATACATATACATACATCCACACTCACACTCAGACTCACACGCTCTCCATCTCTCTCTACCCAACAAGGACAGACAGTATACCAAAGATAGCAAAACTGCTCAAAGAGAAACATGACAACAAGACCTTCCACGCCCCCATTGCATCTCAAACATTGGCCGTGGCATACTATTACTACACTGTGCAATGCACTGTCAAAAACTGCCCAAATCCCGAGCCGAGAAATGCCTTCAGACCAAACGCCCGGGAGAAAAAAAGAAAGAAAAAAAGAAAAAAAAAAGAAACAAACTCAGTGCATAATTGCCATCAACCGTGACCGTGACCGTGACACCAGACTCCTGAAACAGCATGACCTTCACCCCGCCTCCCATTATGATCAACAACCTAGACTGTCTTCACCTTCACCACCACCACCACCATCATCATCATCATCATCATCATCATCATCATCATCGCGTCTCCATGCTCTTTTTTTTTTTTGGATGGGGGGACTCCGCCATATTTTTCTCCCTATACAGCAAAAGTCTCTTCCTTCTCACTGGCCTTCTCGTTTTAGTTTTAGTCCCATGAGACGAGACCAGATTGACGTCCATGCTCGTCCAGCTCGACAATTTCAGGAGCCCATTCCCCGCGCTCGTCCTCTGCCTCGAGTTCCGACAGCTCGAAATCCACCTCTTCACCGTCCTCCAGAATCATGCGCCCCTTGCGAACGTAGTCGGCGTTGAGGTCCCAACCCAGCCCGGCCAAGACGGACTCTAGTCTAGAGAAGGCTGTGCTGACGGCGAGATGGTTGGGAGTGATGAGGTTCTCGTCACCTTGCAGGAACTCTTCCATGCGGCGCTTGTAAACGACGAGACCGATGCGCATCTCGTGGCATCTGTGTTCCGAGGAATCCAGCATGGTCGTCTCGATCCATTGTGTGCCAAAGGTGATCTGGGCCGTCACGGCACGCCACAAGGCGGCCACGAGCAGGGGCTGCTTCTCGACGAGAAGATGAGACCTGACGAGGAGCTTGAGGATCATGAACCACCACTGGTCGAGACAGGCATCGTTGCCGAGAAGCACGCCGACGACAAAGGAAAACTGAAGCTCGCCAACCAGATCGTCCAAGACGAGGTCGTTGGAGGGATCCTCGATCTGTGACAAGAGGTACTTGGTAGGGTCCATGGCCTCGATGGAGCGATCGGAGCCCAGCGATGCGATGGAATACATTCTTGTGGACCTGTCAAAGGTAAACTTGAGCTGTTTCTGTTGCAGATTCTGGTTCGGCATGGCCCGGTCCAGGTCCACCTCTGCGGAAAAGTGAACGACGCCCTGCGCTCGGTCCAGGGTGTGGACGATCCAGCCGCCCGACTGCGGACCGGTGATGCGATCCAGAAGGGAGGGCGTGATGCTCGTCGTCAGCTGGGCCCAAACGGCGTGGTTGGCCTCCATCTTGGAAGCGGGCAGCTGGCCGTCGGCGCCTCCGACCCTGGAGGGATCGGAGTAGGGGATGAGCTTGGCGTGGATGTTGGGGACGTTCTCGGCATGTATCCGAGCTTCCGAGGTCAGCGCCTCGGTCAGGTTCTCGTTGTACCTGTCCCACTGGACGACATGAACGCGATCGCGAGACCGCGAGCCAAACAGCCACACGCCGGCGCGCGCGGCGACACCACTCGGGTGAGAGACCCAGAAGAAGTGAGGGCCCTCCGGGACGTCCCTTATGCCGCCGAAGTGCTGGGCGGTGAAGGAAAGGGCGTCGTAGCCGACGGTGAAGACATCGGGCAGGTCGACGATGATGGCGACATCTCCTCCGCCCATGGAATGCGCCTGCGCGCCACGAGTCCGCTTGGAGGGACCGGCGATGGAAGTCTGGCAGGCGGAATTGTGGGAACCGCTCAGCTGGTACACCTCCTCGACGGGAGGCTCGAGGGGGGGAGGGCCCAGGTCGTCGTCATCTCGGTCAAGGGCAGGACGATAGGCCGTGGTGCGAGGTGACGACTCGGGTCTCAGGACACGAAGACTTCCCAGGGGCGGGCCGACGACGGAGACGGACTCGTGAGACTTTGTAGATCGTGCGCTGGCTGAGGCGGTGGAATTGGATTTGGCGATGCCTTTTGATCTGGGCGTTTCCATGACGGATGACGGACAGTGTTGGTAGAGTGGAATAGTGAAATGGTAGGTACTACTAGATGGATAAATAAAATAGTAGAGAGTCCCAACACGGCCCGGTCGGTACCCGCCAGCGCAAGAACAAAGAAAAGTCGGCCCCCCCTTATGGACAATAGAAATGCTGTAAAATATAGAGCTGCGGAGACTTGTAGTTGCAAGTGCGTGTTTGAGAATGAAGAAAGAGAAAGGGGGGGGGGGGGAGGCGACGAAACAAGTCTCCGAGGCAAAAGTGTGGCTGTTTTGTTTCTGTTTCCGGATGTGGAAGGACGAGCGAGACACGCGCAAGTGCAAGCGCTGGATGGGGAGAGCAAGGGGCAAAAAAAAAAAAAAAAAAAAAAAAAAAAAAAAAAAGAGGGACGGCGGCGGCAACTGGTGACAGCCGATGGGGGGGGGGTGTCGTCGACAAGTCAGTGAGCAGTGAGAGAGTGCCTGTTGCTCGCAGCTGGCAGCTTCTGTGTTTGTGCCACTGGCTGCTTCCAGATAGGGAAAGTACTAGTAGATTAATTAGAATAGGAAAGAATGGCCTTGGGGATCGAATTTGGGGAGGTGAGGAAAAAAAAAAAAAAAAAGGAAACGGAAATGGCGTCGAGACAAGGCGGAGACGCGGATGTACCTCGCACCGGCCCCGGGACTGCGGCCGAGTCTGCCTAAACTACTAGTAGTATGTTGGGTCGAAAGGAAAAGAGAGAAAAAAAAATGCAATAAATAACAACAAATAAAAACACAGTGATGCGATGTGTGCGATGCGATGCTTTGCTTGCTGTCTGGTTCAACAATCGACAACACACCAGCTACTATACTACTCTACCACTAGTAGTACTACTACTAGTAGTACTAGTAAGTACTAGTAAGTACTAGGTAGTTGACCTCACGCAACTATCGGAAAGCGCCGAGCTTGACTAGAAGGCGTCATCCATCTCGCGGGTCGAACAGGAGACGTGATCTGGTTTCGCTAGCGCAAAGCCGGCGGCCAGCGGATGTGAAGAGGGGAAACGAACGGGTTGGTTCTGCGGACACGTCGTCGTCGTCATGAAGAAATGATGATGGTCATGATATGATGGACACACATGCAAGCAGAGGGTGTACCGACGAGGTACACAGCAAGAAACCCTCGGTACATATTAGTACTACTGCTACTAGTACTTAGTAGTAGTAGTAGTAGTAGTAGTAGTAGTAGTAGTAGTAGTAGTAGTAGTAGCAGTAGCAGTACCTGTCTGTGGGGCCGACATGGAAACGGGGCCTTTTTATCTTCTATGCATGCATGCATGCATGATGCTGTGGCCCCGGTGTACTGCATAGATAGATGTTATGCTGTGTGTACTACGTAGTAGGTGCGTAGATGGATAAATGCATATATGCATATATACATATGAACATACGGATATATGCAACCATCCATCACGTGTACACGTGTACATACATATGTTCGCCCCCTCGCCCCCCCTCCCCCTCCCCCCTCCCCTCGGCAGGTTCCCAACCCGGCGAACACAGTGCTCCCGCAAGGAAGAAAAAGAAAAAAGGCAGAGGGCGTGCGCATCCTCAGTTCCCAGCGCGCCGGGCCACAAAACGACCAGGGTGGGGTGGGGGGGGGGGGGCGTGTTTCCCGGCTCGCCGTCCTGCAGGCAGCTGCACGTCTGAAGTTCCAGTCTGCAACCCACCACCCACCACCAAGTTCCCAGCGCAGCGGCCCGCAGCAAAATAAGCGCCCCGTGTCGCATTGCGAGATATCCATGTCCATGTACCGAGCCATGAAGCCATGTCTGTCTCAAATAAGCGCGTTGCACGGAGCGAGCGAAAGAAGAAAAAAAGAAAGGGGGGGGGGAGGGGGGGGAAGATGGGAATAAAAAAGGATTCACAGCTTTTTCTTTTTCTTTTTTTTTTTCGTTCCCAACGATCTTGTACGAGAAAACACGAGATTTGATAAAAAAAAGAAGAAGAAGAAAAAGCCAATTCTACTGGGGTTTTTTTTTCAGGTTTCATTTTTTAATTCATTTCTAATTCATTTTTTTAATTCATTTTTAATTCATTTCCTTTCATTTTTTTTTATCTTTTGTAGAAAAAAAAAACATCACTTCATCCCACGCAAAACGTAAACTTAAAAAAAAAAAGGTAGAAGAAGAAAAAAACCTAAAGAGAGAAGAACAAAAGAAGGTTCAACCCAAAATGGTGTGTGTGTGCGTGTGTTGTGTGTGTGTGTGTATCTGTCTGTGTGTAAGTGTGTGTTGTCCCATCGGCCCCACTCAACCTTATTAAGCGGGTCACGTACCATTTTTGCATTTTTTTTTCCCCCCCGCCCGAGATGAAGTGAAAATCAGACCACCCACGCAGGCAGAGGTACGCAGGTGAGGCCAAGAACAATCTACATGAAATAAATGTATGAAATAAATGAAACAAGATGCGTAAAAAAAAAAAAAAAAGACAAAAAAAAAAAGTAAATCTTAAGAAAGGAGGAGTAAAAGAAAACAAAAAAAAGGGGGGGGAGGGGGGGGACGAAAACACAAAAGAAATCAACACGTCAAGGGTGTGGGGACAAGAAAAAAGAATCAGTCTGACTGTGCACTGCAGAAGGGGAAAAAAACATTTGATACAAACAAACACATAGAAACCCAGATACAAACACACACGTACACAAAACCAAAAAAAAAAAAAAAAAAAAAAAAAAGGAACATGCGCGGAACGAACCCCCCCCCCCCCCCCCCTCCACAATGCCCACCAGCCAAGCCAAAGTCGTTCATCTCATCTCATCTCGCCTTGTCCCTTTCCGTCGCGGCAAAAAAGGTCAAAGGTGTGCCACTGCCACGGCAGGCAACAGGACGGGCTCCCGGCGGGCAGAAGACATACACGGCCGAGGGGAGGGGAAAGGAACCGGGGGCGGAAAAGGAGGGAGGGGGGGGGGGGGGGGGGGGTGTGTGTGTGTCTCACCGTCCACCCGTCTATGTAGTGTAGTACATATACTGCCCCCCCCCCCCCACCAGGCCAACCCAGCCGATTCCCGACCCGCGTTTTTGCATCCAACCACATCGAAAGGGGGGCTGCCAAACCCGGAAAAGAACAAAAAAAAGAGACAACAAAAGAGAAGAAGGACAACAAAAGAGAAGAAGGAGCAGGAGAAGGAGAAGAAATCACAGAAACAACAAAACCATAACCCATAAATAAAATCAGGTGAGGGAAAAGAAAAAAAAAATAAAGACCCATTCCCCGAAACTAAACTACGTTGCACCCGCCGCACACCCCCTCCAGCTTCTGCCCCTCCCCCTCCCCCCACCCCACCCACACAAAAACACCAAAAAAAAAAAAAAAAAAACACACACACACACACATCCGAAAACAAAAATCATCAATCATAAATGCATAAATAAAGAGGGGGTGGAAAAAAAAAACCCTTCACCTACATAGTATACCATGGCGCCTTCACACCCCCCCCCCCCCAAAAAGAAAACTCTTCACCAGATCAGCCCATCCATAACCAATGACAGCTTAACTGAACAGCTAGC
>JABAEC010000074.1:104540-130566 GCA_013435705.1 Claviceps paspali | reverse complement strand
CCCACCCCCCCCCCCCCCCCCCCCCCCCCCCCCCACCTACCGGATTGGACTAGCGGCGTTGGACCCTTTAGGGAGGGATAATCGTGGGAGGCGGTGGTATGACAGTGCGAGTTTTCCCTGATAGAACGGTGTGATGAACAGAGGAGAAGGGGAGGGAGGGAAGGGGGGAGAGGAAAGGGGAGAGAGGAAAGGGGGGAGGGACAGGTATCGATTACGTTTTGCTTTGGACAAACAGGAATAAGCGGGATGTGACAAGAGGGAACATGGAAAGGGATGCACGAGAGGGGAAACAGGACAAAAAGGCTTCGGCACGGAGAGACGCTCTCCGACATGTTGACAAGACATGGTCTGGAAATTGTAGAAAATGTGGTGTGGCTTCTGTATTTTCTCAACCACATACTTACTTAGTAGCACCTACATACCTACATACATAGACACATTTCAGAAGGACAAGTCTCGCCCACCAAGCCTCGAATGGGGCTTCATTCCATCCTTCTCCAGGCTTGTGCCCTCATTCCTGCTCTGTTTTCGGCCTGAAATTCTTGGGAGGATGGAGACCGTCGGGCACCTCGATGCTGTCAGTGTAGTACGTGGGGGCGTCGCTGTGCTTGTGCGCATCCTTGATGGCCCGGAGGATGGGACGGCCGTGGTGGGCCTTGTCGAGGGCAAGGTTGGGCTTCGGCCAGACACGGTGGCGGCCGTCGATGTTGTTGAAGACGCCGGCGTAGGACCAGTTCCAGTGCATGGCCTGCAGATGCTCTTCCGACCGCCACTGGCGGAGCTTGTCGCCCGTCTTGTCGGCGACGAGCCGGTAGACGTTGGCGCCGACGTCCCAGCGGCCGAGGGTGGGCAGGTCCCAGTTGGCCGAGACCGTGGCAATCTCAGAGTAGTGGCTGTAAAAGGTCTTGTCCTCGGTGCCGTGGAGCGCGCGGGGCACGGCGTCGCCGAGAAGGATGCCCAGGATGTTGTTGCGTTCGGTGTACTTTTCGTTCTCGTCCCACGTCACGAGGACGAGCGTCTTTTGCATGAAGCCCTTGTCGGCGAGCAGAGGTTCGAGGAAGCGACGACACCACCGGCCGGCGACGGTGACGGAAGAGTCGTGGCCATCCGAGGTCATGTTGGGGGTGATGAACATCCACTGCGGCAGCTTGCCGGCCCTGAGATCCCGGTGGAACATGGACCGTGACGTGTCCACCATGGACAGGTTCTTGATCTGGGAAAGCCTCTGCTGGTAGTGGGCGACGCTGTCGTGCATGATGGCCGGGTTGTGCTTGCGAACATAGTCGTTGGCGCCGTTCTTCTGGTTCTTGAACTGCAAGCCCTCGAAGCCGGAATAAGGCATGTCCTCCTGGTAATGCGCCCACGAGATGCCCTTTGTGTCGAGCAGGTCAATGACGGTGGATACGTTGCGAGGCGCGCGCAGGAAGTCGTCGTTGTTCATGCCGAAATAGTCACCGGCGATGGAAGCCATGTAATTGGGCTGCGAGGGGTGGGTGACGGCGAAGTAGTTGGAGAGGGTGATGCCCTGCTTGGTGAACCATTTGAAGTTGGCTGTGGAAGAAAAAAAAAAGAAAGAAAAGAGGTACAAATTGCGGTAAGCGTCTGGTTTCCATGGTGCTTGTCCTTGTATTGTCGGGGGGGGGAGAGGAAGAAGAAGGAACTCACGATCGCCATAGGCCTTGTCGTAATTTTGATTCTCAAAGTAAATTATGACGAAGCGGTCAAAGGCCTTCCCCTTCACATGGCTCGTCGGACTGGACGTCTTGGCCTTAGCAGCAGCCTTGGCGACATCAGCGGCGCCGATGGCCGTGTATCGGGTCTCCCAGCCCCCGTCATGGTGAGGTCCGTTTTTGCCGGATTTTGCGGCGGTGTCGACGGCGGCGGCAGCGGCGGCAGCGGCAGTGACGAGGCCGATTGTGGTTCTGAGCAGCATCTTGTTATCCTGCACGCCACGTTGTGCGCAGAAACAGGGAGGGAGATGGGGCGAGAGAGAGAGAGCGAGAGCGAGAAAGAGAATGCGAGAGAGGAAAGAAGGGATAGATAACCTTCAGGGTATGCTCGGGGAAGGGAGGAGAAGAAGATAACAAAGAGTATTGAGCTTTGAATCGCGTTCCTGGAGGGATCTACACCATGTACATCAGCATACGTGTCAAGCTCCAGATGAACGCTCTGTGCGAACAAATACCACGTAGCTTGCCTGACCTGCTAAGTAATTCTATGTACCGAGGTACCCTAGTAGTAGTCATACTAGTAGTTGACGCCTTGGCTGTCCAGCTGAAGGTCACGCAGACAGGGTCGAGCTGACGATGATGCATGATAAGAACAGAAAGAGTTCGGAGGATCCGCAACATGCAGGATGTGGGAATGCATGGTGATGCAGGTAGTACTGGTGATGGGACGATACAGTGCGCGGCAGGTCCGGATAGACATGAGCTGAGTGAGCATCAAAGACAACGGGACGGAGTGTATCGTCGGGAAGTACGGGTGGGGGGTGGTGTTTACGGCCGAGTGGACGAGAAGCGAGAAGGGAAAAAGAAAAGAAAAGAAAAAAAAGGTTCAAGCATGCTTGACTGTCTCTGCTCGCCGCTCCTACGTTGATCCGCGGAGCTTGGCGTCGCCTTCTCGCGGTCGGGCCGAGTCGATCGCGTCAGCTGGCCGCCACGAACGACGACAACGAGGTTGCAACGATGCAAAGCGGCGACGACGGCCAAAGCCCCCCGGGAGGCGAACCACCATGCAGGGGGGGGGGGGGGGGGCTTGACTTGACCTCGACATGTGTCTTTTTTCTTTTTTCTTTTCTTTTCCTTGCTCTCCATCATCCTTTGCCGACATGTTACGACAGCACCGAGATGGGGGAGATGCAGAGGCCGCACGCCATCATGAGGAGGGAAAGGAGGAGGAGGGAAAGGAGGAGGAGGAAGACGAAGAGAGAGAGCAGCGCTCTCTGCGGGACGAGACGGATGGTAGGAGCACGGGGACGGTACTTCGGGCTGGAAACGCGACGGACGGGCGTATCGAGGGGAAGTCGGGCTCACGCCGGGGTCGAGAGCTCTACGCAGGCGGCATCCTCTTTCTCCTCGTCCTCGCCACGACGCTGTGCCTGGCGGGCGTGCTCCTGAATCTGGGCTCCGGCGGGAGGACGCCGGCGGCGGAGACGGTGGTGGTGATGCACGAGGACGACGACGACGACGATGAGCAGATGCCGCGTCGGCCGCGGCTCCGCAACAGCTCCGAGTACGTGCTCTCGGCGTCGTCGTCGTGGGATGCGGGGGTCCGGCCGGTGACGCGGGAGTACCGGTGGACGGTGACGGACGCGCGGCTCAACCCCGACGGCGTGTACCGGGCGATGACGCTGATCAACAACCAGTTCCCCGGCCCGCTGGTGGAGTGCAACGAGGGCGACACGATCGTGGTGCGGGTGCGCAACCGGGCGGCCAACGCCACGTCGCTGCACTTCCACGGCCTGTTCCAGAACGGCACCAACGCCATGGACGGCGCCGTCGGCGTCACGCAGTGCGCCATCGCGCCCGGCACCGACTTCACCTACCGGTTCCGCGTGCACGGCCAGTCCGGCACCTTCTGGTACCACGCGCACCACAGCGCCCAGGCCTCGGACGGGCTCGTCGGCCCGCTCGTCGTCCACCCGGCGGCCGGCCCGCCCGGCGGCTACGCGACCGACCGCGTGGTCATGGTCCAGGACCACTACCACAACACCACGGCCGAGCTGCTGATGGACTACCTCGCCCCCGACATGGAGAACAACGAGCCCGTGCCGGACAACGCGCTCATCAACGGCCGCGGCGCCCGCGACTGCGACGACTTCCCCGGCTGGGACTGCGACACCACCGGCCTCGGCGGAGGGTCCCCCCCCGTGCTGGACCTGCCCGCCGGCCAGCGCCACCGCATCCGCTTCATCAACGTCGGCGCCATGGCCGAGTTCCAGATCCAGATCGACCACCACCCCTTCTACATCACCGAGGTCGACGCCACCGACGTCCACCCGGCCCCCTTCCACAGGCTCAACATCCTGCCCGCCCAGCGGTACAGCATCGTCGTCGAGGCGAACCTCACCGCCCACGACGCCTACTGGCTCCGCGCCCGGATGGTCGCCCGCTGCTTCGCCACCAGGAACCCCCGCCTGAGGGCCGAGGTCCGCGCCATCGTCCGCTACACCTCGCCGCCGCCCGCGGTCGGACGAGAAGAAGAAGAAGAAGAAGAACCGCCCGCCCGCGAGCCCACCAGCCACGACTGGCCCGACGCCGCAGAGGTGACGTGCCGCGACCTCAACACCTCGTCCCTCGTCCCCGTCCGGCCCGTGGACCCCCCCGCCGCCGACGCCTACCTCATCCTCCGCGCAGACGTCCAGATCGGGGACTGGGCCCTCGCCCGCGGCTTCCTCAACGGCTCCACCTGGCGGCCCAACGCCACCCGCCCCTCCCTCCACCGCTTCCTCGACGCCGTCTCTTCCTCCTCCTTCCCTCCCGACGAAGAAGCCGCCGCCGCGACCATCACCATCAACGACCGCGTCTTCACCCCGGACCGCGACCTCGTCCTCCAGACCACCGGCCTCCGCACCCTCGACATCGCCATCAACAACTTCGACGACGGCGCCCACCCCTTCCACCTCCACGGACACACCCTCTTCCTCATGGCCCAAGCCCGCTCGGGATACCCCCCCACGGCCGCCTCCTTCGCCCGCCAGCCGAAGCCGCGCAACCCGCTCCGCCGCGACACCGTCACCGTAGAGGGCTACTCCTGGGCCATCGTGCGCGTCGTCCTCGACAACCCGGGCCTCTGGCTTCTCCACTGCCACAACGCCTGGCACCTCCTCTCCGGCATGGCCATGCAGGTCCTCTCCCGCGCTGACGTCGTCCGCGGCTGGGATCTCGACCCCCGCCACAGGGATATGTGCCGCCTCGAGGGAGTCGAGTCGGGCATGCGGCCTGACGATTCCATCTGGTACGGTGTGCCTGGTGAGGCTGTCAAGAGGAATGAGGTAAAGTAGGGTTGTTGTTGTTTTTTTTTCATATACATTCAAAGAAAGAAAAAAAATGTCATCTGGTACGGTATACGTGGTGAGACTGTCAAGAGATATGAAGTAATAGGGGCTATTCTTATTTTTTTTTTTTCTTATTTTGAAAAAAAAAAAAAGCCAAATCTAAAAAGAAAAACATTAAACCATGTCGTCTGGCACGAGATAGACCAGGTGAGGTTACCCAAACAAAGAAAGTAAAATAGTCTACTTGTTCTTCAACAACAAACCCATTCAATCAAGAATAAAAAGAGTAAAACATGAAACATGAAACATAAAAAAATTAAAATTTGAAAAATTTGAAAACTTAAATTAAATTAAATTAAAAACAACCCCCGTGATTCTATGCATAACATGCACACCTCACCCCCTTTCGTCTCCATCTACCCTTTAACAGAGAACCCTCAAGGCAGACCACATTGCCAATTCACACAGATGACACTCCAAAACAGCCAAAGAAAAGATAAGTCAAAAAGAGGAACGGTGATTCCATAAGACTCAAAACGCCAGCACCACAGGGGATGTCTTCTTTTCTGATTTCCCCTTTTTATTTTATTCTTTTGTTGTGTTAACCTGGATGAAACCGAGAAGCGGCAAAGGAAAAATTAATGACTACAAGATGTCTATAGATGTATGTATATGTGTGTGTGAGTGTGTGTGTATGTGTGTATGTGTGTATGCGTGTGTGTTTGTTGTATATAACCATGATGATCCGATGTAAATGAACCAAACAAGGTGGTGAAAAATTAAAATGAAAAATGAAAAATGAAAACCTACGACATAGGCTCGCTTGATAAGCTCAACGCCGTGGAATGTTGGTTGATGACAAACTTTTGCAAATCCTCGCCATGCTTTCCAAAATGATGCGTAATGAAAGAAAGAAGAGAAATGGAAAAAATTAAAGCAATAATACTAATCCGCAATGCAACGATGAATGTGTACCATGAGAAGGAGAGCACGTTGCTCACCCACTTCTCCCCTTCCATTTTTTTTTTGAGAAAAAAAAATTCAGACGTCATCATGATCATCGATGTGGGAGATATGCAGGTGTAATAGACAGAGAGAATGCGGGGGAGAAGGGGGGGGGGGGGGGGGTTGAAGTACATGGATGGTATGTGGTGGCAGCATTCATTCACTCAGGTCAGCCGGTCCTCCTGACAACATTGACAGCTGGGTTGACGAATGCTCGGGAGGCTATGTCGCTGAAACGACGGACCACGTTTGTCGTGCCTCCAGTAACCTGCGCCTCGTCTAGAATGAACTTGGATGCGACGGCAAGCCTGTTCTTCGGGTCGCTCTCGTCCAGGAGCTGCGGGGTGTTGCCATAACTCGGACCATAGCTGGGCGCGAGCTCGCGTACAACGGCGATAGAGTAGAGGACGTCGCGGTTCTCGCGTCCATCCAACAGGCGTCTCATCCTGCTCAGCATATCCTCCCTGGCCTGGACTGCCTGGGGAGAGTCGGGGTTATCCCGCCTCCGAACAAACTCGGCCAGGCTGTACCAGAAATCGAATTGCCGGGTCCGATGGACGTCCGCGTCCGACAGCGGCGGAGCCAAGGGGTTGACAGCGAGGTACTCTCCGCACAACAATGCATCCACGACGCGGAGTCGATTGCGAGCTTCGGTGGCGTCGCCATCCGGGGGCATCACCACCCGCATGGCTTGGTTTGTCCTCTCGGGTGTCTGATAGGCTGTGCACGCGAGCTCCCATACGATCCTCGTCTCCAAAACGCCCGAGTAGGCCATTTGCGAGTGGTCGTTTGCCTTGACGGCCTCCAAAATCTTGAGAAATGTAGCCATGTGCTCAATCAGGTTTGCGTCTTTGGGAAATGACATTTTGCCATTCTCGACAAAGTAGTACCAGTTCGTTTCCAGGAATGCGCTCAAGCCACCCGCATACATCTCGTGATAGACCTTTGTGATTTCATTGAACGTCTCTTCTGTGTGACCGATCTGCTGGGGCGGGGGAGGCGGCCCGAGCAGGTCGATGATTTCGGTAACCTTCATTTTTTTGGCTAAGAGGGAGACGGATACTCGTCAGTATTATTGTTATTTTTTTTTGGCAGAAATGCTGCTGGGCCCTGATTGTCGACGGCAAAAAAAAAAAAAAAAAAAAAAAAAAAAGCCTACCTCCAAGATCGCCTGTGGCAGTCGTGGTGTTGTCCTTGTGATAGTCAAAAGGTTTGCTGAGCTCTTGACCATTGGGTGCGGGCAACTGTCTGCTGGAGCGATCGATTGGAGCGGAGAATTCGAAGCCAGACTCCGTCTTGGCCGACGTGGGGTTGTTGACGGCAACGGGCGAGTTGTAGTTGGACGAGGCGGCGACTTTGTGTGCCGTAGCCGAGGAAGACAAAGACAGTGCAGACTGTGGTGGTGTGGTCGAGCAGGAGCTAGGAAACATCGACGGCTGATTACCGTACGAGTTGGCAGGGGTGTGGCCGATGACAGCCGATGACGAATGCGCCGTGGACGGCGAGGGCGCAGACGAGGAGGGCACAGTCAACTGGCTGATGGCGGGAGCAGGTTGTATATGAGAATTGGGCTGGGCGCCGGGCTGCTGTCTGAAGATTGGATCGTAGCCCAGGCAGTCTCGTTTTGATTTTTTGCAGTTGTTGCAGGTGGGATGCGTCTCGTCACACTACGACCGCCTTGGTTAGCGACGGCGGCGACGGCGGCGGCAGCAGCAGCAACATTTGCTTTGAGTTGTGTGGAGATGGTGGAGGGATAATAGGGGACGAGAAGAGGGGACGCGGGAGGGGGGAAGGGGGGGGGGGGGTGGGTAAGAGGAACAAAGCTCGTGTGGGTTGCGTGAGGCGAAAGAGGGTAAGGTGAGGTCAGATAAGGAACAAAAAAAAAAAAAAAAAAAAACTCGGGGAGCTCCACTCAAGTGGTTGCGCGGATAAATGTTTTGACGTGTCTTCCGCGAGCAAAGAACGCCGACGTCCGCAACACAGACCAGACTGACATTCCGTGACAAGAATGCATGAGATTTCTCCCCTCTGAAAGCTCAATTGGACTTTTTGAAGAAGGAAAAGGGAAAAAAAAAAAGGAAAGCAGGTGACGAGGGATTGTGGACGACAAGGACGTTTTTGCTTGGGTAAAAAAACAAACAGGAAGGTGACTGACTTTGATTCTCCGTTTTCGACACGTCAGGCAACCAGTCTTGGTTCGGCGCTTGATTTCCTGCACAATCACGTCTCACATTAGCCATGATGCTCATTGCTCCCACGATTTTTTTTTTTTTTTCAAAAATAGAGACCCTGGTCCATGTGTCTGTGTATAGAACGGCTGCTACCTTCTTCGGTCCTCTGCTCCCAAGTATTCGCGGATCGTGAGGTAGGGGATACCGGCCGAGTGGGTCGGAGGGCAGAGAATAGTTTGAAGGAACTGGTACCGCGTGCTGCTGAGTGGTGTAGTAGGACGGGCTGCTGGACACGGGGGTCATGGCAGCACTCATGCTCATCGACACGGGATGATGCGGCCCGTACGGTGGGCTGACTCTCTGCGACATGGCATCGATGGTCCGCATGCTCGGGAGAGACATGGAGTTGCTACTCGGTACCGAACTGCCACTGCTCGGCACCGAGCTGGCCCTGTACCCTTCGTTCGAATGCGAGGCACCCGTGCTTGCCGAGTACGAAGAATGCTGGCTGTCCACCATGCCCGTGGGCGGGCCCGGAGCATGGGCGGGTGAGGTCGGAGGCACGGACGAGGCCAGATGAGGTGCGTGAGGCGACGACGCCGAATAGCCCACCCGCAGCCCGTGATGGGATACGAGCGCGGCCGGTCTGTAGCTCGTCATGTCCGAGTCCGTATCCGATGCCTTGCTGTCGCCGTTCTGCCGGAGCTGGGAGGGAGAGGCAGGGGTGGCGACAGTAGCGGGCGAGGGCGACGCCGATGTTGGGATTTGAACGGCAGCTTGAGGGCTGGCAGTCGGAGCTGCTGAGGGAGTCTCTGGGACGATTGGTTCGGTCTCGAGGTTTTCTGTCTCAGCCGCGGTTCCTGTTGTCGTTGTTACTGTCGTCGTCGTCGTCGTCGTCGTCGCCGTAGCAGCAGCAGCAGCAGCAGCAGTAACAGGAGGAGTCGTCGTTATCGTCGTGCTCGTCGTGCTCGTCGGGGTTGTGGTCGCGGACGCGGACGCCGTCGCCGTCGCAGTCGCAGTCGCAGTCGCAGCTGGCTCTTCTACTGACTCTATCAAATCGGAAGGGGTTGGAGGGGGGGAAGCTCTTGTCGTGGATGTGGAGTTTTCAGGACAAGAACCTGACAGAGTATCGTGAGCGGTACCGGTCGGCGTGGCAGTATCGAGGTCAGGACGAGGGCCAGGAGCCGGAACATTATTAGGAGTAGCCGAGCTGTCCTGGCTCGTTGGCGAAAGACCAACACCACCTACCACGGCGACCTGGGCCGTGTTCAGGTCATCCGGAGCCATGGCCGTTTGTGAGGAGTGATTTTTAATTGGAATTTTTTATGGAGCTAATTGGAGTCGACATGGGAAACTCGGGTAGTCGAACACCGTCGTTATAGTCGCACAAGGGGGCGTCCGGGTTGGCGAAAAAAAAAAAAAAAAGGGTTGGGTGTGGAGGGAGAGAAAGAGGGAAAAAAAAAAAAGAAAAAAAAAAAAAAGTTGGATACACGCGCGCACACCGCACACCGCACACGCTCACGCTCACGCTCACGCACACACGCACACACGCAACAACATGTGCCCGTTTCTGGTTTTTTTTTTCTTCTTTCTTCTTGCCTGTTGTGGTTGTCGTTTCCGTTGACGGGATTCCGGATGCAAAGGCGCGAGACACACACACCCTGACTAGGATTGCGAATGGAGCCGTCAAGCTGGACCTTGGAGCTTTTTCATGACCATGCAGCCCTGGCAATAAGCTCGCGTGCCGCCCGGTCACTGTTTCTCTTGGTCTCTCTTTTCCTATCTTGTCCCCCGTTGTTTTCGTCTTTTTTTTTTTTTTTTTTTTTTTTTTTTTTTTTTTTTTTTTTTTTTTGCACACACACTCCGTCTCTCTGTCTCCGTTCCGTGGGGAGGGGCTCCGGGGGGGAGGGGGGGGGGGATTCAAGAAGAGCGAAGGGGTAAATGACGCGTTTTGAGATGACGATTCTAGTCAATGGAGACGCAAAGGCTGATTGGCGATGGAAGCATGTGAAAAAAAAAGGAAACAAAACAATATAAAAAGACATGGGATTGCCAGTCGAACAACTGGCGACGAGGTTGCTTGGGTGGATCCGAGTGGAAGGGGTTGAGGCAAATTCAAATTCTCATTCTCCAGAGAGGAAAAAAAAGGGTCGAGGACAGCCTTCCTTCCAATGTTGCTTGTTTTGCGAAGCCCCGACGCCGGCTGCGCTGCTGACGCAGGCCACCTGGCTGGCACCTGGCTGGCACCTGGCTGCTGGCTGGCACCTGGCTTGCACCTGGCAGGCTGGCACGGCAGAACCCAGAACCGCGCGCACATGGCACAAGTACCCTCCGCGGCCAGGGTACGCATCGCTTGTGCGTTGCCGGCGTAGCCAGGCAGCGTGGCTGCGAGTACCGGGACCCACGGGATACTTGCCCCTACATTCTACTACTTAGTAGTACTCTTACGTACTACTAGTACTAGTACTACTACTACTACTACTAACATTATCGTGGTCCAGATCCATGGCGAGCCGTGACGCTGGTATTATTATTGCATCGTGGCGAGGGCTCGGCGCGGGCTCTTCGAGGGCCCGTTTTCAAAATTGAGAATTGAGCTGATCCATGTTGCTTTGTTTGAATTTGGGATTTCCGACCCATTTTGCAAGTATGAAGTCTTGATGTTCTGGTGTCTCGGTACTGACTTTTTCCGCAACGCTGGGAAAACAGACCCCTGGTTGTGGCTGTGGCTGGCCGGGTTGTCAGCAGCTCATCTGGCGGTGTCTGGGGTGTCTTGCCGTGAAATCCTGTATCCTGTCTTCTCTCTCTCATGCCCGTGTCTTGTGTCTTGTGTGTCTCTTCTTGTGTCATGTGTCATGGTGGGGGGGGTTACCACGTACTGCTCCGCTCGTGAGGAGAGTATTTTTTTTCCTCGTCGCGCGAAGAAGAGAAGCGCCAGATGGAGCGGCCAGAAGAGGAAGGAAGGGGGAGGTGAAGGAGAGGGGGGGGGGGGGGGGTAACTGAAGAAGAAGAAGAAGAAGAAGAAGAAAAAAACCTGGCCCCGGCTGGACAACCAAAACTCTTCCACGCCTCCGCGACGTTGGCTGCCTTTCCCTTTCATCTCACCAAAACGACCTGTCTCTGCCGACCCATGTCAGTCGCTCTAGAACATCTGGAAGCCCGGCACTCCTGGCGAGTTGGATGGAGAGTTCTGCCTCGGATATCCTAATCTTTACCCCCCCCCCCCCCTCCCTCTCCTCTTCCTCCCCCCTTCCTCTCTCCCCTCCCCTGGGATGGACGCGAGACCCAACCCCCTTCCCCTTCCCCTGAAAGGCTTGCTTGTTTGCTGACCAGAACTCGGCTCTTTTTCTTTTTCTTTTCTTTTCCCCCTTCCTTGTCTCGTCTCCTCATCCTTCCTTACTGTTTACCGGGCCATGATCCATGGACATGGATGGAACAGACGAGCTGTGGGGATGATGATGTCGACACCCACCGTACAATAATAAGACGCGAACCATGGGGCCCGGCATTGCAATTGCGGCACATGGTATTGGTTTTTTTTTTTTTTTTTTTTTTGAACTGCCAGTACCTAGTACTACTACTACTACTAGTAGTAGTAGTAATAGGCAGGTAGGTACTAACCACTACTACTAGCAGGCGGTGGATGGTCGGACACGATACAAATCACAGCAATGTATCGTGATGCGTCTTTGGCCGGTGACACCATCGCGCAGAGTCCCCTTTCCACTTCAGGTTCCTTCTTCCTCCATCCCCTGTCATCAGCCACGCCGCGGCTCGCCGAATTGTGTAAAAGAAACAAGCTGGCCAGACAAATAAAAAAGCTCATCCGCAAACGCTACCAGGATTCCCGGGACGTGGCTTCTCAGTGCAAAGCCTCGTTTGTCCTTCCATTTTATTTTCCTTGGCTGGAGTGGTGCAACGGCGTCGCTTGGTTCCGTCCCTAGTCCCTAGTCTGCAGCTAATTTGGCAAGTTTGTTCATATTTAATATTAGAATTGCCCACCCCCTCTTTTATTTTTATTTTCTGTTCGTTCTTGTCATGTTCGACAAGATGAACCACAACTACTACCCTGCAACGGAGACAAATGTGGTTTCTTTTTTTTCTTCTCCTTGTTCTTCTTCCCGACCATGGGGGTTCAAAACTCCTGGAATGAGATCTGGTTTCGGAATGCAATTTGCGATGGTGTGTCACAGGTAATTTGCCATTTGCGTGTACTCTTTTCTTCTTCTTCTTGTTATTGTTTCCACCCGATTTAGTTGTATCTTCTTCGTCATGACTCGTCCCGTTCTTCGGCAGCAAAGCGCAGAGCCTCCCCTGGCCATGTTGTTCCCCCTTGTGTAGTGAGTGACCAGGGACCAAGACGCACGCGGCCCAATGTGTTTTACGGAACAGAACAGATCCGGGCAGTCAGCTTCAATACAAGCGCCACGGCAGTGTGTGACAAGAAGCCGCTTACAGGTGAACACACATGCAATACATACAAGGGGGGTTCGTTTGCTCGATGGGAGAACAACATATTGGCCCGCCACATCGGGGAGCCCGTGTCGGGGGCAGAACCAGGAGGAAAGCAAGAGAAGAAAAGAGGGGGAGAGGGGGAAGGGGAGGAGGGAGGGGAATGATGAAACAAACAACAATCATATTCTACAATATGTCCCCTTTGTTGCTAAAAAAAAAAAAAAAAAAGAGAAGAAAAAGAAGAAGAAGAAAAAGAAAAAAGAAGAAGAAAGAAAAGAGAAAACAGCATTAGGAAAGGAGACGGTTAAAAACAGAAAAAAAAAACCCAGACAAGTAACCTCTACAATATCATTTTAGGAAGAAATAGGAAAGAAGAAGAAAAAAAAAAAAAACCGCACAACAATACGGCCATCACCACGGGGATCTTCTTACCCCTCCCGCCGCTTCGCAAGCGGACACTCCCGCAAGATGGACCTGGCGGCAGACCAGTTCACGCCGGAAACCACAGTGCCCGTGTCGGCAGCGGCAGGCGACCCGGGGACCAGCCACGGACTGGTGCGGCACTCGCGGGCGGCGTGATAGAACGACCAGGCCAGACAGCCGCGGCGGCACCTCCGGCGACACTCGTCGGCGGTGCGGACCCCCCTCCAGGTGGTGATGTCGTCGTCCCCGGGGCCGACGTGGTCGACGGCGCGGGTGAAGCGCGGCTCGGTGGCGTACGTCTCGAGCGGATAGCCGGCGAAGAGGTCCCACAGCTGGCCCCAGAGGACGGGGCCTGGAGCAACGGCGGCGGCGGCGGCGGTGGTGCTCCGACGGGCGGCCAGCGCCATGGCCAGACGCAGCATATCGCCGGGCTCGCGCAGGCCGTGGAAGGACACGACGGGGGCGCAGGCGGTCTCCGGGCGGATGCGCGTCAGGCGCGGCGGCTCCCCGTTGAAGTAGCGGCTGTAGGGCTCGGCGATACGCAGGCCGATGCGCTGCAGCGTCGTGGCCACCAGCCTGTCCCCCCAGGTCTCGTTGAGCGACCGCTCGTAGGCGTCGGCCACGAGGTCCGGCCGGCCGGCCATGAGGGTGCGCATGGCGCGGCCGGAGATGAGCACCGCGGAGCCGCCGTGGGCGAACCGCGCGCGGTAGTCGCCCACGCTGTTGCCGAGGTACATGGGCCGGGCCGGGTCGAGGTTCTCCAGCAGGACCTGCAGCGACGCGCGCACGACGAAGGTGTCGTCGTCGAGGATCATGTACCACTTCTTGTGCGGCATCCGCCGGTACGTGAGCTCCATGGCCATGATGAACTTGAGCGCGTCGAGCTCCCAGCCGTACCGGCGGCCCAGGTCCTCCGCGCCGGCCTCGTCCCCGGCGTCCACGGCCCCGCGCAGCCTCCTGTACTTGTCGAAGCGGTCGTGGTCGGCCAACGCCCGCCCGACCGGGGACTCCATCACGAGGCCGACCGCGTCGAGCACCTTGGACACGCCGAGGTCCTCGCTCGCGTGTCCTCCGTCGTGGTCGTGGTCGTGGTCGTCGTCGCCTCCTGCCCGCGCCGCCGCGCTCCAGTCCCCGACGACGAGAAAGTCCCTCCCCTCGTCGCCCAGAACGCCCCCCTCCACCGCGAACGCCTCCAGCTGCTCCCGCACCCGGCGCCGCGTCCCGTACCCCGTCTTGATCACCACCCCCACCTCGCTGGGTATGTGTATCGGGTACCTGCCCCCGGCCGGCCGGCCGCGCAGCCACGCATCATCGCCGTCCGACCACACCAGCCCGCCGAGCGCCCGGCCCGCCCGCCAGGCGTTGAAGTGCACCGCCAGCACGACGGGCGAGTCCGCCGGCAGAAGAACAAGATACCACAGCGTCAGGAGGAGCACCGTCAGCGGCGGAATATACGATCTACGACGCCGGGGGCGCTGCCGAAACGCGAGCATCGTTTGCGGGTTCGTGGCGATGGGGGGAGGGGAAGGAAGAGAAGCGCTTTTTTCACAAAAAAAATATATAGTTAAACAAAACAAGAAGACAAGAAGAAAACCACGACGCCGTCAACGAAAAGGCAGCGTTGGACGTGAAATGCCGAAGCGCAACGTGGACGCGAACGGGCTGAGAGCAGCTCATGCATACTACTAGTAGTTAGATAGTAGTAAAGTAGTACGTGATGTTGTATTTTATTTTATGTGCCGTGTGTGTCAAGCACACGTAAACACGTGCCACAGAAATCCCGACCCCCCCCCTTTCTTTCTCCCTCCCACCCGTAAGACAAGATAAGACAATTAAAAAAAAAAAGTAGGGAAAAAAAAAAAAGAAAGAAAGAAAACCCCACCCGGACCGACAGACAGACCATCACACCCACCCACGACGAGATTGGTATTCGCAATCCCCCCCCCCCCCAAAAAAAAAAGACACTCCCTCCATCCATCCATCTCCATTACACTCTAAAGTCATGAAATGCTTGGTTCAACCAGGAAGACCCGTTTCCACAACCAGAAGAAGGGAAGAAAAAAAAAAGAAGAAGAAAAAGACCCGATAAGGCACGCAGCAGATGCAAATCGAGCCTACCGGTAATTCCTCCGGGAATAACAAGCACGCACGAACACACACACACACAAAAGAGACCCCCGACACAGCGCCAAATTGCTCAGAAAACAAAGTATCCTTCCTTCTGCATCCCTGCACTTCTTCCTTCTCTTCTTTAGCCGCCCGTCTCGCCAGCTTGCCCCCCCCCCCTTGTCATTTGGAGATAACCCTCGCATCACTGCAGGGAAGAAAAAAGAAAAAAAAAAAAGACATCAAGTGGGGAGGGTGCGGCGTCATTGTGTGGGAAATGCAAAAATATATCAAATGGAGAAGTTGCACCATCATTGTGTGGGAAATGCATAAATGGATATCAAATGGAGAAGTTGCACCATCATTGTGTGAAAAAAGTGCAAAGAAGCAATCATCAAGTAAACAGGTTACGCAATTGTGTTAAAAAAGTACAAAAAAAATAAAAAAAAATGAAATGAAGAGGCTGCACCATCACTGTCTAAAAAGCTGTAAAAACAACAACATCAAGTAGACAGATTACACCATTGCCACTACCATTGCCATTGTCATTGTCATTGTATACTACTAAAGTATAAACAAAAAAACCTCATACATAAACGACATCGGCCTTAACAGAATGCCCCCCCCCCCCCCCCCTCAGAACAGGATGCAAACTCCAAAACCGCTACCCCATGCAAGTTACAAAAAAAAAAAACAAAAATCTAGATTGGAAAAGAGCAAAAAGGGGGGGAAAGGGAGAAGAAAAAAAATCAGTGTCTCGAGGTTTAGACACCCTATACTATACTATATTTTATGTAGAGAGTAATGTTGTATGACAACACAGGGGACGACATTGTGTAACGAGTACGAGTCTTTTTTTTTTTTTTTTTTGTGTGTGCATTATCGATCCGGCTCGAAGAAGAGGAGATAGATCTCTCTCTGCATGGCGAGGACACCACCCATCTTGGCGTCACGAACTCGTCTTCTTCCCGAGTTGAATCATCGCTCCGACTCATAAAAAAAAAAAAAAAAAAAAAAAAAAAAAAGAGGAGATAGATCTCTCTCCGCATGGCGAGGAACACCACCCATCTTGGCGTCACGAACTCGTCTTCTTCCCATGTTACATCAACGCTCCAGCTCATAAAAAAGAAGATAGACCTCCCTCTGCATGGCGAGTACATCGCTCGTCTTGGCCTCCCGCACCTTTTCGTCGCTTATGCGCCACCACCTTTCGGCAGCGGGCTTGCGGCGCCTGACGCGGCTGGACGAAGACCTCGACGGCACCCTGATCAGGTCCTGCTGTGCTGCCCTTGACGACGTCAGCTTCGACAGGACGGATTTGACGGATGCGGTGGCGGAGCGCAGACTGCTCGTGTCGACGTCCCTCTCCTTGCTGTTGTTGGATAGGGAACTCGCGTCCGAGCGGGCTTCGGCCGGCACGCTGCGAGGCGGGGCCGGCGTGGACCCGTCGTCCATGGCCGGCAGGGGCGGCGTCGGCGTCGGCGTCGAGACGGCCCGGCCGGTCTGGCTGGGGCGGGGCGCCGTCTCCGGCGTGGACGCGGGCGGCGTCTGCGTCTTGCTGTACACGTCTGAGGGCTGGAACGTGTTGGCGTTGTGGTAGGGCGACGAAGGCTGGTTCTGGCGTCGGAATGCCTCGTAGTGGCCGCTGTTGTGCCCGCCGCGGTGCGTCACCGTCCCGAGGAGCTTGTACTTGTGCCTGTCCACGAGGCCCCCGAGCGGTAGCTCTTCGGGGAACGCCACCTTGGCCGAGTTCTTCTGCGTGATCTGGCCGACGCCGTAGATGGACCGCGACAGGTGGAGGGCGAGCACCTTGGGGAAGATGGAGATGCGCGTCGTCTTGGCTATCCTCCGCTTCGGCGCGTGCCGAATGTCGCCCAGGTCCACGCCGTCGGGCGGCTGCTCGGGATCCGTGTCGATGGCCGCCTGCAGCTTGCGGATGCTGTCTCTGGCCTGCGCGATGAAGTCTTCCGAGCTGGACGCCGCCGCGTCGCGTTCCAGGTTCGACTTGGCCAGCAGCAGCCGGCACATCTCGCACTTGAAGTCGTCGATGTACTCCGTCTTGAACACCCCGTCGAAGCAGGCGTTGAGCGACGTCGAAGACACCTGCGGCACCGCGAGCGTCAGCGTGCAAAACGTCTCCTCCCTGGGTTTCGTCTTGTATTTGCACGTCTGGCACTCGAGATGCGACTCGTACTTGCCCTCCAGGGGGAACCCTTCCTCCGTGTCGAGCGGCATGTCGTCGGCGAGAACCTCCAAGAGGTCCGCATCGGCTTGTGCGTCCACCGGAGGGGGAGACGTGCCGGAGTCGTCGCCTGTCGCAGAGGTCTCCTTGCCGCTGGCCGGATGCGCGCCCTCACCCTCACCACGACGACTTTGTTGACCACCGTCGTCGTCTTCGGTGCAGGCCTTGGTGCCGTTGGTTGACGCGCGGTCCGGGCCATTTTTGGACGCGTAGTACCGCACGCGATGCCCGGCGTGGTATTCGTCCTTGAGACGCTCGGCGACAATCTGCAGGAACTCCTGGGCATCCTGCTGCTGCCGGCTGATCCGCTGCTTGAAGGCAACCTCCAAGACGCGGACGAAGGGGAACGGGGAGACGGATTTCCTGTAGATGGGTCGTTCGTTGAGCGCGTCCAGCATCTCCTTGAGGCCCTGCGTCACCAGGCCGTCTTGCAAGCCCTGCAGCTTCCATTGCTCGATCTTGGCGGCGCCCAGAGGTTGCACAAGGTTCGCGTAGACGGCCGGATCTTGGATGCGCCGCCGGTGCGTCTCGCGGATCAGGTATATGCGGAGATCGCCAAGACCCGCGAGGGCCTGCAGCACAGAGTTGATGAAGCAGTCATTGGCCTGGTTGTAAAGGCCGACCGCCGTCTTCTTGTTGGAGTTGCTGCTGGCATCATGGTCAATGGCAAAGGTCGGGCCAAAGACGTAGATCAGGGCCACAGCAGCGAGCGAGGCCCCGGCAGCATACGACACGATTGACGATGATTTGTCGGGCATTTTCATTTTTTTTTTTTTTTTCAAATTGTTTATTTTATCTTCCCCCTCCCAACCCTTGTTTCCCCTTTCCCCTTTCCCTTTCTTTTCTCTAACCCGGCCCTCCCCCGCTCGCTCGCCCGCAAACAAGTAGACGGCTGTATGCCCAGACGACCGACGGGGGGAAATGAATATGATGACGAGACGATTGCGGTACCGATTGTTCGTATACGGAGTGCTTGCTGTTCAGGTCGTCCGTGTCGTGTTACTTGTCGACGGAGACAAAACGCATGTTGTGGGATCTGCCTCAAGAAAAGGGAGTTGAAGGTTCGGATTCGGCCGATCGAATCGAATCTCCGAGAGCCAAAGGGAAACTAAACCGAGTTCGTGTAATCCGGGGAGTTGGACAGAGGGCAAAAAGAATAGATAAGAGGCTTGCGTGACAAAAGGAATGAAGGAAGAAAAGAAGAAGAAGAAGAAAAAGAGAGAAAAAGAAAGAAAGGATCAAAAGCCAAGATCAGAGAGTCGGGGAAAAGCAGCAGCACAAGGTGATGTTACGAGCACGTGGAGGACGTGGCGGCGGACGTGGCGGCGGACGTGGCTGCGGACGACGCGGAGGAAGAAAGGCAGCCAGGCTGAGGCTGGACTAGCTTCGTCCTATCACGTCCAGTCTCAACCATGACAAGGCGGGGCGGCGAGGCAAATCTCCACATCAATAACAACAACACATTAATTCCCGTAAATACTAGTAGCGCTGGTAGCGTTGGCGGCGTCCCATCCATCGAAAAGAAAAGAATAAATGATGATGATGATGATGATGATGATGATGATGATGATGATAGTAGACATGATGGAGAAGAAAAGAAAAAAAAAAGAATAAGAACAAGAATAAAGTAAAAAATTAATAATAATAATAATAAATGATCAAGATAACAAAGAGTCTAACCAACTGACGTACCCGTCCGTCCGTCCTTTCCAATTCGCTTCGCTTCGTATTTGCGATAAGCAAAAAAAAAAAAAAAAAAAAAAAAAAAAAAAAAAAACGGTCTCAATCAACAATTGCGGCCAACTCACATTTGCTTCCCGCTCCATACATACATACATACCCTTAACCGCACCGCCCCAAATCAAGAACATGCCACCGCGTGGCTTCTTCTTCTTCTTCTTCTTCTTCTTACTTCTTGGACGAGTTCTCATACCTGTAGTCAACACTCCACAGAGAGTCCCACAGCCCAGGCTTCTTGGAAGGACTGCTGTCTGCTGGTTTCCCTCTCCGCTCTTCACTTCGGACCTGTTGGGGGGAGGGGACACGATCAGCACGAGATCAAGAACCGGCGAGGGGGTCGACATCTCGTACCTCGGAAGAAGAAGGCTTGCCGGCGGGCTCCTGGGACGACGTCTCCACAGCCTGCGTGCCTGGAGCGCCGTCACCCGGGGCGGCCTTCTGTTGTGCCCTGACCGGGGAGGGCACCTCACAAGAGACCGTCCGCTGGAGCTGGCCGTTCGCCAGAGGGCTGGGCTGCTGCGCCGGGCTGGCTCCCGCCGGGGAGTCCGGCGCTGCCGCCCGCAGAGAGTTGGTCTCGCTGGCCAAGGCGCTGCTCTTCAGCAGGGCCGTGCCGCCGGCCGTCGGGAACGGCAGGGCCTTCTTCGACGCCGAGCTGCTGCTGCGCCGGCTTTCCAGGCTCTTCGAGAGGGTCTTGTTGATGCCTTCGATGCTGCTGATGCTGTCTCGGTTCTTGCCCTTGCCCTTGGCCTTGGGCATCGACTGGATGTTGGCCGTCGCGGCGACCGTGTTGGCGGCGACGGTCGACTTCCCCATGCCCGGCGTGGACGGCGCGCCGGGCTTGTCCTCCTGCGCGTCGATGAGATACCAGCGCAGACCGTCCGACAGCTGGAAGGGGTTGTCGTTCTCGTCGTCGTTGACCGACTCCGAGTCGGTCGCCGGCTGGAGGCTTTTGGACAGGTCGACCACCCTTTCCTGGATCCGAGCGATCCTGGCAACGAGCCATTCGCGCTGCCGCAAGCGGTGGCTGTCCTGCTCGCGGAGGAAGTAGTGAGGAAACCCGACGTTGAAGGCCGCCCACGCCCCTGCCTGCTGGTTGCGCGTCGGCAGGAACAGGGCGAGGTCGCCCTCCTTGAAGTTTTTAAAGGCGATCTTTTCCTGGGCGTCCTTTTGCTGGGAGTGCGCCCGGTCCCTGTATGCCCGGGCCTCCCGCTGCCACTTCCGAGCTCTGTGTTCCGCCTCCTTGATCCTCGTGTAGATGGTGTCGGAGAAGACGTCCAGGTCGAACGAGCCCAGCTTGTCCAGGAACGCGGCGTACTTGTCTGCCTCGCCCGCCGCATCGCCCGAGTTCATCCAGTACAGCAGTTCCAGGTCGGCGCTGTCCGTCGACGGCTTGCCCAGACCCAGGCTGATGGTCCGGCGCGCGGAGCTTCCGGCATCCGAGGAGTCGTTGGGATTCTGCGCGGCACGTTCCCCCCGCGGGACCTTGCTCACGCTCATCTCTCCATTGTTCCTGACGACCGCGTAGCCGCACCGCTCGAGGAGACGGCCGAGCCTGTCGCTCTGTGAATAGAGCCGTTGCGTGAGGTCCTTTGTTCGCGCATCGCGCGCATCGTACAGCGTCACCAAGGCCGTCGACTTGGCCTGCGCGCTCTCGGCCTTCTGCTTGAAGAGGCGCAGTTCTTCCTCGAGGCTGCCGAACTGAGATTGGCGAGACGCCATCTCCTCCGTCAGCTGGCCCACCTTCTTTTCCTCCGACTCCAGCTTCTTCTGCAGTGTCTCCGAGCCCGTCTCGCCGGCCGAGAGCTGCGCTCGCAGTTGGCTGAGCTCGTGTCTGCTGCCGGCAAGCTCCTGTTCGAGCGCGGCAGCCCTCGCCCTTTCTTCCGACGCGCTCTCGTGGAGCTGGATCGCGCTGTTCTCCTTCTCGGCCAGCTTCGACTGCGTTTCCGCCACCTCGAGCTTGAGCTCGTTGACCAGCGTCTCCGCATGCCCCAGGTCCGTCTTGACCACGGCGGCATCGCTTTCCGTGTTCCTCATTTTGCTGATCATGTCCGCGATTTGCGACACGCACAAGTCCGCGAGATCTGCCGGCTCGTGATGGCCGGCCTCGTGGGGCAGCAGCTCGGCGGCAATCCTGTTCAGCGAGTCGAGCTGGCTCTCGGCCAGGTCCTCGACGGCACGCAATCTCTGCGACAAGAGCTGCTTCTCGTCCTGAGCCTCCCTGGCCTGCCGCTCGAGCACTTCCAGTTGGTCGCGCTGCATTTGTGTCTCCTTTCGCAGAAAATCGACCTGCCCCTGCGCCTTCAGAGCCTCGTCGGCCCTCTCCCGCGTCAGCTGCAGGACCTGCGTCTCCAGCTCCTGGATTTTCCCGTCGAGAGACGCCTTCTCGTTCTCCCTAGATTCGTCAAAGTGCTCCATCTCGTCCTCGGTGTATTCCAGCCGCGTCTTCAGTGTCCTGATCTCGTCCTCGAGGGACTTTCGCTCCTCGACAAACTCCCGCTTCAAGGCCTCCATGTTCTTGAGCAGATCCTTCTTGGTCGAGTTGGCCTCCTGGATCTGGTTCTTTGCTTCGTCGTGCTCCGCGTCGCGCGCGCTGAGATCCTTTTGAATGCGGCAAGACCGCTGCTTCTCTTCCCGCAGCTCGTTCTCGAGTTGCGTGATCCTGCGCAGGAGAGGATCGGCGCCGTCAGAGGAGCGCCGCTGGTCGTCGGGACGAGCCGACCGGATTGACGATATGGAGGCGCGTCGCTCATGCGGCTGGCTGTTCTGCACCTGGAACAGGTTTCCAGGTCGCGATGCTTGGCTCTGCCTGTGGAGCAGATCTTCCAGACGCCTGACCCTGCTCTCTGCCGTTTTCAGCTTGCTCTCCATCTTGGATCTGTCGTCCTGCAACGAGCGGAGTAGGTCGTCGTCACCTCGGATCATCAGTCCGCTTCTGCCCAGTGCCGCCTCGTGAACGCTTCCATTCTTGAAAGCCTTTAGCCTTTTGGACTGCTGCTTCGTGGGGCCGTTCAGTTCTTGAAGGAGCTTTTCGATGTCGTCGAGAATGGGTTGATCCGTCTCCAGCTCCTGCAAGGTCCGCAGAAAGGCATCCAGGTCGTCTCTGGTGATGGAGGGCCACGACCCATCTTCCCCGACGAGGTTCACCTCCAGCCCGATGACGTTTGTGTCGAGAGCCGGGCCATACATGCTGCCGACCGTTTTGTGCCACTTTCTCCGCCTCTTGGACTCCTCGTCTTGGAACAGGGCCACTTCGTTGGCCAGCGTGGAGGAGTCCATCTTGACCTTGTCGACCCACTCGCGGCGACGGAGTGCCTCGACGACAAAGGAGGCGTACATGTACGGAAGCTGATGGATGAGCCGCAGATAGTCAAACGTGGTCATGTCGTCCTCGGACTGGTTCAGGATGCTGATCTGGCCCCGGACGTTGCTGTGCAGGGCCGTGACGTCGGTGATCGTTCGCATGCACTTTGCCGACTCGGCCGCAACCAGGTTTCGATTCTGCGCGGCATACTGAGCGATCTCGTCCATTTCCTGAGCACGTTTCTTGAGGGAAGGCACCAGTCTCTCGGTGTGCGTCGACGCTATCTTGGATGCTTGCGCGAGGTCTCGCTGGGAGCCGCTGTAGCCGAGAGCCGTGCGATAGTCCGAGTCAATCTGGTTGACGACGAGCTCGACATCCTCCATCAGCTGAGCGGAGTCGGTGCTATGACCCAGGGCGGAACGACTCATCAGGTTGTCGAAATCAGCGACGAGCCCCTCCAAGCCCCTGTACATCTGCGAGGCGAGCTGATCCAGCTTGGCGGCCTTGTCGGCGAACCGTCGGCGGGCTGTCGGCGCCAGCTTACCGGCCTTCCTCGCCGTGTCCAACTCGATCAGATCGCCCAAGGTGGCCTGCCCCTTTGCCACCTCTCCTCTCGTCATGAACTTCACCATGGCCGGGGATACGGGGGTCTTCCGAGCAAGTTTGATATGCTGTTCCCACATGGTGGCCAGCGTCTCGTGCTCTGACAGGGCAGGATCTACCCATTTCTTCAACTCGTGATATTTAGGTTCAATCTGCTTTACACTAATCTCGAGGTTCGCAACAGCCGCATCCAAGCATTTGATCATGACGTCCATCTCATCGTATCGAGCGGCCGCCTCCGAGTGGAGGCGAGCGCACTCCTCAGACAGTTTGATTGCCCATGAGCGCCGCTCCTGACACAGATTCTGCCACGACGAAATCGCCTGCACATCGTCTATCGAGTTTGGCGCATTCGGTATCGACAGTCTCGACGGGGGGGCTGCGTCGGGGACAAGCGATGGAGAGGACGAGGTGGGGGATGACGGGGGGGCAATTTGCGCTATTCGAATATCATAGACATAGAGCTCTTTCTGTCGCCCGGGAGCAGGGACAAAAGAAAAGACGAAGAAATGTTAGCAGCATTGCACTCGACACGCAGTTTGACTTTGGTGCCTACGACAAGTAACGTCCGAGGTTAGAGATGAGCAAAACAGCACCAACCTCGACATGCATGCTCGCAGATTTGACGCTGCGTCCTTGCGGCGTCAGAGCCACCATGTGCTGAAGCGGCACGGAGCCGTGCCTTGATACCCATGTTTTCAGATCGTCGATGCTAGAGAGGACCGCAAACAAAAGAGAGAAAGAGAGAGAGACATGGTCAGAATTCAGGCATGGTGAAGGAGAAGCACACGTGGTCGGAGTGCGAGCACAGAATACGTACGTCAAGAACTGCGCAGTATCAACCTCGAGGCGCTGGCCCGTATGGGCAATCAACACCTGCGTAGCCATTTCCGAGACATTCTCTCGTCGGAGGCGGATCGGCCGAGGCAGGGGGGGGGGGGGGAACCGCTACGAGAGAGACGCCGCGAGAGCGGACGGCGCGGGTCGAGGACTGCAAAGGAAGATGTTGTATTTGCGAGGATGGGAATAATGTTCGTGGTGGGCGATGGCAAGACGTGGTGATGTGGGAAAGTCTGAAGCGGTCGCCGCTGGATAGTTTTGGCAACGAAAACGAGTCTTGTCTAATGACGCTCGCGCCACATTGGCAGATGCAGATATGGGATTGGTGGTTGTCATGCACATGGTGGGTCCGTCCCAGGCACGACTTACGACTCACGAGATAGGCTAAGCCTAGCAGTTTGGCAACTATCCCATGCTCCGGACCTGTCAGAGAAAACAGAAAACGAGCAACCCACGAATGTTCCCATTGCCCATTACCACCACCACTTGACGGCACCGGATGGTCCAAGGCTGAAGGCGTCTGCCACTCGCCACCTTTTCACCCCGTTGGATTTCCGCCCCGTTGGCCGAAGAAGGAACCGCGTGAGCCTGCTCCACGGGGATCCGTCCCGACACCCCATCGACCTTAATCCGCCCACGAGAGCCGCGTCTCGTGACACTTGGCAATCATAAACCAATCAATCCATCCAGCAGCCTAGTACGAGGCTCGATTTGTTTTGGGCTTATCTTGGTTTTTGGCTTATCACGTTGCGAATCGCCCCAAGCGACGGCGCCACGCCACCATCGGCCCTGATTAGTTGCTAGTGAGCCGGCACCATCAGACAACTCGAAGCCTCAAGGCCGCTTTACTCGAAAGCCGCAAGAATCACCACGCGATTCGCTGTCTGCCCCGAGCACTAGAGGCGCGAACAAGAAAAGAAAAAAAACCGCCGATGATGGATCAACCAGAAGACACCTCTGTGGTATATGAGGATGACGACGAAAGCATCGAAGTGGAACCGCAACTACCGCTTTCCGAAAATGAGCAGCGAGTGCTGGAGTTGTATGACCAACTGCAACAGCTGAGGCTGGAGATTGCAATCGTGAACGCACAGTCTGCTTACCGTCCAGGTATGCCAGTCGCCCTCCCTTGACGGAGATGACAAAAAAAAAGAGGTGAGGGGGGGGGGGATGGGGGAAGAAATGAGAGAGAGGGAAAAGAAAGCAAGGCTCATATAGGGAATCGCAGTAACACCAGCCGATGCCAGCAGAGTCTCAGAGCAGACGCAAAGAGATGTCCTAGAAGCAAGAGCAAACTTCCGACTCCGAAACGATGTCGTTGAGTCTGTCATGACGGCGAATCCCATCCTCAAAGCCGTCCACAATGGCACCAATGCCTCACCTGCTGAACGGTAAGAGCCTTGCCCCTCCGCACATTACAAAAAAAAAAAGAAGAGAAAACATCAGGCTGATGACGGGGACAAACTTGAAAAAAAAAACTCCATGTATACAGAGACCTGCTACCTTATATAGAGCGACGGGATCAATCCGCAATATCTGTGGCCAAACACGCCACCGACATAGGCTTCATCCGCAACGACCTCACTGAGGTCCAGGGCGATACCGCGCGTGTGGTTCGAAAAAACGTCGCCCTGACGTCGACCTTGTTCGAGCTGGCCGAGGAGGTCAAGCAGAAGCAGGCCACGCGCCTGGATGACGAGGAGACGCAGAGCGAGATTAGGAAACTCGAGGCGGCCATGAAAGCAAGTCGACAGAGATGGAGGGTGATGAAAGGCCTTGCCAGCGGCATCGTGGCTGGGAGTGGTGTGGACTGGGCCCGGGATGCCAAATTGAGAGAGGTCATCCTGGATCTAGATGGGGATGATTAGGCTAGGCGGATATAGACGCCATCCTGACTGTTTGATCATTGACGGCATACATTGTGCAACATCGTTGTCCAACGTGGTCGACTCGGCTTGTCCCGTTGGAAGAAGAAGCATACTTGCAATTAATTGGTGGCGGAGCATAGGCCGGAGCCAATGTGGACAAAACTGCCAGCTGCATGAACATGCTTGGCATAATACGCATTGCATCTCCAGGCGAGCACTTCATCTCATCTGCGTGCGCCCACTTTACCACGCGCATTCTACATGGGACACGAA
>JABAEC010000074.1:94540-102040 GCA_013435705.1 Claviceps paspali | reverse complement strand
CATGTACCTTTACAGTATCGCACGAAAACAAAGCCCATCTTTTTTTTTTTTTTTTTTTTTTTTCGGCGCGCGTGCATGGGCAATGGGCATCATGTTCATGATGTTGAGGGTCCACGTCTCCTCCGCCCATCTCCCCATCTCGAACCTAAAGCAGCCAGCCCAGGTCCACCATGGCACTCACCCAGAGTCAACACGCGCACCAGGACTTGGCTAAGATTGCGTTTCGAGGGTTGCTGTCTCCCTTTCTCGTTCTACTTTTTCGCTCCTTCCCACAAGCTCGAACCGAGAGGAGGGGGGGGCTGGTATGTACGCAGGCTACCTATCGACCAACCTAGTTAGTAGGTACTTACTAGTCAGTACTTACCTGGACAGGTACCTGCCAGTCATGTGGACGCGCCACGGCCTGTTGCTGTGCTTGCCGTTTCCGATGGCGACGAGTGCGGGTGACGGGTGACGTGCCCGACTTGCTTCTTCTTGCTCGTTGCTCTTGCTCTCCTTGCTGCTCTCTTGCAACCCGTTCCTGCCCACCTTGATATTCCGTATTTCATGCCTTCTCCTGCCGTTGTACCGTACGCCCCTCTTTTTGACAACAGTAACAGGGACGTACTCGACACGACGTCCTACAGTACTAGTACTATGTACTAGGGGTTTGTTTGCAAGTTTCTTTGGTTTTTTTGTCTTCCTTCTCAGCCTGCGGGCGACGCTGCACGCACCACCATAACTCGATGTCACCACGCCCACTCGCTCTCCCCTAGTCCAATATTTTGGTTTGTCTACGTGTGAGGTAGGTGGAGTAGGTAGTAGTACCTCGGAAGGTCACTACTACTACTAGATACAAGGTGTAGGCAACTATGAATATGAAGGTACCTACTAGGTACTAGTAGTAGTAGTAGTAGTAGGTGCTGACTGAGTGGCATGTTTCGGTACTATGTTGGGGGGGGGGGCGGGGGGGGGCAGTGAGATTGTGAGTTACGGAAAGCACCTACTGCGCTACCAGGTACCTGTCCAGGTTTCCAGGTACGGTAGTACCTCCTACTAGTGTAGTGGTAGGTCCTTGCCCCATCTTGCTCAGTAGTACATTTACTCATTACTCTGTGCCTCCGCATTGGCAACAGCGACAGAGTGCGTCTGCAGCGAGACTGAGAAGAGGCCGCCGCACAGAAAATACCACGCCGAGCAGATGAGAATATAAGAGAAGGAGCAAGCAAGGCAACTGCAACAGCGTGCCGATGCAGTCGTGGAAGGCGCGCCTGGCCGGGCTCTTTCCGGCTGGTATCTGGCATCTGGGACGGTACGTACGGTACCGCTACTAGTAGTAGTAGTAAGTAGAGTACTACTAGGTACGGTAGCGCAAAGGGACTTGACCTTGTTGTGTCTGGTAGTCTGGCGGCAGGTACCTACCTCTAGTACTCTCTAGTACTCTCGTACTCTAGTACTCTAGTACTTGTGCCGGCCGCGTTCCTCCACTTTAAGCACGCACACACACACACACGCTCACACACACACTCACACACACACACGCTGCCCACACACGCACACGCAACACGCACACCCGCGCACCGCACCCACAATCACTCTCGCCCGTGCGCCCATAGTAAAAAGGCTCTCTCTCCCCCTCCTCTTCTCCCATACAAATTTCCCACCCAAATTCTCCCATACAAACCACCTCCTGCGTTCACCTCACAAAACACACACAACGCGCGCGACCTCTCGGTGAGTACCTCGCCCATGCCCTGCACCGCCGCCAACACTGAGTCACTTCCATCACGACCATTATTCTGCCTGCCGCCTCCTCGGCCTGCTTGGTCTTATTTTTTTTGCACTTTTGCGCTCTGGATTGCATTCCCTCCTGGGACTTGCAACAGCTCACGATTTGCTTTCAAGTGCTATGCATGCCGCATGTTGCGCATCGTCGTGCTTGACTCGGGGTCCTTTGTCTTTTCCATCTGGCTTTTCTTTTTTAAATACGCGCCCGTCGGGATCCAGCATCATGGCTAACCAAAGCACTTGAGCAACAGACGACAATTGTCATCGCCATCTCGTTGAATTTTTTTTTCTCACCCAAGATTTCAGGTAAACAGTGGTTTTTTTTTTTCTTCTTTTTTTTTTCAACTCCCTCATTTCATCATCACTTTTCGTCTGGCAAAACAAGTCGTTTGCAGTGCCGACGCCGCAATTGCGGCCACACCTCACTTCTCGTTCTAGTTCTCATCACTTACACATGCCCGATCCCGTTTGTGCACTCAATCGCCTTGGGGAGGCGCGTCCCAATCTTTGGGGGATTTCGCGCCGCCATTGCACCTAGGCGTGCCACTGGCCACAACCAACTCCTTTCTTGCTTCTGTTCTCATGCTTCACGCTCAGTCTGGTTCGCCTCGACTTAATTCGCGTACTAACTCTCGTCCTAGTCAACCACATTCAAAATGCCCAAGGCTGCTAAGCGAGGTTCCAAGAAGGACGCAAAGGACAAGAGTAAGTTCTTCGATTCGACTCGTCGTCCCCGCGCAAGCATTCGCGCTTAATGCAAGCATTTGACTGACAAGTCGTCACCAGAGCGTGGTCCCAAGCGCGGTCTCTCTGCATACATGTTCTTCGCCAATGAGCAGCGCGAGAATGTTCGTGCCGAGAACCCCAACATTTCATTCGGTCAGATCGGCAAGCTTTTGGGTCTGCGTTGGAAGGCCTTGAACGAGAAGCAGCGTTGCCCTTATGAGGCCAAGGCCGCTGCTGACAAGAAGCGATATGAGGACGAAAAAGCCGCCTTCCAGGCAAGTGCAGCGAGAAATCCATCCATCGTTTTTGCAGCTGAACTTTTTGCTAACACTCACCAGGCGGAGGCTGACTCCGAATGAAATGAATAATGGATAGCCGGGGGTCGAGTCGAGGATATCTACTGTACTTTAGTCCCGTGCTTCGGCAGACACGTTTTCCTTTTATATACTTTTGGGCAGGGCGGTGTTGTATGAATGCGCCAAATGGCATAGGCGCACTTTTTTTGTTTTTACCCTTTTTTTTTTTTTAAACTCTTCTTCCCCCATGTCATCTAGGTGCGGGAATCAACGTTATTTGGGTCACGCTTATCGATGATGGAAGGGGCGGCTGGTTCACCGCAAAGAGACCATGATACGTTTCGTCTTGAGCCCTTTCTTCGATGATGAGCGTGAGTTGAACCGACTGCGAGATGCAGTCCATCAGGGAGCTCCTGTATGAGTACAGCAACTATTACGTTGAAAACGACCAATTTGCACACAGTTTTGCACATGGTTTTCTTTTCTTTTTTTCTTTTTTTTTTTTTGCCCTTTTTGCATATTGTGTGTTTATTTGTCCCCTGTGCTCGTGAGTTGGGCATATCTTGGGCTCAGTCAGTCGACTTGAGCTGTGCACCCTTCCCCCCTCCCAACAGCGAAGCGAGTTTGAATGAAAAAGTCAAGCATGAACACCTCATCACTCCCTGGCAAAGTCAACCACGTAAAACAGACAGAAACCCGAAAACCGGGTCATCGAATCTGGAGACCCCGCCGTTATGTGCCTCTCGCCCCGCTCGTCTGTCCTCTTGAATTTAATTATCCAGATTCAGATTCAGGGTCCTGACGATGCATACTAACTTAGTACTAAGTATGTACGAGTATGTTCTGTGCGGTAGGTACTAGTAGTAAAGCTGTGTTTGTGCTCGCGCCATGAACGGGTTCTGGCTGCCGTCTTGACTTTTTTTATTTTTTCATTCACATATGTTTATATTTTATTTTATTTCATTCCATTCATATATTCATTTAGGTTTAAATTTCATCTTATTTTATTTAGTCATGTCTATATTTTTAAAAAGGAACATTAAAAAAAAAAAAAAGGGGGGGGGGGGGGGGAGCAGGGCAATCCGATCTTGTCCCCCATCCCTCTCCGTCGTGCTAGCTCCTCCGCATCACCGGGAAATCCTACCCCCATCCCTCCCGTCCCGGTCGTGACGGCGGCAAAACAAGATTCCGCAAGCCACCTTTCTCTGCGGATCGGAGAATAGGGTCCATGGTTACTGGGCACTTGTTCACCCGTTGGCGTGCGAACAGTCTCGTTCTTACAAAGGGGCCACCTCTCCCGCGCATTGTTCAAGATTGAATCTGTCCTGCTTTACTTAACTGGTTTCATAGAAATATAAATGAAAAAAAAAAAGTAAAGAAGAAATAAAATGAAAAAAAAAATTCTGAATAAATTCTGAAGAATACACCTTCGCTTACATGTCCCCGTTTCTTCTTTTTAAAAACGCTTACTATGCCGCATCAGATACCTCTCTCCCTTTTCCTCTCCACCACCTCCATCACCACCTCCTTGCCTCTCTATCACGCATCATCATCGCTCAGGTCAAACAAACCTCTTTTTTTTTTTTTTTTTTTTTTTTTTGCTTTCAACAACTTCATCACATCTACAGCGATGATGAGCCGTCAAGTATTCGCCTTGAGAGCACTTGATAGACAAGGCTTAGGTCTTGACATCAGGCTCATCGCGTCCGACGTGCTCCTTGAACTTGAGCAACTCGGTGGCAAATTTGACCTCGGCCTTGAGGAAGTCCTGAGCATCCAAGTCATAGGTCGATGGATCGCTGCTGTGCTGCTCAATGTAGAGACGGATCGTCGCTCCAGAAGATCCGGTGCCCGACAGGCGAACGACAATACGACTGCCAGACGAGAAGCAGGCGTACAGACCTTGGTTTGATGAGACGGAACCGTCGAGGTCGGTGTAGGAAAAGTTTCCGGCCTTGGTGACGGTGCGCTCTGCGTTGGGGGAGGGGGATAGTATGTTAGTATCAAGAAAGGAAAAGAGGAGAGAATGCGTACGAGAACAGAAGGGTCAGATGGTTGCCAGAAACAGGTACGAGTGGCTGTCGTCACACACACACACACACACACACACACACACACACACACACAAACAAAACAAAAACCCCGCGCAAGGACTCACCTCCAATCTTGCTACCAACAAAGCTGGAATCATCAACAAGCTTCTTCAGCTCACCGACAACCTTGTTGGCGCCATCCGAGTCGACATCTTCGTAGTCGTAGCGGGTGAAGAAAGTGCGGCCGTACTGTGTCCAAAAGTTCTTCTGAATCTGCTTGATGGAAGGAATCTCTTCGGGATTCTTCACACCCAGGGCGGCAATGATGTTCAGCCATGCGATGATGGCCCACAGGCCGTCCTTCTCACGAATGTGATCGCTGCCGGTTCCGAAACTCTCCTCGCCACAGATGGAGAGTTTCTTGGCGTCAAACAGGGCACAGAAGAACTTCCAGCCAGTGGGCACTTCGTAGCAGTCGAGCTTCAGTTGCTTGGCGACCAGGTCGACGGCACCCGAGGTGGGCATGGATCGGGCGAGGCCGTTGACGCCGTTCTTCTGGAAATAGGGGATGACCGCGGCGTGATGGGCGATGATGGCGAGGGAGTCGCCGGGAGAGACAAAGGCATTGGCGCCGTAGATCATGTTTCTGTCACCGTCTCCGTCGGAAGCAGCCCCGAAGGGAATGTTGTTCTTGTCGACGGCCTCGACCAAGGAGTGCGCGTACGTCAGGTTGGGATCGGGGTGGCCGCCGTTGAAATCAGGGCTAGGGACGCAGTTCTGCGTGGCCCCGGTGAGTCCGAGCTCCTTCTCGAAGATGGCTTTGCCGTAGGGACCAGTCACGCCATGGAGACCGTCGAAGAGAACCTTGAAGTCTGGGTGGAGTTTGAAGAAGGACTTGATGACCTCAAAGTCGAAGATGTCCTTGAGCATAGCAACATAGTCGGCCGTGCTATCGATGACCTCGACTTCGAGGGATCCGTACGTCTTGGAGCCAACGGTGGCGATGTCAACATCGGGGATGGACGCAAGTTTGTACGATGTGAGGGTCTTTGAGGTCTCATAGATCTTGTTCGTCACGGACTCGGGGGCCGGCCCACCGTTGGCCAAGTTGTACTTGATTCCAAAATCATTCTTGGGGCCTGCGTAGCCATGAAGACATGGGATGATTAGCGGCTTTTGCTCTCGACGGCTTGTGCAAGTCCGTGGGTAGCGACTACAGGAGGTTCAAAATCGTACCGCCTGGGTTGTGACTGGCGGTGAGTAAGATGCCGCCCGTGGCCTTTCGCAATCGAATGACATGGCTGGCAGCTGGCGTGGACAGAATGCCGTTTTGGCCGATGAGAAGCTTCTTGACACCGTACGCGGCGCTGATCTTGGCAATCAGCTGAATGACTTCAGGGTTCCAGAAGCGCCCATCGCCGCCGATGACAAGGAATGAGCCTACGCAACAGACTGTCAGCACAACTTTTCTTGGAAGAGAGCTCTCGAACATGGATTCATGATGGCGGCATGGAAGGGAGGGGAAAAAAACAAAAAGACAGCAAGTTGTCCGGTTCGATGTGTTGTGCCCGTACCTTCAACGCCCTCGGGAATCGAAAGCAAGATGCTTGCAATGAAGCTCTCGCTGTAGTGAGGCTTTTGGAAGACTGTGACCTTCTTGCGAAGACCCGACCTGTGCGTCAAAGTTGGCATCAGTTTTATAGTCGAGACAAGAGGCGAATTCTGCGACTTGCGTGAAATCTGCCATGTAGGAGAACGCGCGGGGGTTAAGAGAAGGGGAGGGGGGGGGGGTGTCTCGTTCGCTTGGCAACTTACGTGCCGGGCTTTTGGTCCTGGAAAGGCTGGAACTGAACAGTCTGGACGTCCATAACTGATTAGTGTGAATAAAGTTCTTTTTTTAATGTTGCCGAAATAATTTCAACTGCTCCAGCGTCGATAGGCCAAAAAAAAAAAACAGAAAGATGATGAAATGAGAACAACTCGGGGAGAGAGAGGAGAGGAGGAGGAGGCGGGAGCTTTGTTGTTAAGAACAGTTGGAGAGATTGACGTAGGTGGGGGGGCAGCAACACTGAGCTATCACCGAGCTTGGAGGGGTTCCTGAGACTCTGCAGGGGCGGGGGTTGCGCTGACTGGTCACTCATTGTCTTCACACTATGTAGCCACGCCTGATCCTGGTGCTCGCGTACAGTGTCGCTCTGGAGGTTGGCAACACCAACACACAGGGTTTTTTTTTTTTTTTTTTTTTTTTTTTTTTTTGCCGATGAGCTGAATCCGTCGCGTCGAGACTCGACAGGAGTGGCGGTGGCAAGCCGATTGACACAATTACACAATTAACCGCACCGGATGGGGAGTTGATTGGCAGTTGGTTTTCTCCTCGGCGGGCCGACTAATCTAGCCACGCTCCAAAAAGAATCAATAAATACGAGACTGGCCATTTCGTGGGTAGCATCGACGTTCTCGTGTCCACCTTTTTTTTGCTCATTCCAATCCACGCTTCGGAAATTTGCGCGCCACCATGGATGGGTAAACACAAATCAATAAACACAAATCGATGGGAGGCAAACGCCATTCGACAACCAGCTGCACATCACCCTTGGGGGGGGGGGGGGGGGGGGGGGGGGGGGGGGGGGGGGGGGGGGGGGGGGGGGGGGGGGGGGGGGGGGGGGGGGGGGGGGGGG
>JABAEC010000074.1:3658-94530 GCA_013435705.1 Claviceps paspali | reverse complement strand
CAACCAGCTGCACATCACCCTTCCCCCCCCCCCCCCCCCCCCCCTCCTCCCCGCGGAGAGACGCTCTCGCTACGCACGCCGAAAAATGACATCCCGATAGTACTTTGCCTCCTCAATGCTCTCGAGGATATCGTCACGAGCAAGGTGTCTCCCCTTCTTCATGGGCACCTTGTCGGTTGTCCCTGCAGCAGACCATCTTCTCGCCGCCTCCTTGATGGAGCTGACGTCCAACAGACGGTGGTGCAGGTGGTTGACCACCTTGGAATAAGGCCCCATTCTCAGAAAGGCCCGGTCCGCATGTATGCTGTTCCCCGCGAGCAGTCCTCTCCGCCTTTGTGGTATAAATCTGGTGATGTATTCGTACAGGCCGTCGGCGGCCTGCTCGGGTGTTATCTTTGACGCCAGGACGGCGGCCGTCAGTCCGGAGTCGCGGTGCGTTCGCGTGCACCACTCATCCATCTGGTCGAGTCGATCTTGGGGGCAGTGTACGACGACATGGTACCCGTCCTCGTCTATGACTTGGAGATTGCCGGTGGTCAGGATGCAGCAGATTTCGAGGATGACATCCGTATCCGGGTTCAGGCCCGTCATCTAACACGAGGAACACAGCAGAGGTGAGTATATTCCGAATTGGCGGGGGGGGGGTGCTCCCATGGGAAGAGCATTGCAAAAGCAAAGAGGGCTTCAGCTATCCATTGAACGATTTTTGCTCTTTTTTTTTTTTTTTTTTTTGCAAAGCCGTGGCTGCCAAAGGGAGGGGGGGGGTTGGGGGTTCACGGTTGATGTCCGGGCTGGCGAAGTCCTGATTTCTCGCTGGACTGCAGAACGCACCTCGCAATCGATCCAGACGAGGGGATCATTGGTGACACCTGAGGTTGGCGCGGTCGACGCGGCGGAGCCACCTGTCACGGTCGGTAGTACAGACATGGTGTGTGCGGGAGGGAAGGAAGTCGGGAATCGAGATGCAGGAGTCCTTGTCGGTCTGCAATCCGCAGGTGACAGCTGATGGACGGCGCGCTGAAACATGGCGGCTGCGGCGGGGGAGAGGGGAGAGCCACTGGTGCGCAATCCCAACGACGTGATTGGCCATGAAAGAAGAGCCAGGCCGTTTCCAGATGGGAAATCGTGCATCATCATCATCATCATCATCATCATCCATCAGGTGGTGGTGGTGGTGGTGGTGGTAGTGGTGGTACGTAGTAGTTAGATCAATAGACGGCTTGAACCATGGTCCCCGTCGCCGGACTACTGGCGCCGCAGCTTCTCTGGTTCCTCTCGGCATCCTCTCGCAATCACCCAGACGCCCGCCGCGGGTGTCAAGAACCGAACCTAAAAACCAAGACACACACGGAAATCCCGGTCATGGCTGGTGTCGTCGATCCAGAGCTCGCCGACAGGGCCACCGAGGCGCTGGCGAGGCCCGACATGGCGGAGAACCCGCCCCGGTTCGTCATCATCGGCGCCGGCTCCCGCGGCAAGGCGTACGCCGACGCCATCGCGACGGCGTGCAACGGGGTGGTGAGCGCGGTGTGCGAGCCTCTGCGGTTCCAGCGCGAGACGCTGGGCCGCAAGCACATCTGGGGCGAGGGCGGCCACCCTCGGGAGGGCCAGTCGTTCGACGGCTGGGCCGACTTCGTCGCGTACGAGCAGGCCAGGCGTCGACGGGCTGCTGCCGGCGAGGAGGGGGTGCCCGAGGGCGTCGACGGCGCCTTCGTCTGCGTGCTGGACGGCATGCACCGGGACGTGGTCGTCGCCCTCGCCGGCCTCGGCCTCCACATCATGTGCGAGAAGCCGCTGGCCACCAGCATGGAGGACTGCCTCGCCATGTACAGGGCCGTCCGGCCGCTCGGGGGGTCGCGCGTCTTCTCCATCGGACACGTCCTGCGGTACAGCCCGCACAACCTGATGCTGCGCAAGCTCCTGGTCGACGACGGCGTCATCGGGCACGTCAACAGCGTGGTCCACACGGAGCCCGTCGGCTGGTGGCACTTTGCGCACTCGTTCGTCAGGGGCAACTGGCGCAACGACAGGACGTCGGCGCCCTCGCTGCTGACCAAGAGCTGCCACGACATGGACCTGCTCCTCTGGCTGGTGTCGGCCCCTGCCCGCGCCGGCCGCGGCGAGGCCCATCTCCCCGACCACATCACCTCGACGGGCGGCGTGCAGTTCTTCAAGAAGAGCCGCAAGCCCGCCGCCGCCGGTGACGCCACCAACTGCATGAGGTGCCCGCTGGTCGACGCCGGCTGCAAGTTCTCGGCCAAGAGCATATACATGGGCGACCGGGTCGGCCTCGCCCGCGGCAACACCAGGTGGCCCGTCGACATCGTCGTCCCCGACATGGAGGACTACGCGACCGACGGCGAGCGCCGCGAGGTCCTGGCCGAGGCGCTCAGCCGGGACTGGGACGCCTCCACGCCGCGGGACGAGGTCGCCCGCCGCCAGTGGTATGGCCGCTGCGTGTACGAGGCCGACAACAACGTCTGCGACGAGCAGTTCGTCACCGTCACCTGGGCCGAGGGCGTCCGCCCCGCCAAGCGCGTCACCTTCCACATGTCGGCCCAGACGAGGAGGCAGTGCGAGCGCGTGAGCCAGTTCTACGGCGAGCACGGCGAGATCCACGCCGATTCCCGCCTCATCTCCGTGCACGACTTCCGCACCGGCGAAACCTCCACCTACGAGCCCACCACCACGGACCTCGGCCACGGCGGCGGCGACACGGGGCTGGCGCGCCAGTTCGTCCTCGCCTGCGACAGGGTCAAGAACCACGGCTGGCGTGGCGACGAGGCCCAGGACGAGTTTGTGGGCTGCACGCTCGAGGACATCATCCGCAGCCATGCGCTCGTCTTCGCCGCCGAGGACGCCCGCGTGAACAAGAGAGTCGTTGACTGGGCGCAGTGGTGGCATGAGAACGTAACGGCTGTGGTGGATGCGTAAAAGGGGAGGGGGAGTTGTTTTGTTTTTGTTTTTGTTTTTTTTTGGGGGGGGGTTTTTTTTTCCTCTCCCGACGTGACGTTTTGTCCTCTGCAAGAAAGGCCCGTGTCATTAGTCCATTGCACGGACGAAACAGCTGAGTGAATGAACGGCAATGAAAAAAGGACCACTGTCTCTTGCAAGGCAAAGCTGGCGTAACGGCAAAAGGAGGTGGTGGATGACATCGTGAGCTCCACATGAAGAAGAACGTGACACGTCGTGAACGAGATTCGTACGTGGATTCAGCTGATGTAACTATCCCCGTTGGATAGAATTCCCGTGCTCCGACACTGATCTTGCACCGAGGACAACATACAAGGTGTAGGGGACGGAGAGCAAACCAAACTCTCTTTCTCATTTCTATCAACCCCAGCCCCGTGATTGAGCTACAAGGACAATAACGCAGGACGCCGCGGTGAGATGGTCGATGCATCCGGCCGGCAACGACCCGGGATAAAAAAAAAAACGACCTGTATCTCTCTACGCAAAGCCAATTCGTGATGACCCACGCGGACGACCGACTCCCCCCAATTCCATCTCCATAATCGGCAAACGGCAGCGCCTCCCCGAAACAGGCGAGTCCGTCCCCCTTCTCGGTGAACAACCATGAGCAGATCTCATCGCAATGACTTTCACCTTTCACGCGAGACCTCGCACGGTCACCATGGTCGGCTCTCCCAAACGGGAAAGCTGGCCAGCCCCTTTTGGAGGTCAACATGACACAGCGGGCGGACGCGCAGGTCCCCCCCCTTGCCCCTTGTTCCTTTTTTTTTTCTTTCTTTTTTTTGCTTTCGAGGTATCAAGTTGAGGATGCATTGGACGGTGATTCATGGGTGCCCGCGTCGGCTCAGCCGGGCGGTGGAAACGCGGCTGGGGAGCGGACGGACGTGCCGCATTCCTCCTTGTCATCGGGGATAACCCTGGGCTGAGGCGGCTACGACGACGCCACGTGCTGAACGCAGATGGGTGATGACCTGGTTCGGATCCTCGTAGAGCAGGGGAAGTCGTCTCGGCATGGTCGAAACATGAGAATGTGCAATCCAGTGATGGACAAGTCGCAGCTTTTTGAATCCCCCCTCTCTCTCGTTTTGCCCGACTTTGACGCGGAAAAGAGAGTCCAGGTGTGCCTACAATCCTCAGCTCGCTGGGTAATTTTTTATTGTCGCACCTAGGATAAGTAAAGAAGAAGACGACGAAGAAAAAAGATACGTAACGCCGACGCTTGTCGGTCGTCTCGTCTCCGGGTGAAGCTGGCAGGCCGGGTGCCCGCAGGATTGCACCAAGTGTCCTCCCGACAGACACATCACCATCATGACAAGCCATTGCTCATCGACACGGCCAAAAAAAAAAAAAAAAAAATCCTGTGCGTGGCGCCTGAAAAGTAGCCCTGCTCACTCGGCGTGAGCTCGTTCGCCAAGCGGAGAGGCACACCACCACAGCCAGCAGCCCAGCGCGTACATTTCCCATTTCCCGAGGCGGAATGCGGTGCGACTCTCGGCACACACGCCTTGTGGGAACACAAGTTGCAACAGTACGGGTAGGCATGTATGTGTGTATGCATGTATGTGCTGGCCTGCGTGCTTTCCACGTCCTTGGTGGAAGAAGGCAGCTGTGCTCGGCCGGCCAGGGTTCTTTTGCCCGTCGTCCTGCGGCGTGTCTTGAGGTGATTCGGTTTGTGCTGGGCTGGGCTGGGCTGATGTTACATGCGTACTGGCCCATGCCAACCTCTCAGCATCGTGGACGAAAAGCCGGTACAGTGGCGTTCGCATCATGGCTGCAGTCGCATGTTGTGGGTTGTGGGTGTGGACAGGGAAGGGAGTTGGGAGTAGTAGTTTGTCTGTCTGGTGCCGTATAGGGAAAAAAACAAAACACGGGCTGCCGTCGATTTGTCGCTGCCGCCGTCTCGTCTTGGAGGAGCCATGGGGACGGTGGGAGCGGACGAGAATGAAAGGGGGAAATGAAGATAAAACAAAGACAGAAATAAAAATTAAAAAGGGGGGATACGCTCGAGTACATGGCGTCATTCTTCCATCTGCTCACACGGCCCGTTCATGTGCCACCCCGGAACGGAATGCAGGGCGCAGAAGATATGCACGAAACATGCCACACAATGCAGGCCGTAGGAAGAAGAAGCAGGTTTCTCTACATTCTCTACATACCACCAACCACCAAAGCATGTAGTAGTACTAATGTGTGTAGTACATTGCGTGTTCAAAGACGTTGACCTCCCGGGTAGGGCAGCTCGGAGCAACACACAGCCTCACACACGCCCTCGCCCCGCCCGCGCTGTCGATTCCGATGCGCCGTGCTGTTCTTGTCATGCGCCACTCCAACAACATGGCATATTTGCGGATTTCCGTGGGCAAACCACCTTCACCATTCCCCCTCTCGCATCCGACGAAACGGGAGCTGACGCCGGAGAGCAGGTCCCAGGCACCGGAAGAATGCGTCTTCCTCCGGCTGGATCTGGCCCCTGCGCAGGAGGAAATCGAGCATCACAAGCGCGCAGTTGGGCTTCCACTCCATGCGCTTGAGACCTTGCTTGACCTCGTCGACATTCTTCAGCATGAATCCCGCTATCGCCTCGGGCTCGCACGCCTCGGGCACGAACCCGGCGTCTACCTCCAGGTCGAACGCGTAGCGGATCCCCGGCTCCAGTTGTCCATGCTCGCTGCCGGCCACCCCGTCCTTCTTGTCGAAGAAGGAAATCCATGGCCCGCGCTCCACCACCCCCACGTATTCGCCGTTCCTGCTGACCTGCCCGGTCTCGCCGTCCACCGTCAGGCCGGCCTCTTCCATCGCCTCTCTCTTGAGCACCTTCATGGGGTCGTTGTCGTCTTGGAGTTCCATGCCACCCGCCACCAGCTGGTCGAGCTTCCCCGCAAACGTGACGTTCTCTGACCGTTTGGCCACCCAGATGTGCATCCGCGAAACCCCTCCAGCGCTCTTCATCGTGTACATGTTCATGTGTGTACCAGCTGTGACGATGCCGAAGACGCCACGGAGGGGGGACGGTACCTTCAGACCAATGAGGTTGGCCCCGAGACCACGAATCGGGTGATGGCCCGCGTCGCCCTCGACGTCCCACGTCTTGACCCATTTCTTGACGCCGTCAATCCTGGATGCGTTGAGTCGACAGAGCCTCAGAAACTCCCTCTCGCAAGCAGCCGAGACGCTCTCTCCCATGTCGACGTTTGGCTTCAGATGTATCGTCCGCTTCGTCTCGTTGACTTCAAAGCCCGTAGTGTCCCACGTCATCTGAGTCACGAACCTGGGAAGCATGTATCCGACCGGAGAGTCGTGGTCCATGACCCAGAATTCATACAATGAGCTGACGTCTTGCTGAAACTTGTTGCACTGTAATATCACGTCGACAAACGACGTCAAGATGGCAGATCCGACATCATCTACCTGGGCAGAGGACCAGGCGGAGTGGATTGCTGATGTCAACGATGGATCAGAGGAAAGATATGCCGATGACTGACACCCAACAGAAGCGGCCATGTTGGCCGTTGTGAGGACACGGATCCCAACTTCGGTGACTGCAGGCTCTGCTCCCATGGTCTGCGGCGGATCAGAGGGTTGGTCTTCAATCGTGATTGACTCGAGTGACCACGGAGCGCTGTATATTCTCGACCTTTTCCAAGAGTTCGTACTGAAAGCGGCAAGAGGCGGTGCCGAATGAAAATAAGCATATTTGGTAGCTAAGAAAAAAAAAAGGGGGGGGGGGAGCGGTCCAAACGGCGGTTAGACGTCAAAGCTGAAGATGATATATGAAGAGCCGTTGAGCCTCATGCCACTGATTCATCGACGCAAACTGGCTTGGCAAGGCTGCATGCTGCAAACAAAATGGTGTGCCCTGACGCACAGCTTTAGCCTCGAGGTTTGTGGCAACCGATAACAACGTCACACACGCCAGGAACAAAGGCGCGTTGGAAGGTGAGAAAAAAAACGAGGCTTGTCACCCACATACATGATACATGATACATGCCACATGTCGAGAATATTTTTGTTTCCTCCTCATGAGTGAGATCCAAGGGGGGCTGAGCTCACAAGGGTCTCTGGGAGTTTGTTCTGGGTAGTGGTGAAGCTCCTGGCTTGAGGTGTGACATCGCATGCCAGGTCCTCACATCGAAATGAAGCTGCATTAGCTACCATGCAAGCTGCTCATCGACGATGACCGGATGGCACCAGATGGAGGCAAACCATCCTGGGCTCGTCAGCTACCCTTTTCCACACCTCCGATTGGCAGCAGGAATCGCTTTAACGGGCTCACCGTTGCGGAGAAAAACGACCACGATTCGCCGCCACGCCCGCTGTGATACCTGCCCATTGTTTTGTTTCTTCTTTCTCACATCACTCGCTTTTCGAGTCACGTCTTTGGCCAATCATGTTGGCCAAGGTAATACACTCGGCGTCGTTACCCATATGCAAATGGTTTTTTTTTTTTTTTTTTTTCCGTTTCAAGTTTTCGTTTCTTTTCGTTTCTTTTTCTTCTTCTTTTTTTTGATTTGTTTCGCGTTTGTGCGTGCGCATGCGTATGCGTGTGCTCGTGTGTTGTCGCCAAGACCCATAGCGTCCCGAGGAAAACAATGCCTTTTGACAGAATCAATTTTGTACTAGCAAGCGAAGCACTTGTACATAGTAGTTTTGGCCCAGCAGCTTGCCTGGAAAATCTCCTTCTTTTATTTTCGGTGTAACATGGCACGAATATGAGCTCATTGTAGCAATCTGAGTCGTCTCATGTTGGCTCGCAAAAAAAAAAAAAAAAAAAAAAAAACAGATTGCGATGAGAAAACAAGAAATATGACAAATCTCACCGGCGGCCCGGCGCAAGAGAGGAAATCAATAGCAATGAGAAGACGGCAGTGCGTGATTTTTGTACATCCTGATGGTTAATACTGGGAAAGTCAAAAGAAATCAACCCACGGGGAATCATAGAAAGTTGGGAGCCTCAGCAAAGCGGATGGGGGGTTGCATAAGCCAGCGGTTGTGATTGGTTGACTACCGCTTACCTAATCACAGTTGATCTTCGCGATCTTGTCGACTTCCCGACTCGGCCATCTCCTCGTCTAACCACGACTTGGAAATCATTGACGACGTCAAGTCTGCCAGAATGCTCGCCGCACGAATGAGGGTAGGCCAAATTGCCAGGCGGCTGCCGCGGGCGGCTCGGGGCTACGCTTCCGAGGTCCACGGCCACCACAAGGCCGCCGAGGTCAACGAGTCCTTTGGGGTACGCAGTCAGAATACAGATCGAGTTCCCTCTTTCGCTGTCCGGTGCCGTTCCCCCATGGCCAACACGGCGCCTCCCACTGGCAGCATGGCTGACGTGCTATCTATATACAGAAAGGATCCATCGCCACCGTTGCCGTCTTCTTCGGCGGCGCCCTGTTCTATAATTTTGTCCCCAAGAAGGGCGAGGACTCGGCCATCACGAACCTGATTAGCAAGTATCTGTCGCGGAAGGAGGACTGGGAGGAGACGAACGCCCTGCACACAAGGGCCATGGAGCAAGCTGGATTCGACCGGAACCTCTTCGAGAACGCCACCCCGAAGGACAGATACGTCGACGTCGCATATCCCGAGTAGGCCCCCCCCCCCCCCCCCTTCCCCAATCAACCGCTGTTCTCCTCTCCTCTTTTTAGAACGGCCTTGATTCCTCTAATATGGGAAATTGGCTGACGTGACTTTTCTTCTTCTCCGACACAGAGCTTTCCAGTCTCACGCGCCACGAAATATCCAAGCCGGCCAGTTGCTGAAGCTTGACCACGTCGTGGAGCACTACAGGCAGAAACACCTCGAGAATGAGGAGAAGAAGGCGAGCAAGTTGGCGGAGAAGAAGGCGTAAAAAACGGTCATTCGGGCGTATTGTACATATGTTGGTAATGTGGGGGAGAAATGCACTCGCACCACCATCAGGTTAAACGGCCTTGTTTTCTTTTGTACAAACACGGGATGCTCCCCCCCCCCCTTCTTGACTTTTGTGCAAAACATGCCACTGAACGTCGACCGGGCTCACGGGATCACAGGGGGGGGGAAACCCTCGAGCGGAAGCACAGGCCTGCTTCCACCGGTACGATTCGCAAAAAAGCGCTTGACCGTGTGCCTTGAAACCTGTGAGCTGCTCGGGGAGCGTGAACGTGTTCCAACCTGCAGAAGGGTTCCCGCCGTTTAAAAGAGACACATGCAAGATAAGACGGGAAAACATGGTTCTAGCGCTGCGTGCTACGATGAAAACTGCCAGCCGTAGGACAGACTGCTAAAAAAAGAACAAAAAAAAAAAAGAGAGAAACGGATCGAATCTGGAAATAGCATAGCATAGCTTTCTTCTATGGAGCCATTTCATATCTGAATGGGACTGGTTGCACCCTGGGGAGTCAAGTTTCACGGCGGTGAGCAACCGTGTCAGAATTGACACATCACCAACTGGCGCATCATACTTTCCAACATGTGGCTGCCCTTCCACTCTCGATGCTCAACCGGGTCTATTCATCAGAGCACGTTCGACAGATGTAGACGGGAGAAAGAGATTGATACAGGTCGTTTCCTTCTCTTTTTGTCCTTTCTTTTCGAGGTGCCGTGCCATCCTTGTGAACCAGATCTGCCGTTGTCCATTTCTCATCATCTCTAATTACGATCGAGGGAGTGGTCTCGAGAGAGGACAAAATCGGTTAATTTCTCATGGGCGTTCTCCCGGTGATGCCTTTTCCATTCCCCATCGTCTCTGATAATGATCGAAGGAGTCATCTCGACAGAGGGAAAAGTCGGTTAATTTCTCATGGAAGTTCTCCGGTGATGCCTTGTCCGGAGACCTTGGGGCATGGCGAGGCACGACATATCTTGATTGGCTGCGGGGAGAGATGTGTGTTTCCTTTATTTCTTTCCCTCGTGATTTCGGCATGCTCTATAGTTTTGATTGTACCGTTGTTGCTGCCGCACATTGTGGATTTGCATACACCAACAGGCATTCAGGTCACAAGGGGGGGTAAAATGGCAAGAGGATCGGGGGGGGGGGAAAAAGAGAGGAAGAGAAACTGCAAAAAAGTGACGATGCTTCTGGTTTTTTTTTGTACTATTCATGTACTCATAGTCGTCACAGCAACTTTGATAGAGGCATCGCCACTCTATCGAAACCTGATCCTTTTTCGCCCGAAAATGTCCGTGAATGCAAATCCCACCAAAGACCACCACCACCAAAACGACCTTCTTATTTGAGGGGAATGAAACGAGAAGAGTTGGTGGCACCGATACCGGGACGACCGTGCTTGACAGGCTTGCTGTGGAAATTGTTAGCGACTCCGTCTCTCTCTCATCGCATCTCTCCGTTCCCCATTGCTAAAAGTTACGGGGCGTTCGCCTTTCCCCTCTTGGCTTCTTGGTGGACATGTGTACTGTACAGCGAGGAACCGGGAGCACATACTATGAAATCGAGAATTCAGCGAGGTAGTGGCCAACCATTTCGGGCTTGATCTCCACCTGGTTGAACTCCTTGCCTGAGTAAATGCCGATGACGCTTCCAATCATCTCGGGCACGACAATCATGTCACGGAGATGTGTCTTGACGAGGTCGGGCTTCTCGTTGGGCTTGGCCTCCTGCTTGGCCTTGCGGAGCTTCTTGATGAGGCCCATGGGGCGGCGCTTCAGGCCACGGTTGATCCTGCGGCGGGCGCGGGCGTGGACAACATCGCGCAGCTGGTCGGAGCTGAGGTCCAGAAGGCTGCACAAATCGTTAGTTAGCGTCAGTCGAGGGGTAATTTTTCTTCGTCTTCATCGCATGGGGCGATCGAGGTTGACGGGAAATGGACGCCGGGTCGGAGCAGGAGTGTGGGAGCCGTGTCTGTGTAAAATCCTATTCGCGTGCTGGGTATTTCCATGACGTACTTCTCGAGGTCAATTCCCCTGTAGGAGAACTTGCGGAAGGTTCTTCTCTTCTTGAGCTCTGCGGCCTCCTCGGCGTTCTGAGAGCGAAACCATCGTCAGCACATTGTGGTCTTCTCGTCCAGGAGGTTTCATCACATGAAACGGCATCGACGCCTTTCGTGTCTGGGGCGCGCCAGTATTGATCGTCGGGAATGGGGGATGGTTTTCGTTCGAGGGAACGTCGAGATTTTCAACATACGTATTCGTCAGCCATGATCGCGGTTGTGTTGATGTACGGATTCGCCTATCGAAGCTGTATCGACGAGCGAATGTGGTGGCCGGGATGGAGTCTTTTGGTAGAGCTATTGCGTCGCTTGCGGATTGACGAACCGACCGCTTCTGGATTTTGCTCCTAGGGTTTTCGTGCCCTTCGCCCCTCACGTCACGTGGCATGCAGAGCCCAGACGTCCACAGGAATACGCGAGTATCACCATATCACGTGACTACAATCTTTGCTAAGCTGAAATGGTTGGTTGGCTGGCTTGGATGGTAATGGACCCACCGTCTTACGCAACTCTTTTCTCTCCCACACCCATAACACATTCCATCGTCAGTAAAAATAAAGTCGCCATTGGCACATGATTTTTGCCCCTGGTGTTTTCATGTGCAACAACAAGCTCATCACCATGGTCTCTGCCTTGCCTTCTTAGTCAGCATCAATGTATCAGGGTATCAGGGTTCATCCTAGGATGCAAGCTGTGGCTGACGATTGCTCATGGGCTTGCCAAGCCCTCCATCAATACTAACATTATGCATTTGATCTTACTGATTTTTGCATGATATCGACTGTGGCTGAGCCACACTTCAGCTGCTCACGTTGTGGTCGATGACGCCGGACATGTGCATATATTACCATGTAATCCATCCCCGATTGTCGAGTGCTTGGCAGGCCGCCGAATCAAGGTCGATTTCCCGCATCACGGCGGCTCCCTCCATACCTTGGCGGGATCGCTCAGCAGTAGCATGAGCGACGGAGGCACGCCGAGACTGCCGCGGACTCCACGCAAGGAGAGAATTGCCTTGGCGTCGCCCATCGTCCAAGGGACGGTGACCGTTTTGGTTGGGCAGGGGGTCAGTGGCTAGTAGTGATAGCATGTACTATGTAGCAGCATCACAACGGCATAGCCAAGCCGAGTCCCCCCCCCCCCCAAACCCACGTCTGAGAGCAGGACGAGGCCATTCAAAATTCCTTGTGCAGAAAAGAGAAAAGCCATCCACCATACACCTCTCACTGCGGCGCTCGGATCGCAACTAGCTCGTCCACAGATGATCGCCGTTGTCGGCGAGCCAAACATGGTGGCCAGGTGTTGCGAAGTCTTGGCTGCGCACACGAGCGGAACAGCGCGCTCCTGCCCAGGGCTTGGCAGTCTCGGCGTCGTCCTCTCTTTTGCTCATGAGATGCCGCCAAGCCTTGGAGCTCCAACATGTCTGAGACGAACTGTGGTCGGCCCCATCCCCCCCCCCCCCCCCCCAGCGGGCTGATCCAGGCCGGATGCCTGGAGCGAGCCGCTGTCTTCATATTAATGCCGGGGCGCCTGGTTTCGATGCATTGTCGAACTGCTTCACCAGTCTTTAGTCCTTTGTCCTCTCGCACCATCTTGGTTGCCCTGCCGTATGCTGCATTTTGCCCATACCAAGGTCCTTTCATCTATCACCAGGTGTCACTGTCTCTGCCGTCGTTGACGTTTTGCCGATGACTGCTGATGCTTGCTGACGCTCACTGACCTTTGCGAGGGACCTGGTCAGGGCTGGCGGATTGAGAGGGTTCTGAAGACGATGCAGCTAGCTCAGCCTGTGCTCGGGATCTCATCGCCGTCCACAACATATTAGATCGCCTTAAAACCCAAGAAAGCGAGATTTGGACACAACTACAGAACCGCCGGGGCCTTTCGGCTGACCCAACAGAGCGGCTCTATACAAGCTCTTCGAGCGTTGGGACAGCAAAATCTTTCGTCCAGGATCGCAAAGATGGCATCCCCAGCGCCGGCCGCGAACCCAACCACTTCTCCTCCTCCCGTCACCGCAGTCCCGGCATCTTCTGCCAATCCGTCGAGCTCTCCTGCCCCTACGAAGGCTGCACCATATCCGCCCTTGACGACCCCATGGACCAATCCTCTCAGCTGCACATGGACCTATGTCGTTGATCAGCCAGCTGACTCGGCTATGCCCGGTGCCGTCGCATTTTTAGACCTCGAGCCCATGCCGGGAGACAAAACTTTGTCTTGCTATCCTAACGGCATGTTCTCATTTGGCCGTACTGGTGTGTTCAGCCCAGGCACATGCCCGAGTGGCTGGACGACGGCATCTTTGCACGCAGACAATGGCACACCGGCAACTACGACGGCCATTTGTTGCTCATAGTAAGTTGACGAAGATGAAATCGACACTCTCTAAGATTTGATATCCTGACGTCGCCTCAGTGGATACGAGCTCGACATATCGGTTTGCAGGCGTCCGGTTGCCACTGCTCTTGCTGTTCCCATCACGTACAATACTACGGCCGGCACGTACAACGTGTTGACCAAGTCCACCACCACCTTGTACAGCGCCTTGCTCGCGGTCAGCACCATTCAGGTGCTATTCAACGACGATGACAGGAAACGCTTGGGGATCGAAACAGAAGATACGGATTCCGGCTTCTCATGGTCACTCGGCACACGTATCGGCGTCGCAGTGGGCGTCGGTGTTTTCATTCTCCTTTGCATGGGATTGGCCTACTATGCGCTTGCCAGGAGAAGACGCTTACGAGAAGGGTTGACCAAGGACAGATTGATGCGAGATTTGAAATCAATGCACTGTCGCGGCCCATGGGCCAGCGGGCCGTACGACAGCAATTCAAGCATGTCTACAGCCAATGCAGGCCCGTATCTTGCTCATGAGCCAAGTGAGCCGCCGCCGGCCTATGACCCGCGGTCAAGAAGGACTCCTCATGATCGAGCTTGTCATGCGTACGGGAGACCCGCAGACGGCGAGATCAGAGCGCTCAATGAGCAGAAGGCCATGATACAACAACGGCTTGATGAGCTGGAAAGCGTGGAGGCTGCACGAGAAGAAGCTCGAGTGGGGGGCAACAGATGAGGATGATGGTGGTGGTGGTGGTGGTGGTGGTGCTGCTGCTGCTGCTGCTGATGTTGATGATGATGATGATGGAGTAAAGCAAACTCTCGCGAAATCATTGACCAAGCCTTTCTTTTTTTCTTTTCTTTTTCCTGTTCTTTTTCTTGTGTTCATGATACCTTCTGTGGCCCTCGGCGTAATGGGGATGTGAACCGCAAATAGCATCTAATTCACGATTATTCACATGGGGGGTCGTTGAAAAAGTTGGTCTGAAACCACTACCTCTTGATAAGCACCACAATGGCATTGCTCATGCTCATGGCGTGATGCTTGACTGTTTGCCGCTAATCTATCCCCTGTCCATTCCCGTACCACCCAGACAAAAAACCGCACACTGCACACTGCATCATTGTATTATTGTATGTCCGTCCAGGCACAAATTTCTGGATCCCTGCGCCTCTCGCCAGCTGCTATTGCATCCAATTAGCGGTGAGGGGTTCTCGTGACCTCGCAATCCGCGGCAGACATCCGGACGGACCAGGTACCGTTTTTGCTTGTCACCCCACCTCGACTCGACCGACCTCGCCGCCCCACCCCTTTTCCCCTGTGGCGTCGAGTCCCGGAAAACCATTGGAAAACCATCACCACCTCCTCCTGGGTCCCTCTCAAAAAATCCACAACCGCGCTGCGCGCCTACAAGTTCCGACTTCTTGCATCCAGCCGTCGATCGGTTCCACGACTGCATCTACAAAAAAAAAAAAATGAAGGGCGAGGTACGCACCCCCATATTTTCTCCCTCATCAGACACAGTGGCCTCGCTAGTCCACCCCTTCAGCTCTTATTTTCCTCGTCGACCTTGCCTGTCAATAGCTCCGTCGTTTTGCTAATGCTGGATCGCCATGGTAGATCCTTCACATCCACCTGGGTCAGGCTGGTGTCCAGCTTGGTAACTCTGCCTGGGAGCTGTAAGTCAGATGATACGGCTCTATATCCAACGTCTTGCCGTTCCTTTGGACCCTTTTGGTCACCATGTGCAACATGTCTCTGATGCTGTCGATTCAGCTACCTCCTTGAGCATGGCCTAGGTCCTGATGGCCGACCCGACCCCAATGCCAAGGATATTGGCGACCCAGGCTCTTTCGAGACCTTCTTCACAGAGACCAGTGGCGGGAAGCATGTTCCCCGATCCATCTTCATGGACCTCGACACTTCTCCCATTGATGAGATCCGAACCGGTGCCTACCGCAACCTCTTCCACCCTGAACAGTTGATCAGCGGCAAGGAAGATGCCGCCAACAACTATGCTCGTGGCCATTACACCATCGGAAAGGAAATGATCGAAACCGTCATGGATCGGGTTCGCCGCGTGACTGGTGAGTTTGGGGTTCACGAGTCTCTTCTTGTCCAGCTGTGTGCAGTGTTATCCGCCACTCGCCTGTCGTCTGTGCCTCTTTCTTGTGTGTTTCAAGTTCTAATCATCGAGAGCCCACACCAGACAACTGCCATTCCCTGCAGGGTTTCCTCATCTTCCACTCTTTCGGCGGTGGTACCGGTTCTGGTTTCGGTGCTCTGATGCTGGAGCGTCTGGCCACCGAGTACGGCAAGAAGACCAAGCTCGAGTTTGCCGTGTATCCTTCGCCACGAACCAACACTTCTGTCGTCGAGCCCTACAACGCTGTCTTGTCCACCCACAGCACCATCGAGAACTCCGACTGTACTTTCCTCGTTGACAACGAGGCCGTTTACGAGATCTGCCGTCGCAACCTCGACATCACTCGTCCCTCGCACGACCACCTCAACCGCCTGATCGCTCAAGTTGTCAGCTCGTTCACTTCGTCTTTGCGGTTCGACGGTATTCTCAATGTTGATCTGAACGAGTTCCAAACCAACTTGGTCCCCTATCCCCGTATTCACTATCCCCTGATCAGCTACGCTCCCGTCGTTTCAGCTTCCAAGAGCAAGCACGAGAGCTTCAAGGTCTCCGAACTCACCATGCAGTGTACGTGCAAACTATGCCAACCCGCCTGATGCCTGGAGTGGTTACATGACTAACGCACTCGACCAGGCTTCGAGCCCAACAACCAGATGGTGGTTTGCGACCCCCGAAACGGCAAGTACATGGCCGTTGTTCTGCTGTACCGCGGTGATGTTGTTCCCCGCGACTGCAACTCTACCGTCGCCCAGATCAAGGCCAAGTCTTCCTTCAACCTGGTTGAGTGGTGCCCAACTGGTTTCAAGCTCGGCATCAATTACCAGAAGCCCATGGCCGTCCCCGGTGCCGCTGAAGACGGCGCTCTCGCCTCCGTCGAGCGATCCGTCTCCATGCTGTCCAACACGACAGCCATCGCCGAAGCCTGGTCCCGCCTCGACCACAAATTCGACCTCATGCACAGCAAGCGTGCTTTCGTCCACTGGTATGTCGGCGAGGGTATGGAGGAGGGCGAATTCACCGAGGCTCGTGAGGACCTCGCAGCCCTCGAGAAGGACTACGAGGAGGTTGCGGCCGATACTATTGAGGAAGAGGAGGAGGAGGAGTACTAGAGAGGCCCGGAGCGAAAAGCCACGACCCTGCTGCGAAAACATGTCTGCTTCGACCATCTATTCCACTAGCGCCATGTTCTACCGAGGATGGGACATGGTCTAGTATATCAAATAGAGCGGAATATCCTACCAAGAAGCCGGCACGTCTCCTTGGAGGTTGAGGAAATGTGGCAGAGCAAGGCCATAGGAAACGCACGAGGTTTCATCGACGCTTCTTCTGCAGGACGACAGAGCCGAATCACAAAGAAAGGCGAAAAAAAAAACAGCAAAACAGGCACAACGGGGTTTAATGAAGGGTGCTGCTATTTTCATTATGTTTAATCAATGTCACATGCCGTATTACGTACCTAGTAGATGGGCTCTGATTGCCTCGCACAGCATATTTCACTCACGTGAAGCATCCAGCACAGTAATAAAGACAGCATAACCAAGATACTATGTAGGAAGGGTGTTGCGAGAATGCAAAACGCAGTCAGTGATGTGTATGCCCCCCCCCCCCCCAAAAAAAAAAAAAAACACCAGAAGTAGATTGGAAATCTCTACAGGAGATGGGACAAACGGCAAAAGAAGAGAGACGCAGATACATTGTTTCCTCCCTTACGACATGGCATTTCAATTCTAGACTTTTGACTTGAATTTGCTCTTTTATTTTTTTTAAAAAAAAAGAAAGAAAGAAAGCACGCCATGTGCACTCTCGTATCATGGCTTAAATTGTGATGTAACTCTCTTTGTTTTCCTTACATGCACATTTAATAAAGATGGCGGCGAAAAAGTTCCAAGAAAGAAGAGAAGAAAAGAAAAGAAAAGAAAAAAATCTTAGAAACGATTTATTTTTCTTTTGTTTTTGTGAAAAAAAAAAATACATGACATTTTTGTGTGTTTCCCCGTTTGTGTAGATGGCACTGGTGACTATGACTTCTTCTTCCAGTCCGCGGCACGTCGGGCGCTTCTGTTCTTGGGCTTGGGGGCCTTGCCTTTGCCTTTGCCCTTGCCCTTGCGGAACTTGAGATCCCGCGGGCGGCCGTCGTTGATGGACGCCCTGTTTCCTTCAAAGACCACTGCTTGGTGGGGATTGCGGTCGTTGCCGGCATCGCCGGCTGTGTTCTTGCGGTGGTGGAAGCCGCCGGCTCGGCCGAGGAGCTTTTTCGCGCGACCGGCGGCGGCTTGTTGCTCCGGTGTCATCTTGGGCGTGTACTTTGTGCTGCGGGCCTGGCGATCGGCGGCCTCGGCTTTGGACCTGTTTCGCTCTTGGGCGAGGTTTGTCTTGCGGGGGTCCTTGGCTCGGGTGACGCGCAGGATGCGAGGGAGCAGAGGGGGGAATTTCTTGCCGTTGAGGAGGAGAGCGGCTTCGACGTCGTTGGTTTCCTAGTGGGTGGACCATGTGTGTTAGGTAGGTAGGTGGGGGAAAGGGGGTCGATGAGAAAGGAGGGATGTGATGGTTTTGTCAACATACGTAGAACTGGACGTAGGCAAATCCCTTGCCCACTCTGGTCTTGGCGTCTCGCACAACGCGCACGTTTTCCACCTTGCCTACTTTGCTAAAGGTCCGCCAGAGCCCCTCCTCCACATCGGCGGGCACCTTGGTGCGCTTCTTCTCGACAGTTTCGCCGTCCTCGTTGGTGGTGACGACGGTTTCGTCGTCGACGAAGCCCAGGTTCCCGACGAATACGCAGCGACGGTTGTCCGTGGGACTGGGGTGCGCCACGCTGTCGACGCGCATGTGCCGGCCGAGCACCTCGCTTCCGTTCAGCTTCTTCGCCACGAGTCTCGCCGCGGCAGGGGTGGAGAACACGGCATAGGCGTTGGCGGATTTGGTGGTGGTTCCCATGAGGGACTTGGTGATGTAGGCGGCTCGCTTGGGCATTGAGCCCGTGGAGAAGGCGAGGGACCGGAAGCGGATGGATTCGAATTTCTGTGCCGGCGTGGCGTTGGGGTCCAATGCAGATGATAGATGGGTGATGAGGGTCTTTTTGGCGGATTTGGAGGACACGACGTCGATGGAGACGTTGGCGAGAAAGACGGTGCGGCTGGCCTTTTCCATATCCGACTCTGTATCTTTGGACTCTTTGGATAGGCTTTCATGCGCAGGAGTGGCATCGTCGTTATCGTTTTCTTGCTTCTCTGCCTCTGCCTCCGCCTTTTGCCGTTTGCCACGCGGTTCCTTGGGGTCATCCTTTGTCAACTCTGCCAAGTACTTGGCTTCCAGGTCCGCGTTGTCGTCTTTTCTTTTGCGCTTCCTCTCTCTTCGGGGTTGTTGATCCTCCGCTGGCTCGGTATCGTGTTGGTCAACGCCTACCATGGAGATGTCGCCAGGTTGCTTGATATCTTCATCGCCGTCGTCGTCGTCATCGTCGTCGCTAGACGAAGCGTCTTCGTCTTCTTGACCATCTTCACCTTTCTCTTCATCATCGTCGTCATAGTCAAGTTCCTCGCTTATTTCAGAAAGCTCTTCATCATCTTTTTCCTCGCCCTCTTCTTCATCGCTGGCGCTTGTTGCCCCCCCGGTTTTCGATACTTCACGAACTGGTTGTTCTTTCAACGCAGCATAGCGACTCTTGGGAGGTGGTTGGACAGGACCAGACTATGATGCACCGAAATCAGTCACATCACATCACACTTGCAATCTCAGCATGTACTATTTGAACGTACGCTGCTGGCAAATAGAGCATCGAGGGCGGGGTCAATTGCTCTGGAGGAGGCTACCAACTTGTTCCTGAGAAAGATGTTAGAAGAATGATTTTGAAGCAGCACTGCAGACCGGGAGGGTTCAATGATGATGACCTGTATGCATCTTGAAAACATACTTTTTGGCCATTGTGAGCGTCGAGTTTGGCTGTTGTGTGTTGCCAGACGTGACAATCAACCAGATGTGATTTCAATGTCCGCCAGCTGACCAGGCGGGAAAAAAAAAAAAAAAAAAAAAAAAAAAAAAAACCTTGGCTGACCGACCGACCGACCTCGCACTCGCGCGCGCGCCAAGCTAATGGACGGCTCCACTATTGATACGCACACTCCGTTCGTGTTAGCGACTAGCGACCCGAGCCCGGCCAGACCAGACCAGACAGAGCCTTGAGCCTTGCAACCGGAATAATGCGTCATTGGCTTTCGGCCAAGGCTGACAGCATGCCCCGTCGGGCCAGTCCCCGTGATCATGATTTCTGCCAGACACCACCGCCCGGCTTGCCCCGTCTACCTCTCAGCCCGACGACAACAATTAGCAGATTATTTGGGTGGGCAGCGGGCAGCGGGCGGCGGGAACGTGAGCAAGCGGGACGTGGACGTGGACGTGGACGAACACATCGCACATCGCCAGGTACCTTCAGCGCAGACCTCCCACTGTGGAGTACACTCTAGGTACATGCGTACATGCCCACGCCCACCAGCCCACCTGCGCCAGACTGCAGACTGCCAGACTGCCCGACTGCGCAGAGACGGAGAAGCGGATTTCTCAGTCAGATAGATGCTTGGATGCGCGACGGCCGCCCTCCTTCTCTCGCTGCTTCTGCCTCTGCACTCTGCTGTTCCATCGATCGCCACACACCTCCTCAACACCGCCCTTCCTGCTCGCAGCCGTTCATTTCCGCTCGTCAACCGTCTCTTTCTTCTCCCACTGCATTTGCCAATTCCGCGTCTGGATGCCGTTTTTGGCTCCGCCTCACTGCAGACTCTACGGGCACCGCCTTCAACTCCTCTACCTTTCCCGCCCAGCACTCGGGCGTCTGCCCTGCCACAACCTATCGCAGCTCTGCCAGATACCAAAACACCTCCCGCTTCGCCCACGACAAGCACGGCAGCTGCTGTAAGGGCAGAGCTCTTGGTCCCGACATCATCTCCTCCAACTCTAAACCGCCTGCGCCATCGACTGCTACCGTTCCTGGCTTAGAAAGGCATGGCGGCCGCCGTCTCTGCGCGTCGCACCTTGACGCCCTCCGGGATTGGTGAAGCGGATGTTGAGGACAGCAATATCTCAAGTCCGCTCAGCGAGGTCGACGATGGCGATGCCAACGAAGACGACATTGAGCACATGCAGATTGACCACCCCAACGACGATGTTGACAATTTCAGCGCCAGCGGCGACGACGCGCCAAATGACGATGTCAACAATAACAACAACAACGACCGATCCGACTCTGAGAGTGCTCTTTCTGAGGCTGGCTCCGATGTGAACTCCGAAGCCAACGACACCGAGGCCGAGACAGAAAGGTTATACGACACTCCCAGAAACCAACGACAGCGGAACGTCGTCTTTGATGCCTTTCACCAGGGCCAAGACTTCGAGCACACGCCGAGCAAGTTACGCGGCGCCTGTAGATTAGTTGACGACGAGCTCGATGCTCGTGACGATGTATCTGCGTCTGTTTCAGATGATGATGGCTTGGTTGCATCTGCAGACGACTCCCCCACCAAGCCCATTGCGAGTAACGACACGAGCGTCGACGGTGAGAGCAAGCGAGACTCACTGGAACGCAAGAGGAAGCGCCCTCGAACAACAGATCAGTCTGAGTTAGAAGAGCCGCTGCGGAAGAGGTCGACTCCCGTCGGAGCGACTGAACCCGGCTTGCTGGCCAACACCGTCCCGAATAACGGGTACACATCTCCGAGGGTGGAATCATGCTCTGTTCCGGCCGCTGGCGAACAAGATGATGCGCGAGCGGTCACCCGCGGTGGCGTTGCAGAGAGCGAATTACCACCAGTTGAAGCCAAAGTTTCCCCAAAGAAGTTGTTGACTCGCAATGGGTCCAGAAGGAAAGTCGGATCCGGCAATACAACCCCCAGCGACGCACCGCGCCAAGACGCCAGTGGTGAAGCGATGGACACGGCAGAGGATGAAGAGCCAGATCCGCGTCATGACGATGTCGAACTCGAGGCGGACGAGCACGACGCTGTCTCTAAAAGCATTGAAGAAGGTATGTTGAGGTCGTCATACTCGTATATTGTGGACAATTTTAATTCTCGTCCACCTTCGCTCTCCGTGAGGGCCATCTGCTAATTTGATATGAACAGCCGAGAGAAAACATGCCGCCTTCAAAGACTGGAGTCATATAGAAGAAATGTTTGGAATTTTCAGAGACAGGTACGTATCTCCTTCCCCTTTTTTACGTTTTGCGCAACGGACCTAATCATCATGCATCTCCAGGCTGTACAAGGATAGGCTACAAAGACTCGAGGAAGAGGAGCTTTCGTTGATCGCCGACGTGCCGACACACCCGGAATTCCTCAACATGAAGCAGTGTTTGGACCTCCGACTAGAAAGAAGAATTCAAGAAGTCAACGCGGAATGCGCTTTGCGACTCGAAGCCCACGAACGCCGCGCTGTGGCTATGCGAGCCCAGGTATGGAGCCAGTTTTTCCAGGCGGTGCGCGAGAGACGAGAAGCAGCGCTGGAGTCTCTTAACCGGCAATGGTACGAGGTACAAACTGCAAGGCGGAGTGCTCATAGCCTCCCCGACTTCGGACTCCTGTTTCCAAAGGATCGAGGACAAAGAGTGCGAAACGCGATTGCGTACAACACCGAAGTCTCGACACTTGCGGGACTCGCCAAATACGAAGGCTTTCCGGCCGGCCCTGAACTGAAAGGGGCCTCGCCGTCAGAAATTGAAGCTGATTTCAGTGCTATTGAGGTGGGATTACGATATGATGAGTGCCTGTTCAACATCTGGAGCATCAGCTGACTCTCGTTCCCCGGGACAGAAAGTTCGACGCAGTCGTCGTAAAGCTATTGTCCCTGCCAGAGACGACTATCCGACCCCTACGTTTGCTCGCCTCGGCCCGGCTGGAGAACAATTCATCAAGGATACCCCGTGGGCCAACCCACATCATTCATCGCACAAACTGCATCAACAAACATCGAATGTTGCTCGCCTGAATGCGGCTGGGATAATGCCAACCGCGGCGCATCCGCCAGTCGCCGCGAAGCCATATTTTGACAGCCAGACACCCATTGTCAAGTCAATAGGCGCAGCAGCCCGCGTGTCCGAGTCTCCGGATATGTCAAGGTCGATCCTGAGCTCCTCTGCGCAGCAAATGAAGCCAATGTCAAGTATCCATACCTTGGGCAAAGGATCAAAAACCGCAGCTGGATGAGCTGTTTGCAGGCTCCTCGTGTCAATTCAACGAAGCACTGTATAAGCTTTGAAAATTTTGGACTCGTGCTTGCTTTTTGTTTTTTTTTTCCCAGGCGGATAAGGATAGACATGATACCCCGAGGGACTTGTTGGCTTTGGTTGTTGAACATTCTCTGTTTTTTTTCTCTCTCCCTTCCTCTATCTTGTTTCCTTTATCTTTATTTTTATTGTACATATGACGACCACAAGGCGATGGCGCACAAAATTTCAATGCATGGGGTAGCGTGGATAGCTTCTTACACGAGCATCACACAAAAAAAAACATGAAAGGTCCAGCATCAGGACATCAGAAGACGAGGATGTACAAACAGGTTTCTTGGTATCTAAGCTCTTTATTATACATTCATGACCAAAGCTATATCACGCCAATTTTATCCAAAAGAAAAAGAACGAAAAAAAAAAAGAAATGGGGGGGAGGATCCGTCATGAGCACGGCTGGTCTTAGCATTCCATAGAGAAAACAGGTGGGACAGCACGAGAAAAAAATTCTCCATGGATTTCCTAGTAGTGTAACATGGCTTTATTGCCTGGCCGCCGCAGTCCTTGTTGCAGACCGGCAGATGTGATCACTTGTCTTCCAGGAATGATTGTGGCAATATCGTGCTGGCATTTGCATCGCTTTATCGACCAGACAAGCAGAACAGTAATGTGCTTTTAAACGCCGTGTATCGATCGGTTCGTCATTTCTTCCCTACTTCTGACTGCTTTTGCGGCGCATCGGGAACTTTGACGTCATCGAAATCGTCTTGGCCAACTGCCCTCAGCGTATACCAATCTAGCAAGGGAAGTTAGAAAGCCAGGGTCTTTCTGACCAGTGAGGTGCGACTAAAAAAAAACAAGAACAAGAGGAGAGAAAAGCCTACAGATACTCCCCACGACAGCCAAGAGGCCAAGACCAGTGGCTGCGTTCTTGAACAAATATGGTCGTCGGGCTCGGATGAGCGCCGGACCTTGACGATATCGGCGATCGTAGTATGTCGATTGCGAACTGCTCCGGCGATGCTGGGTCAGTCACATATTGCGGCAGAGATGGAAAGGGATACACATGGAGACGGTATTGGAGACGGCAACTTGTGTGGCGGGGAGTGCGCACTTGGCCATTTCCTTGCCGTGTGCGGCCTGTTCGGGCCTCTCTTGGGAGATACGAGCGGGGGATGAAGATCAGCGCGGTGTGTTTATGTGTTGAGAGTTCTTCTGGCGCAAGTCCAGTCGGGTCGATACGGACGTCAATGAACAATAACGGTTAATAAACGTTGTCGGCTGGTGGAGAGGTTCGCATTCACATTCTCAGACGCTGCGGACGAGCGGGTCATTGTCGGGTAAATAAATGACTGACGTACGTTAACCAGTATGTGCTAGTACTAAGTAGGAGTAGTATTGGAGTTCCCGATGCTTACGAGGTACGTACCATGAAGTACGTACTACGTAGTAGTAGCAGTAGTGGTACTAACTGTAAAACAACCTTCCTACTACTACTCTTAGTAGTACTACTACTACTCTTAGTAGTACTACTACTACTCTTAGTAGTACTACTACTACTCTTAGTAGTACTACTACTACTAAGTACTTAGTACTAACATAGCACCTACTCCTCCTACTACTACATACATACTGGGTGGGCCATCAATCCGCGTCTTCCTTCCGCCAAAACCTTGCTTGGACTGCAAGCAACGGAAAATGTGTCATTGAGACAGCTGGCTGGAGGCACATCGACGACGAGACAAACGACAAACCCGACCAAGACCATCTATTTGCTGAGCACCTGTTGCGAACCGAGATCGATAGCTGTCGCGTGGGGGGGGAAAAGAAAAAAAAAAAAGAAAGCTTCTCCGCGAGCGACCGAGCCATCTTGTCGTCACAGAACATCTGCGACCCGGGTTTGTGACAAAGCATGGGACATGGTGCATGACACCTGATTCGGCATCCAAAGCCTCCGTCGCGCGACTATTTCGTTGCGTCAAGTGAAATCGCGTCGCAAGCCCCAGGGTTATGGGCAGCGCCTTTCCGTTGTCGTCATCGTCGCACAGAAATTCACGTATCGGGGTCGTTAGAATTGAAGAAGGAGAGGGAGAAGAAGAAGCGCCGTTTAGGTATTCATCTTGCCGGGCCTTTGCTTCCTCTTCGTCCACGGAAGCAGGTGACGAGGTGGACCCTCGAATCGAGAAAAAGAAGACATAAACCAACACACATAATACACAGGACAAGTCAAAACAAAATCGTCTCACCGGGGGCCTGCCGGCAGCCAGCAAACAATGAGCTCCGCCCTCTCGGTGCCGGATCAGATCCGCCAGCTCAATGACGCGAGAAAACTCGTCCTCGGCGATGTAAACTACTACCAAAGCGTGGTCAGGGGTCTCCTCCCCATCATCCGACCCGATGCGCCGGTCGAATTGCGGCGATGGGGAGCCGAGTTCCTGGCCGAGGCCTTCTCGACGCCTGCACTGCCCAATGGCGAGAAAGAGACGATGCAGCTATACGTACTGGCGACGATCGAATCGCTTCTGGACGAGAGGGAGGATCCGCAGGTCCTGCGCAGCGTGGTACAGACGGCAGCGAGTGTCTATCCGCTCGCCATGAGGTGGATGTAAGTTCCTCAAGAGTCTTGTTGGTGGCAGGTCGTGGCCCGGCAACGTTGGAGCTGAGAGCTAATCTCCGTCTGGCTTTTCCACAGCATAAACAACGGGTACGATACAGTCACCTGGGACAAGGTTTTGAGCATCAAGCAGACCGTCTTGCGGCTATGGGAAAACGCCGTCCCCTCCGTGAAGATATGCTGCATAAAATTCGCTCAGCGGGTCGTTCTGGCCCAAACGGTGTCTTCGGGAGCAGAATACAGGGTGCGTTGTGCCAGCATGGAATGATGTTTCCGGGGGATGCTTCTAACTCGCCCTCAGCAACCTGGAACACTAGACATTTCACTCGACAAGGTTCCTCCCAGTCACCAGTCACTTGATCCTCGCAACCTCGAGGCCGAAGCCTCGGGTCTCCTGGACCGCATGCTCACCGTTCTGCAAGAGAGCACGTAAGTGTGGATCTGCTGCCTGGTTTTTGCTTGCGAGCCTGTAGCTGACGAGCCCCCCCCCCCCCCCCCCCTCTCTCAGTGATGCCCTCCAGGTCGACGCAACGCTAAATTGCCTGTCAATACTGGTCCGAACGCGGCCGGCAACTTCGAGCCGGATCCTGAACGCCCTGCTCGCCTTCAACCCACTTCAGCTCGCGAACTCGCCCTTGACGCCGAGCAGCAGAGTCATGATGAAGTCGATGGAAAAGACGGCCCGGCTGCTGTTAATACACCTCGCAAAGCGGGACCCTCAGAACCCCATCGTCCCACGGATACACCAGCACGTCGAGCGCACGATGCGGGCGGTGACGGAGATCCTGGACGATTCAGGGAGGAAAAGACAACTCGAGTCACAGCAGCATGACGGACTTGATGCCAAACGCCAAAAGGTCGTCGAGACGACCCACGTGCCCCAGATTCCTCCGCTCGGGCCAGGGCCTCATAGCCTGGCCGACATCTTCACGCTTGTTGGGCACCCCGGCCTGAAGACATTTGACCTCTCGCGTCTGCCAGTGGCCATGACGTCCAGAATCGCCGTGATCGCCCTGGGGCGCGTAGATGCGCAACTGCTTGCAAAGGCCGTCGATGGCGTGCGGGCGCGACTGAACGCCGTGGCCGATGCGCCTGCCCCTGAGCTGGACCCCAACACGGCGCCGCTCGGCGTGGATGACGACGACGACGACTACGAACCCGACTTTTGCGAGGCCGAGGACGCAGAACAGCTTCTGAACAAGCTAGACGGGTCCTCGGTGGCTCCGCCGGAACTTCCCGGCCTGGATACCACCCTGGCGCTGGCTTCGTTCAGTCTGCCGCAACCGCCTCAGCTCTCACCACAGATGGCCTTGACTGCCGGAAACGGGACCGTGGCCAGGGTGGTGGAGATGATGAAGTCACTGGAGGAGCCCGCGGCAAAGAAGGAGAAGGCCGGATTCGCGCGGCTAGCAGCCAGTTCGGGAACCAGAGACGCATGGATGACGATCCTGACACGACTTGCCACGCGGTCGACCGCTGGACTCGATGAAGCTGCGGCGGTCAAGGGCGAAGAGGACGAAGCTTCGCCCCGGCAGCGGTCGCTCAGCGACGACATACGAGATGTCCTGTACAATTACATCATGGAAGATTTCCGCAAACACATTGACGTGGCGGTTTCGTGGCTTTGCGAGGAGTGGTACAACGACAAGATACAATCCCGGAAGGGAGGCGAGTACCCCCGTCATTACGAAAAGACGGCCCTGCGACTCATCAACGGCTTCCTCCCTTACGTGCATCCCCAGGACAAGGTGCTGACGCGTTTCCTGAGCGAGATACCCGAGCTGAACCGCATCATGCTCTCCCGGGTGAAGGACATGTGCCGCGATCCAAGCGTCACCCAACTGGCCCTCACAAGCCTGTTGTACCTGGTCATGATGCGGCCGCCCGTCAAGGAAATCGCCCTCGACACCGTACAGGACATTTGGACGGAATGTAAGAAGAAGAAGAAGAAGAAGAAAACCCCCGCTGCCCACTTTTGCAGAGAGAGTGAGTGTGTGTGTGTGTGTGTGTGTGTCCATGAAGCTAATCTCGAAACACCCCTGAATGCAGTTGATGACGCTCGACCGATGGCATCCAAGTACCTGTCCAAGTATAGGCCGGGGTTTGTCGAAGCCGCCGAAGCCAAGGCCATTGCTGAGAAGGACGGATTGGCGACGACAACGGGGACCGCTATTGCAGCCTGAGCGGAGGGACAGCGGCATCTGGGTCGGTTCTCTACGAATGGAGAAGAGAGCAGGTCTACGAAAATGGGATTTCTGGCTGGGGAGTAAGGGCCCTGCCAAGTAACGGGGCAGTAAACGTGTGTGTGTGTATACATTGTGTACCAAATCAAGCATCGACATGAGGCGTTCACGTGGAAAGAAGGCAACAGCTGTCTTTGGTGGACAGAAGATGGATTTTTGCCTTTTTTTTTCTTCTCTTTCTATTTTTGCCCTTGTCCCCCTGGTTTTCCCTAGTTTTTACTACATGTGAGGGAGAGGGGGGAAACTCGATGGCGCGTCGGAGGGGCCACTCTGCCGGTGTTGTACTACATGTACAGCTATCTATACGGTGGCATTTGACCGCTGAATCAAACGAACACTGAATCGAATGGACGTCAGGGTCTTTCCGTCCATCGACGCAAAAAAAGAAGAAGAAAAGTGAGTCGGCCTATTTGTAAGTCGAACGGTCTATGACCATATGTCTATGGTTGGGACTGGATCGCCGGTGGTAGAGAGAGATTGCTGGTGACAAACGTCCCCCCCCCCTCCTGGCGTGATATAGCACTGGGGAAAAAAAGGGCGGATTGCGTCCGCGGCCTGCGATTTAACCGCTCTCGAGGTGGGTTAGCTAGCTGGGTAGTAGGTACTACACAGGGTACAGGGTATTCCAGCGGTTCGAGATCGAAGTAAATCAAGCGCGCCAAAATAATCGCACAATCCACGATATACTGTAGCTTTAGTAGCAAGATGTTGGCTCTTCGTACAAGCTACTAGTAGGGTTTTCCCGCGTAGCAAAGCCGTCCCTCTCTGCTTTGGGCCACTGCCATCCCTGGGAAATATCCCCGAGATCTTTTGTGGTGTTGACCACAAACATCGGGTTCGTTCCTCACAATGTTGTCTCCTTGCTGTCACAGGCTCTTCCTCCTTGGTGAAGCTGCCATGTTCTACGTGTCCCCGTTGTCCACATTTGGAGCACGAATGGTGTTCTGAACTATTATATCCGTCAGCTCGGTTGGAGTTTCGGTTTACAGTTTGGCGCTTAGTACTAGTACTTAGTACTAGTAGTACTACTACTAAGTAGTAGTAAGTACTAACTACTAATAGTAGTAGCAAAGCAGTATCTTTCTTTCTGCCCAAGGCCACCGCCTTCCCCAAAAAGGCCCAACAAGCAAACCACCTTGGGTCCACCCGGCCACAATAGCCTTGGCGACGGAACAGCGGGCCAAACGGGCCAATGACGAAAACAACGACGTTTCTGTATCCCTCTTTGTTATTTCTTTTTCTTTTTCGTTCGTTTTGTCTTTGTCTGTGTATCTGTCTTTTTGTTTTGCCCTCTTATCCTCTAAACCCGCCTAGATATATCTGCCCGAGACGCCGCGCAAGGTACGACCTGCCATCCCGTCTTCGTGTGCCTTTTTTTTTCTTTTCTTTTTTCCTGGATTACTTCACACTGTGCCCTCCTTGTGCTCGAGCCTCTCTGCCTTCCTCCTTTCACCTGGCAAGGCGCTGAATCGAAACCGACGAAACAAAAACACCCCAAGTTGGTCCGTAAATCGCCTGCGAAAAACGCCTCGTGGCCAAGTTCCCTGGAAGAGATTCGGGAAATCCGCCTCGACTTGGGAGTTTTTTTTCTTCTTTTCCGCCGGGGTTGCATGGCCTGGTTTCTTCTGGTCGGGAGCTTGGCCCTTTTTGGTGCCCTTCTGGCTATTGTCGACGGGGGAAACCGACTTGCTAACTTAATCCTGCTTAGCTGTTCCTTGCCTCTCTTTTATCTTTTCTTTTTTTCGCCAGTCGTGCCGTCCGACCATGCCGTGCTAGATGCCTCGCTGGCAGAAGACGCTGACGCAGGCCTCGACGGGCGCACTATGAAGACCATGACGGCCTCGCGTCCTGTATCATCCCCCACACTTAACGTCGCGAAGCACGCGCTCGCCAGAACCGCCACTATCCGGAGCGTACCCGTCGACGGCCTCGAGCTCGCTACTGACAGCGGGAGCGGTGCTTCGACCAGCAGCGTCGATTCCTCGGCCTGTGTCGTTTCCGCGATGGAGAGCGACACACCCCCACGCCAAGAGCAGCAGAAACGAGATGGAGAAGAAGAGGAAAAGAGACGAGAAGGAGGAGAAGGAGGAGGAGGAGGAGGAGGAGAACAGCAAGAGCAACAAGAACGGCAACAAGAGCACGGTCAGCAACAACAACAACAACAACAACAACAGCGGCAGAAAACACCATCCTCCACAACGTCGAAACAAGATCTCCCCTGCGAACCAACTACGCCGAGCAGATGGGCCGGCAACGGCGTACGGCCGGCAGAACCTCCAATCCCCCACGACTCGCCGATGCTGTTGGAAGATGCAGATAACGGCCATTGGGACTCGACAATCGGAAAGGCCGGTCTGGGAAAGACGGGTCGTGTCATCAACAAGCTGGTGAGCGACAACGATGCCCTCAAGAGAGACCTTCAGATCGAAAGGTTGCGCGCCGAAGAGGCCAAACAGGCCGCCAAGCTCATCCAAGACAAGATGGAACGGATGATGAACGAGTACGAGAGTCGCCTGCTGGAAGCCAACGTCACAAAGGCTCTGCTCGCTCGGAAGGAGCGCCAGGTCGAGTCCTTGACCACTGCCGTGGAGTTGGAGAAGCGCAAGGCCCAGGCCGCTCAGCAGAGCGAGAGGAGCTGGAAGGAGGAGCTGGACAGCATCAAGACGGAGACTACGGTCCGCGTCGAAGAAGCATCCAGTTATGCGCTGTTGATGGAAGGCCGTTATAACGCCATTTCCTCTCACTGGCGGGACCAGGGCGAGGAATTCAAGCGCACCGTTTCCAAGCTGAAGTCAGAAATCAATGCCATCGTCGACGAGCGCAGGTCGGACGACGACAAGATTGTAACGCTGCGAGATCTGTGTGAGCAGCAAGACAACAACATCAAGGAGCTCCAGCGCGAAAAGGACAAGATTGCGCGTCTCTTTGACGAATACAAGAAGACGCAAGAGGATGAGCTCAGGGATATCAAGACGAGTGCAAAGCAAAGACAAGAAGAGCAGGAGAAGCAACTAGATGAGGCTAGGGAAGCTTTGCACAAACTCAAATGGGCCCTCAACGTGAAGCAAAATGTCAAGGGGGCCGAATGAGCAGTCATACTCGAGGACCTGGCTGTTTCAGAACAAAACAAAACCGCACATGCATCCGGGGGGGCTGGCGCTCAAGTGCCATATATGCCTTGATCAACCATTGGTATCTCGTGCTTGGCTTCGGCTTCGCTTCCGACGTGTTCACTCGCTTGCTCCATCACTGCTCATATGCCTTTGACCCGCAACTACCACCATCCTTCTCTGCCGGAGCTTTGTGAGCGCGACAGTCATTGCAATGTCATTGTCTTTTATTCTTATTTTTTTTGTCCTAATTTTACAAAAAAAAAATGCCTTGTTTTCTACACCATAGACGACTACATATCCGGCATGACGGAAACAGGATACTACGCCTGTGCGGGAACGAACAATCAAAGGGGGCGGGGGGCAATGGAACATAATGAGGCGCTTGGGTCTGATTTCGTGTTTCTTCTTCTTATTTTTTTTTTCGTCATTTCTATTTCCTTCTCGTTGTTTTTATTCTTCCCGGGTCAGTACACCATCCGCGATGTAGATGATCTTGACACACATCTTTATTTCTTCTCCCTCCTCTTCTTGTTCTTCTCCCACATGATATATGGTCTGCCCGCCTTTCTTATCTTATGAACTGTTACTGCGCACTGTCGGGTAGCTTTTTTCGTCGTCTTCCTAGTACCTGGACCGTTATCTGCTCCCGAGGCGGCTCGTTGTTGAGCAGGACAGTCGAGGATTCGGAAGGGTGGGACAGCCGCCAACGTACGAGTCTTCTGCAAAAGGAGGATCGTTCTTCCTTTCGGGTCGGTGTTTTGGGAAGGATATGGATTCATAGTCTTGATTATGTTTCCATTTTGTCTAGGCTTGGTTTGTTTTTTCTTCGTCTGTGACGCATCTGCTCGCATCTGCTCGCCCAGCCCATTGCGTCTGGCGTCAACACTGCGAGCAGCTGCCTGCCATCTGCGCCAGCAGTTGCCAACTGGTCACGTACCAAGTAGTATATGACTCGGCAACCGCAGATGAAACGCGCAGCTGCAAACACTCCTCTTCTATCTCTTTGGGGCGCTCGACTTTTTCCTCCTTTCTCTAGAGATGATAGAATGATACTTCGTGCCCACAAGGATTATCTAAGTAAAATACATTTTTATCCTTTTTTCCGCAGATGGTGCCTGGAAACCTAGCTTGAACTAGGATTCTACAATCATACAACACCTCACATTCACCATGAAAGACATGGAGTTCATCGAATTCTACGTGGCCTGTAACCCGCCCCTTCTGTTATGTGGACTGAATTACTTCATGGAGAGGCTAAAAACGTCGTCTATCCGAGTAAGTTTCACGTTGTGTCCAGGATGGCTTTCTCTTGTTTTCGTGCTCTAAGATTTCAACAGAAGGACGTAGTCGAAATCCTGTACGAGCCAAGCGTACCGTGGTTCAAAGTCATCACCAACGCCGCTTCCAAGCCCGACGTCACGAAGAAAATCACGTCTTTCCTGGCTGAGATAACTGAGCAGGACGCTCTTCCGCTGGACAAGCCAGAAGCGTATTCTGGCTCTCTTGTTGACGTCCGCACAACCGATTTCACAGTTCCGTGGTCTGTGTTCTTAGCATCGCCGGGGTATCAAAACAGCTTTGATAGATGGCAATTTCCGGCATACATGGAAAATTCCCTTTTTAAGACAATTTGGCCCTCCGATTCCGACAACTTGGTTCTTAATCTCGATGAAATGCTGCACATGCACTCACTTCTTGACTGTTCCCAGAGCTCTAGGCGCGAGCATCTTGATCGCCGGCTGGACTGTAAGGTGTCACATAACATCAGCAAGACCAAGTTGTACATTAGGACCGACAGCAACTCGGAGACTATACAGCACGCTCATCAAATCCTTGAAAGTCTTCATGATATATCGGTAGGTGGTCTTGCCCAACGAACACTGGACCCTGGCTAAACTCATCATGCCAGAAGCAGGCCGCGTCTCCAACGCAGCACGTCGTTTACACGACAGGACATAATGAGCGATACATCTTTAAGCAATTGGCCCATATTGGTCTAGACAGCCGCACCTTTCCGCAGTTTGGGACACACCATGAGAGTCTTGAATGCGCACTTTCCATAAGGGCTGTCGTTCAGGACGATCAGGGGCGGTGGGTTATGGATCCAACGCAATGCAGGCCCAAGGCACAAAGCATGAGCCGAGAAGACTCATCCGGAATTTGGATCACCGCTTCATTTCTCAAGCTCAAATACCTCAAGAAAGGTGCCCAAAAAAGGGAGAATGTAGACTCCAGAACGACTCCTTCGTTCGATTTCACGTCGTGCCATCATGATGTTTTGAAAAACACCATGTCCAGCCGTCCTTCGCCTCGACAAAGTCACAGTTCAGAATGCCAATCTGAAGAACTTGACGAAAAAAATGATCTCATTTTTTACATGGATGATTTATCCGAGATTGGCCACCAGCCGCCCTTGATTTCCTTGTTGGATGATGATGTACCGGCATTCCTTGCGTCATCCACATTGTGGTCAAAGCCATCAGAGCCGACGCTCAAACCCAACAAGGCAAGGAACTATATCATAGCTACCTATTCCGTCTCGCGTTTCTGTGCTGATGAAGTTTCGTCGTTTCAATTGTTTGAATGGCAGAAGACGGTTCATCGAAACAAGCCACACATAGCAAAGATACTAGATAAGCATATTCACTCGCTGTGGCATATCTTGCCGCGATGCCCAGGCTTCATCACAGTTCAAGTTCAGTTTGGTCGGTTCTACCTCACAGGCCTTGATGCAGACTCTGAAAACGTGGCGCATCGAAAGATGGTAGACCTTTGCAAAGAACTAGAAGCCACTGAGCGAGATCGCATCGGCTTTTCAACAACCTTGTCCGCACTCGGATCTGACGTGGATAGACTTGTCAATTACCCAACATCTCCATGGGTCTACCTCGAGGAAGAGATAACGTATCAGATTCAATGCAAATGTCACAACAGAAGTCTCAGCATTGATGTCAATACCGAAACATTTGATTTCAGCTGCCACGGTCCAGTGTCCGAATTGGGCTGTACCGTCGTGCACTGCGTACAACACACGTGGGATTTGAAGTTGGCTGTTAACCACTCCAGTAACCTCAACGCTTGTCCAGAATACAGGAGGGTCGGAGCAATGGTTGTCAATACGCTTCAAATCAGGTTTGTGGTTTGTGCCAAAGTCATCTCTCTCTGAAGAAAATAAAAAAACCTTTTCTTCTTCTCTTCTTACACGTACTGGTCTCGGAAGACTGATCATGAGCAGCAGCACCTCCAAGGATGGCGAGCCAGTGTTGGAGCTTACAGCCGATGAAGCAATAGGGACTGTTACAAAAGTCCAGATTCGGCATGTCACCCGATACAGGTCCATTCAAACACCCAACAGTATTCTCTCCGTCGCCAAGTACCAGACACTACGTGCAGGCGAGGAGAAGTATAAGCGTCGTAGATGGACAATTCCCAAGGGTCCTGGTCCAAAGGGTCCGAACCCGGAGGCGTGGTTTGAAGCAAGTATATCCTCATCGGCACTGAATGCATTGCTCGAGAAAAATGTTGATTTGTCGCTCGGGGATCAATTGACATGGGATGCAAGCCAGCAAGAGTACATTTGTGACGGCCTCTTTGAGTCGGCTCTCGGCATGATGGCACAACTGAATGATATTGGAAATTGGAACAACAATGGCTTATGTGGTGACAAGCTGGGTGGTAAGCTGCACCGTGGTGAGTCGGTCGGAAAAGGCAAGGTCTTTTGGTGAAGCAGGCTCGAAGGGATGCAGGTGGCACAAGGGGTAGAGGTGTTTGTTACACTAAGAATCGGACGAGGCCACGCCGCAACAATTGATTCCTCGTATATCAGGTGAGAATGATATATAAGAAATGAATTGTTGTGGCGTGGTCTCGTTCGATTTTTGGTACGCGAAGGCCCTGGAAGGGAAGGGGAGGGATCAGGCGTGTTGATTGATGTTGATGTGGCTTAAACGGACGGGTGGGTACGGGCCAATGGGCAATGGGTAAGGGGAAATGGGGAGAAGACTTGCTTGCTTGCTGATTGGAAGTGACTTGTCAAATTGACAAATTCAACGTGGATCTGACGCCAGTCCAATTCGACGACGACGAAGACGACAATGATAATGAGTGATGCGATGATGCTCCCAGCACTGCTGCTGCTGCTGCTGCTCGCGGCAGGCGGAGCGGCGGTGCTCTTTATGGTGCGCCTGAACCGAATCATGACGCAGACGCCGCGCGAGGTGCTCAAGTACGTCGGAGAGCCTTTGACGGAGGAGGCGGCGCGGGCGGCGTATGCCAAGGTTGTTTCCGAAGGCATTGACTTCCGGAGCCGTCACCCTCCTCGGCTGGAGAGAAGATATGTTATTGTCGGGGCCGGTCAGTTCTCGCCTGGTCATTCTATTATATATATATATATATATATATATATATATATACTGCGTCCCACTCTTCCTCTTCTTTCTCCCTTTGCCCGACGGGCCGGAGGTCGACTGACGACCAAAGGGCCACAGGTCTCGTGGGATGCCAGCTGGCGCTGGATCTGCTTGATGGCGGGACGCCGGCGGAAGCCATCCGCCTGGTCGATATCCAACGGCCGTTCCGACAAGAGTTCTCGGCCGGGGGGAGGGCGAGCCGGGTTGGGGTGGTCCAGGCGGATGTGACATCTGAGGCATCGACGGAGAAGGCGTTCGCGGAGCCGTGGACGGCGAGCACGGCGCGGCTCCCGCTGACGGTGTTCCACACAGCGGCGGTAATACGGCCGTACGAGCGAGACGAGCTCCTGTACGAGCGGTGCTCGAGGGTCAACGTGGCGGGCACGGCCAACGCGCTGGCGTGCGCACGGCGGGCCGGGGCCGACTTGTTCATCCTGACGTCGAGCTCGCAGGCGGCGGCGCGCAGCGTGTGGTGGTGGACGGGGGCGTGGACGGGCGAGGTGCGGAACCTGGCGCAGGTGCTCGACGAGAGGGACTTTACGGAGCCGGCGAGGGCGCACGACGACTTCGCGTCCAACTACGCGCGCAGCAAGGCCGAGGCAGAAAGGCTGGTGTGCGGGGCGGACGGCGAGGGCTTCCGAACGGGCAGCATCCGGCCGGGCAGCGGCATCTACGGGCACGTCAAGGACGCCATCGTCGGGCGCATTCTCCGGGCAGGCAGGGTGCCGACCTTCTCCGGGCCGTGGTTGCAGAGCTGGGTCAGCGTGCGCAACGTGTCGCTCGCGCACCTGCTGCTCGAGGCGGCGCTGGTGGGCGACGACGCCGACAAGGTGGCGGGGAGGCCGTTTGTGGTGACGGACGAGGGGCCCGTGCTGCGCTTCAGCGACATGTACACGCTCCTGGGGGCGACGAGCCGCTCCGGCCTGAGGATCGACTGGCCTCCGCCGGCTGCGGTGCTCGCGGCCTCGCACCTCGTCGAGTGGTACTGTCTGGCGCTGGCGCGGTGGCCGCGACTGGGCCGGTTGCTAGGGCTGCGGGAGCTGGGCGATCCTTTGGTGCTGCTGCAACCGGGGACGTTCGACTCGTCCGTCAGCCAGGTGGCGAGGGATGCGCTGGCGAGGAGGCCGGTCGGAGAGGGAGGTCTGGGATACCAGGCCTACTGCTCGACGGTCGAGGGGTTGTGCGTGCTGGTCGCGGAATGGAACAACGGCGACTGATTGGACGGTGTTTCTTTCTTTTTTTCTTTCTTTCTTTTTTTGTCTTCTTCTTCAGTTCTGGTTTGATGACTCTTCTCTGTGTTTGTGTGCGTAGTATTCCTTTTTTTTTTTTTTTTTTTTTTTTTACCATCGTCACAAGCCGCGCGAGAAGCATCATCGACGTCATCGTCATTCACGCCGCACAATAAGAGTGCATTTGCGTGCGTGCATGTTTCAAGAGAAAAAAAAAACACGTGCCCCATCTCAGCCAGGATTTTGTGGCGGTGCTCGCGACGGACGGCCACGGAAAGGTCGGCCCAGGGTTGCAGGTAGGAGGGTTGCACGCCGGCACGTCATTGGTCCGCCCCTGTCTCATGTCTGGCCTTTATCTGCACCTTTTGGGGTTTGAGTTTTGGGTTTTGCCGTCGGTACCGCCGGCCGTGGAAAGGGAGAGAGAGAGAGAGAGAGAGAGCGCAATTGCCGTTCGCCATCTTGGAAAGGAAAGTAGGGGGAAAAAACACATAAACAAAACCCACCACCGACTACTTCGCAACCTCGTTTGTTTCCATCTCCCTTCATCGCCGTCATGCCGGGCTTGGTCTCGTCCTGAGGATTCAGAAACAATCGACATCGCTGCTGTCGCTGTTCTGTTCTCGTTGCTTCGTTCTCGTTGGAACACGTCGTTGCCCACCATGGGTTGTGGGATTCTCGAGCCACGCGGCCACGATGCCGTCCCAGGTATGCAACCCTTGCCCTGCGCTGGCAAATCAGAGAAGGGAAAGGACAGGAATCCTCCCGTTTCGCATCACAGATAGATGGACTGACCGTCATCGCCGTCGGTGGCTGCAGGCACGACGAAATACTTTGACGATCAGAGCAGCGGTTCCTACGAGCACGAGGCCGCGGGCGGCGCACACCTGAAATGCGACAACAGCGGTCCCGTCCCCATCATTCTCGTACGTGGCTCCCTCGATCATCATTATCGTCCTTGTTGTTGTTGTTGTTGTTCTCGTCACGTCCCTGCCGCCGTCGAAGATGGCATACATACATAGATAAACACTAACCGATGCTTGTCAAACCCTCGGCCGGTCCAGGTCCCCCAACCGTCCGATGATCCCAACGATCCCCTCAACTGGCCGCTGTGGAAACGCGACCTCATCACCTTCACTCTCTGCCTCGGCGCCATCCTGGCGACCGCCCTCGGCGCCATCCTCGCCTCCAACACCCTCGTCATATCCGCCTGGTATACCGAAAAGATCCAGAACGTCGCCGGCCTGACGGGCTACTACCTGCTCGGCGCCGGCTGCGCCGCCATCTTCTTCGTCCCCTCGGGCCGCATCTGGGGCAAGCGGCACCTGTTTCTCCTCGGCATCCTCATCGTCATCTTGTCGAGCGCCTGGGGGGGCGCCGCCGGCAACTTCGACCACGCAAAGGACCCCGAGTTCTCCTACCTGCAGTCCGACGAGCAAACCTCGCACTACCGCAGCCTGATCGCCGCCCGCTTCTGGCAGGGCGTCGGCACCGCCCCGTTCGAGAGCCTGCTCAACGCCGCCGTCGGTGACTTGTACTGCGTCCACCAGCGCGGCGTCCGCATGGCCTTTACGAACCTGGCCGTCTTCGGCGGCGCCTTCTTCACCCCCGTCGTCGTCGGCAAGATCACGGCCACCATCGGCTGGCAGTGGTCCTTTTACCTCGTCGCCATCTTCTCCACCGCCGTCTTCCCCGCCGTCTTCCTCTTCTGCCCCGAGACGGCCTACCGCCGAGAGGCGAGATACAACATAGACGGCATTTTCGAGGAGAACAAGGCCGCCGCCGCCGCCTCCTCCTCGTCGGACAACCCCGGCACCATCATCACCACCGCCGCCCCCACCTCCTCCTCCTCCATCACCACGACGGGGACGGTGCAGGTCTACGAAGCCCCTCGTCGGCGCGGGTTCGTCCTGTTCCCCGGCTCCTCGGCCATGCAGCCCATCGGCGACGCCAACACGCCCCGCAAGACGTTCGTCGAGTCCCTTTCGCTGTTCGACGGGAGGAAGACGCAGGAGCGGTACTGGGTTCTGTTCCTGCGTCCGTTCCCCCTGGTCCTGAACCCGGCCTTTGTCTGGGGCTGCCTCATCCAGGGCACCATGATCGGCTGGACCGTCTTCATCGGCGTCATCATCGCCATCATGTTCATCGGCCCGCCCTTCTTCTGGGGCGAGGAGAAGACGGGCTTCACCTACGTGGCGCCCTTCATCGGCGCCGTCGTCGGCTTCATCATCTCGGGCCTCCTGGCCGACCCCGCCGCCCGGATGCTGACCCGACGCAACGGGGGCATCTACGAGCCCGAGTTCCGCCTCGTGCTGGTCCTTCCCATGCTACTGACCGCCGGCATCGGCCTCTACGGCTTCGGCATCACGTCGGACCGCCTCCTGACGGGCGAGTTCGGGTACATTGTGCCGCTGGTCTTCTTCGCCTTTGAGGTCGGCGGCATGGTCATCGGCACCGTCGCCAGCTCGCTTTACATTGTCGACGCCTACCGCGACCTGACGGTCGAGGGCTTCACCCTCATGATTATCTTCAAGAACATTTTCAGCTGCGTCCTGACCTTTTACGCTTACGACTGGGTCGTTGGCGGCGGGTTCAGGAAGGTGTTTCTTATCGTGGCGTCTATCCAAATGGCCATTTGTGTCATGACCATTCCGCTGTGTGAGTGTTCATATATATATATATAAATTGGCTCCTGCTCCTTCCCCTTTGCAACGTTGTGCTTACCCCCACAAAAAAAAAACAGGGATTTACGGAAAACGAATACGATCATTTTACGCCCGCAATGATTTGCTCGCCATGTCGCGGCTCCGATGAGATGTTCCTGTCTCCCCTGACCCCTGACCCCCGACCCGAGACTGCAGCATACAAACCCCCAAGACTATTCTGAGTTGATTTAATTTTGTTGTATTTGGAAATTGGTTTTCTTTTTTGTGTGTGTGTGTGTTTGTGTGTGTCGTTTCATCTTCGAGGTTGAGTATTGATATCCCGTGCTTTTTGTTATGAACTTTGGTATTTTGCTGGCTAGGGGGGTGGGGGGTTTGGAGCGATGTTGGGTTCTTCTTTTTTCTTCTTCTTTTCTGTGAAGGACGATGGGGATGTGTCGCGGTGTGATGTTTGTTGATATGGTCACTTTGCAGGACGTATTTTTATGGAGTTTTTTTTTTCTTTTTCTTTCTTTTCTTGAAGGATGGGTGGACTTTTTTTTTTTCTTTCTTTTTTTACTATGGAGATGTGGTGTGATGTTGTGTAATTTTGATGTGATAACTGGACAAGTTTATGGATTTTCTTTTTCTGTTCGTAACGGACGATTGATGGACTTTTTTGGTTTGATATAGGGACGTAGCGTCGTGTGGTTGTTATGAAATTTCGACGTGATAACTGTACAAGAGGGAGATGAAGCACGAAACACAGGCATGCCAAGAACAAAAACCTCTACACGGATAAAAAAAAAAGAGAGAGAAAAATGAACCACGACACACGAGGCACGAGACACGCCCTACAGCTTCGGCTTGGGCTCCTGCCCCTCCGGCAGCAGAAAATCAGGATACCCAAGCTGGGTGGCCCCCATGGCGGCACCGGCCTGACGCCTCCAGGCGCCGCCATCAACAACAAGCACATGGCCGTTGACGTATGCGCCGGCAGGGCCCAAGAGATAGATGGTCGCGTCGGCAATGTCCCTCACGGTGCCGAGGCGGCCCGAGGGGACGGAGCGAGCGTGGCGCCTGAGGGCGTCGTCGTCGGTGCTGACCAGGCGGGCCACGCCCTCCGTCTCGGCGATCCCGCCCGGCGCGATGACGTTGCTGGTGACGCCGCGGGGACCGTACTCGAGCGCCACGGAGGCCATGAGCGAGTCGACGGAGGCTTTCGCCGCCGCGACGTGCGCCTGCAGCGGCATGCCCGTGTAGTGGAAGGTGGCGGAGACGAAGAGGATGCGCGCGTCGTCGCTGCGCAGGAGGTGCGGCATCGTGGCCTTGACGGTGTTGAAGGTGCCGAGGACGTCGATGTCCATGACTGCCTTGAAGGCGTTGGTGCTCATGCCTTCCATGGACACGATGAAGTTGCCCGCGGCTCCGGCGCTGTGTTTTTTTTTTTTTTTTTATCATTATTATTCGTCACAGTGTGTTCCACATATTGCGAGAACAAAACAAAAACACCAAAAAAAAACACCCCCCAGATAAATATACATAGTAAATATATATATATATATATATATATGTATATATGTACTTACATGACGAAATCAATACCCCCCAGCTCCTTGGCGCATCTATCCGCAGCAGCTTGCAGATTCTCCGCCTACAAGAGAGAAAAAAACAAAAGACCACAAAGTCAGCAAAAAAAAAAAAAAAAAAAAAAAAAGGCTTTGCCCGTTCATAAAAAAAAAATTACCTCACCTTGCGGACATCGCACCCACCGATGCCAATGACCCTCGCCCCGGGACGAACACCCGCGATATCCCTCGCCGCCGCCTCCGTCTTCTCCACGTTGCGCCCGATGATGCACGCGTCGGCGCCGAGCCGCACGAGAGCCCTCGTCTGCATGCTGCAGATGGTGCCGGCGCCGCCCGTGACGAATGCAACGCGGCCGTCTGGCCCGCCGACCTCGTCAGCAAGGCTGGCTTCGGGCCACGAACGAACGAACGAGGGCCGCACTCAACTGAACAGGCCGTCTCGCCAGACCGGGCTGAGGTATTGCGACTCGGGGGGCGGCATCGCTGCCGGGAAGGGGGTTGTGTGTGTGTTTTTTTTTTTTTTAAATGTGTGTCGTGGGACGATGTCGCGAAATGCGGATTCGACGATTCGATTCTCTCGTCCTGGTCGAGAACACGAGATGGGAGATGGGAGATGGGAGATGGGAGAGAGAGAGAGATGCTAGGAATCGTTCCCGTCGGGCCTCCGGCCTTCGGTTTGCGTTTCCGTCCCAGTCAGGAACGGGTTTATGTGGGGTTTGTGGGTGGAACAGACAGACTGGCTCGGCCTTAGTAAGCACAGCCCTGACGATAACTCTTGAATCCCTGGGCTATACATGGTAGTATAAACTCGGCGAATAACTCGGGTGGATAACGCGGTTGAATCTGTGTCTTTTTTTTATTACTACTACGTAGTAGCTTGTTCTACCGTAAAAAGAAAAAAGAAGAAGAAAAGACCCGGGGTAGCTGGCTAGACTTGTTTTTGGTTTTTTTTTTTTTTTTTTTTTTTTTTAAAAAAAAAGATGAGAATTAACTTCAACACCAGGCCACCCACCTTCTTGCTTGGCAGAGGTCTGCAGTAGCTACATGGCTACAAGTACAAAAACCTCCTCCTCTCGCCCAGTACATAACTTCTCAATACAGTGTGTAACATGCCACCATTTGGTGTGGGCTCCCTGTTATCCCTGTTCCGTCCCGTGGCCATGACATGCATGGCTGCTCGTGTTCCTGGTTCTTCCGACGAGTTCCCACGCTTCACAAACTCTGCGACGAGCACGCCCAGTCATCTCTTCTGCAACCATGACATTTGTCAAAAGTGTTTCGGATATATTGCGTGTTGGGCAAAGGCGACCCTCGAGAAGACACCGTCGTCTAGTTCCCTGCGTCCACCCCCCATGAGGGGTAATGCAATGGTGCCCCTCATCTAGTACACAGAGGACAACTCTCCTGAACGACAATGTATCTTTCATGGGGGCTGGTTGGACATGACTTCTCGCGACTCCCATCAGTCGAAGTGCGGAAGAAGTGAATTCCTGGATCGATGCAATTCATGTAGATGTAGTAATTCTTGAAGTAGTCACACATGGTAATGACTCCCGAAAGTCCCCCTACTAGGTATTGGGTTTTTTTTTTTTTATCGTCAGACGAAAGACGCCACAAAGATGTCTTCTCTCTCTTCAGTCGAAAGTGGTCCTGATTTTGATGCTGGTCTCAGAGGCATGTAAAGAAGATGTGATGATTTCGGATGATGATGGAAACGAAAAGAAGACAAGGGGCTTGGTTGTTTGAAGAGAAAAGAAAAGAGGACGACGACGACAACGAAAAGGTCCAGCTCCTTATATAGACATCGCTTCTCCGAGGGATTCGAGAGGTCAGGATAATTAATGTCTCGGCCACAACCCTCGGAAAGCACCGTCCTTTCTTGGGCAGTCGCTAGAAATAATTCAAAGGTCCTGACCAATGACCACCCTTCTTTTGAGGTATCGCATGCAACTGCCGCGGGAGTATGACATTTCCGCCGGGTGTATGCGCAGGGGGGCGCGCGGTTTTGGCAGAAGAGTATTGTATTATTAGATGAAGGGAGCAGGGTTGCGGGTGTGATATTGCCGACGAAAAAGGCACTCTTTGCGTCGCTTCTAGCTTACGGACGAAGATGGCCCATGGACGGAACAGGGTGACGGCTCTTTGCCGCTCACAATTTGCCATGGGGACAGATCACAAGTCATCGCGGGCCAAGTCTCCAGCAGGCATATCGAGGTCCAAGCGCCAAACGGCCATCTTCTTTGCTCCCACCGTCTGCAAATACCGGCGTTGACGTTGCGAACCTGCCTTTGACTTGATCTCCTGCAGAGCCAAGCTAGGCTAGGACCATACGCGGGTGAGACTTTGAGGCTTTTCCGAAGCACGAGCGAGGTGGACGTGTACGCTGTTGATACTGCCGCTTCTGAGAGAGAGAGCCCTCCGAAAACGAGCGTCAGCATCGATCGAGGGGCAGCGCACATGCCTCCGGGGAGAAGGGGGGAGAGGGGGGGGGGGGGGAGTGGGAGGGCAGGAAATCGAAGAGGCCCAGGATGGAGAGACGTGAAGGCGGGGTTGAGGAAATAACGACAACAACCACACACAGATCCGTTTGGCCGAGGCAGGTGATGACCAGTCCGGACAGCTGTTGGTGCGCGTCGACGCTTGGACAATGGACCAATCGTTGGCAAAGGCTCCATGACCCTCTCGGACAAAACTCGCTTCGGCCGACATCGTCGTGACAGGACACCCTCCCCCTCGGAGGGAGCTGGCCTCAACCTTGCAGAAACGGAACAGAACAGCATGTCAGTGCGTCGATACATCCGTCCCCCCTACTCGATTTGATGGCCAAGCCTGGTGCTGACCCGATTCGCGGGGGGCTGATTGGACATGACGGCGAGCTGACTGCTGACTCTGCGCAAGACGCAAGACGCAAGACGCAAGACGAAACTTGGAGGCATTTGATCTATGCTGTTTTGTTTTGAGCGGTTTGTGGACATGATGAACGACATGATGTTGCGGGTACACAAACGGCGCTGGAGTAAGATTGGGGGGGAGGGGGGGGGGAGTAAGTATTCCTCTGTCTCTCTTCTTGTCCATGGTCCTCCGTGGCTCACTCTACTTGCTATGGCTCTAGGTGTTGCGTCAAAGCGCAAGCGCAACCCAAGACCCGACCTTCGAACATCTGAACGGCTCGTCGCCTCGCTCCACCACGAGCCGAACGAAGGGGGTGAGGCGGCGGCAAGGAACAAGTCAATGGGTGCACAAATGCCTAGCTTCCGATGAGGGTTTACCGTTGTAATGTGACGAATGAGTTGTCCCGTCAGGTCCACTGTTCTCGCCCGGCCTACCTACATAGGAGTCGGGAACTTCCAATACAGACAAGAGGGGATGTGGACGGTTTTTTTTCTTACCGTCCTTGACCCTGGCACCCCGGCTTTCCCCTCCTCCCTCCTCCCTCCTCCCCCCTTTCTGCTTCTTGGCTTTCATGCCTCCCCATGTCTCCCCATGTCTCCCCATGTCTCCCCATGTCTCCCCATGTCTCCCCATGTCTCCCCATGTCTTTCCGCGTCCCCGTGGGATGGCGGGGTCTGTTTTTGTACATATCATGTGCATGTCACAATATGTCTGTCTCGGTCAAGTCTGTCGGACGATCGTGTTTTACGGGTGGCCATCGATTTTCCTTCACTTCAAAGGGATCGCTGCAGAACGGAGGGACGGGGAATGGACGCGTCAACCTTCCTCATTTGGTATCCGATTCGCGGGCAGAGACATTTTGCGGTAAGACGCTTCTTGGCGTCCACGACAAGTCACTCACGCTGCTCACGCACACGCGAGCCGGTGCAGAGGAATGGATCGATGTTGTTGAGGAGGAGGTCGTTGGCCGAGGACCAAAAAAAAAAAAAAGATGGACCATGGCTGGGTGGACGGGCAATCTGCAAGCTGATCGCTCGCTGAAGCACTCCTCCATGCATGGGTTTGCTTCGACGAGCTGAACACAGCGTCGATGCAGCAATGCGGCTTGCCGATGCAACACACAACCCTATGACGTCGGGTTTAATCAACGGGCAACGGGGCGACTTACCCTTCTCTCATCGAATATAACACAGGGTTGATCCGCTTGCCAGGTGCCTGACTCTTGTCGAGTGGGAATGGGGGAGAGAAAAAAACCCCCAAACGGTTATGTTGGACACAAAAGCCCATAGCGAAGGGGGGGGGGAGGAAAACGACCAAAAAGAAGACCAGCCAACCTCAAATCCCACCAGCCACAGTCGCTCGCTCGTCCCTGATCCGAACAGAACGCCTTGTTTCTTCTTGCTCGTTCTTTTCTTTTGTCCTCGACGTTCGCGAAACCTGTGGACGTTCAGCCACAGTCGGGCGACATGGATTGCCCACGTCGTCCAATAAGAGAATAAGACGTTGACGAGTTACCATGCAAAAACGCCACAACGCACACACAACACAACGCACACCCACACACACCTGCGCGCGCGGCGCGGCACACACATGTTTGTGGGTTGGTTCAATTGAAGGGCCCATCGCGATCACGAGACGAACCACCGAACGAAGTCGAAATTTCAAAACCGCTAACCAAGGGGAGGGGGGAGATGGTCTTCTGCAACTCGCCACGAAAGAAAAACAAAGAAAAAGAAGAAAAAGACTATTGAAAAAAAACTAAAAAAAAAAAAAAAAAAAAAAAAAAAAATACACAGCTCTCGCGCCGGTCTCTGGCCATTCCACTCCGCAGACCTCGGACTAGCGAAGGAAAGATTCGACGGCGAAAGTCAGATACACACATGCGTGCGTCATTGAGGACGTTAGCTGATCGACTATTGACAGCCAGGCCGAGCCCCTCTCCCCGGTGTGTCGTGCTAGGCGGCGGCGGCGGCGGCGGTGGTTTTAATGGTGGTGGTGGTCGGTGGTGGTAATTTTTGTACCCGAAAGTCGGACCCGAGCTTCGGAAGCACTCACTCGCTCGACACCGAACAAAAAAAAAAAAAAAAAAAAAAAAAAAAGACCATGACGGAACCGTTTCCCCGGGCCGTGAGGTTTTCCGGCGGCGAGGATGAAGAAGTGCAGATGGACACGCCAGATGGACAACAGCAGGCCGTGGTTGCCGACGACGTTGTTGCAGACAACTCGTCCTCCGGATCGGAGGACAATCCCCCCAACACCAGCGCGGGCGAGGTCCAGGACGCACTGGGCAACCTGAACTTGTATGTGTGACCGTCATCCGAATTTCGTTGGCTCCAAACCAAAAAAAAAAAAAAAAAAAAAAAAAAAAGCCCTAAAACTCAATGGAATAGGTCGCAGGACGAGGCCGCCGCCGCATACAATGCCAGCAATGGTGGACGACCACAGAGGCCCCTGGCTCCGGCCCGAACCCCCTCGGGCACATACAATCCCGCGACGTCCCGAAAACCCCGTCCGCCGCAGCAGAACCAGCCGTTCGCCGAGCCGGTGCGATCTTCGTCGAAAACGCGGACGAGACAGAGCGACAGCAGGTTCCGGGCGCAGGAACGGGCCTACGTTCAAAAGCTGCGGCACGACGCAGGGGGCGAGTACTTTAGTTCTTACCAGGGGATCAGCGGGAATGACTCGGACTCGGAAGGCGAGACGCCGTCGTCCGAGGGGCCGTTCGAGGATCGCCTCGACCAGGAAACCATCATGTTCTACGGCAACGACAACCTCCAGCCCACGACGGACGACATGAAGGATCCGGAAAACAGGGAGAGGCTCGAATGGTACGGCATGCTCGAGGCCGTCCTGACGGGCGACGTCGTGCGCCAGGAGAAGAAGCGCCTCATCGGTGCGGCGGATCCGGACGCGAGCATGACGGCGCACAAGGCGGAGCTGTGGCTCGGCGTGAGGGCCAAGGCATGCGGCCGGCAGATCCCCGTGCAGAAGCGCATGGTCGAGGAGGCCCGCGTCACGGTGGACAAGCTGCTGGACGAAATCATCAACTTCGAGGTCAAGGGGGAGAGCGAGGTCGGAAAGCCGCCGCACGAGCAGGTCAAGGATATTGTCAGGACGGTCGAGAAGTGCGAGGGCCTCTACCAGTCGTGGGACTCGCTGGCGGCGGAACACAAGGCGGCGGCCTCACCGGCCTTCCGGGAAGCCTACGAGGCCATCTTCTCGTGGTACAACACCAACAAGATGATCAACACGGAGCTGTCCATCCTCAAGAAATGGGTCGGGAACGAGGACCTGGACTTCGCGCGGGCCAAACAGCGGTCGCCCGCCGTCGACGGCATCACGACGGACGAGACGTCCTTCCTCGACAGGCTGATGAAGGAGGACGGGCTGCAGTCCCTGTACGTCGACGACAAGAAAAACCCGCAGCAGGGCATGCTGTTCACCATCTCGTGCATCATCAGCAAGGTCAAGGAGACGCTCATCCGCAACTCGGCGCCCTTCCAGAAGCGCCACCTCCCGCCGTACCTCGAGGAGCTGCTGACGCTCATCAGCTTCCCGTCGCGGCTGATCGAGGAGATCACGAGGACGCGCCTCGAGTACGCCAAGAGGGTCAAGGAGGCGGCGCAGCAGAACCCGATGATGCAGGAGCAGATGATCTCGCAGTTCCAGCTGCTGCTCAAGTTCGCCATCCGCATCAAGCAGGAGTACCTGGCGATCGAGAGCCCGGAGCCGGGGTGGTACCTCCCGCCGTGCATAGACGAGTCCTTCGACCAGGTGGTGCTCGAGGCGCTCGAGTACTACTTCAAGATGCTGAACTGGAAGCTGAGCGGCAACAAGAACAGCTTCAAGGAGGCGGAGCTGCTGTTCCAGGAGTGGGACTTTGCCAACTACATCGGCAGCCACCTCCAGGGGGGCCACATCGAGGTGGCGGAGCAGTTCAGCTCGCTGACGTACAAGGCGCTCAGCCGGCTGAGCCAGACGCTGGAGAAGGAGCTGCAGGTCAAGCCGAGGGAGAGCGCGGCGGAGATGAGCAAGCGGTACAAGGCGTGCCTCGACTCGGTGCGCATCCGGCAGCGGATGCTCCAGCGGTTCTCGCGGATGCTCAGCGACAACTACGAGCACGTGTCCGACTTCAGCATCTCGTTCCCGCCCGAGTCGATGCAGAAGTTCTACGACCAGCTGGTGGCGTCGGGCCACTTCCGGGTCGAGACGGGGGGGCTCTTCGAGCGGCGGGGCATCTACGTGATCGCGGCGGCGGAGCTGCGCACGCGGCTCGACGACGTGCAGGGCATGATGGCGGTGACGTCGGTGGACCGCTTCCCCAAGGACCTCAACGACCAGTACATCCTGATCCTGCGGCCCGAGGACCCCATCAGCTGGTTCGGGCAGTCGGTGGCGCTGCCGCTCCGGGAGCAGAGCATCGACCTGAAACGGGGCCAGCTCCGGCTCTGCGCCGTGAGCTCGTCGGCGCTGCCGGACGCGAGGCGGGTTTTCCTCGACGCGGTGGACATGCACGTGGACCTGCTGCAGGAGTCGCGGTCCAACATCCACAAGGTCAACTCGCGGCTCATGGAGATCCGGCGCGTGGCGTACAAGCTGTCCAACACCTTCATGGACAGCGTCGAGGTGGTCCGGAAGCAGACGGAGGGCAGGGACTGCCAGGAGCTCATCCAGACGTGCTTCGTCTTCGCGACCGAGTTCGGGCAGCGCTCGCTCCTGTACATGGACAGCAACCGGCGGCAGATGAACAACCTGAAGCTCACCAAGCTCGCGCTGGACTGGGTGAGCTTCATCTGCGACGACTGCGTGGCGTCGGACCGCAAGACGTTCCGGTGGGCGGTGCTGGCGCTCGAGTTCGCCATGGGCATGACGCGCGGGCGGCACATCCTGGCGCTCGGCGACGACGAGTACGAGAGGCTCCGGTCCAAGGTGGGCGGCTGCATGTCGCTGCTCATCTCGCACTTTGACATCATGGGCGCGCGGTCCAACATGGCGGCGCAGGCGGAGAAGCAGCGGATGGAGGCCCTCGTGGGCCAGTTCCGGAAGCTCGACAAGAACAGGATGCTCGACGACGACGAGGCGGCCCGGTGCGTCCGGGAGCAGCGCCTGGTGAGCCTGGGCGTCATGGACGACCTGCGGCGGGACAAGGAGGCCGAGAGGCGGACGCTCGGCCGCGTGCTCGAGGCCAACAACGAGGCCGACCGGTCGCTGGCCTACCTCTCGTCGTCGGCCAGCAACGTGACGAAGCGCTGGCAGCAGGGCCACTTCGTCGGCGGCGGCACCTTCGGCAACGTCTACGCCGCCATGGACCTGGACACGGGCCTCCTCATGGCCGTCAAGGAGATCCGCCTGCAGGATCCGAAGCTGATCCCGACCATCGCCGAGCAGATCCGGGAGGAGATGGGCGTCCTGGAGGTGCTGGACCACCCCAACATCGTGCAGTACCACGGCATCGAGGTGCACCGGGACCGCGTCTACATCTTCATGGAGTACTGCTCGGGCGGGTCGCTGGCCAACCTGCTGGAGCACGGCCGCATCGAGGACGAGCAGGTGATAACTTTTTACGCCCTGCAGCTTCTGGAGGGACTCGTGTATCTCCACGAGAGCGGCATCGCCCACCGGGACATAAAGCCGGAGAGTGAGTGATGGATTTTTTTTTTTTTTTTTTTTTTTTACATACATTGCACAGCATCATGTCCCTTCCTTTAACCCCCCTCTGGCAAAAAATAAAATAAAAACAAAAATGCCATCACATTTGGGAAAAAAAAAAAAAGAAAAGAAAACAAAAACTGATTTTTAAAACAACAGACATCCTCCTCAACCACAACGGCATCATCAAATACGTCGACTTTGGCGCCGCCAAGGTCATCGCCAGACAGGGACGCACCCTCGCGGCCGACCTGCACGCCACCAAGCCCAACAAGTCCATGACGGGCACCCCCATGTACATGTCGCCCGAGGTGATCAAGGGGGAGAACCCGGGCCGGGCCGGGGCGGTAGACATCTGGTCCCTCGGGTGCGTCATCCTCGAGATGGTCACGGGTCGGCGGCCGTGGGCCAACCTCGACAACGAATGGGCCATCATGTACAACATCGCCCAGGGCAACCCGCCTCCGCTGCCGCCTGCCGACCAGGTCAGCCGGCAGGGGCTCGACTTCGTGTCCAAGTGCTTCGCGCGGAATCCGAGGGAGAGGCCGTCGGCGGTGGAGCTGCTGCAGCACGAATGGATCATGGCCGTCCGGAGCCAGGTCGTCGAGCCCATGACGCCCAGCGACGGGAGCTCGTCGGCGCTGCCTACGCCCATCACGGCCGGGTCCGGCAGGGGGTCGTATTACCTCAGCGAGGGGGGGAGGGAATCCATGGACTAGTTTTGGGGGGGGTAAATTGTGAAATGAGAGAAGGTAAGGGAAGGGAAGTGAAGAGAAATGAATGGGGGGAGTATTCACTGTTTCTCTCTCTCTCTCTCTCTCTCTCTCTCTTCTCCTCCTTCTCCTTCCTTCTCACCCTTCCCTCTCCAGCATAGATCCCTCCGCACCAAACACCCCTTCAACCGCACATAACATCTCTAACCCAGCGCAAAAAAAAAGAAAAGAAAAGAAAAGTATCAAGTAAATATGCCTATGGTTATGGTTATGCCTATAGTCCTTTTCGCGTTTTTATCCTCTTTTTTTTCTTGTTTCTGTTTTTTGTTTTTTTCCCTTCCCCACATCATCATTTCTTCTTGCCGGACATAAAGGGGAACCGGGGAGGGGGGGCAGCACCGAGGGCATCAATCGGTTGTGTTCAGGTCAAACTGGGCGGTGAGGCTTCTTTATATTTTTTTGTTATTCTTCATTGCTCACGCACGATGCATTTGCTTTTTGTTTTTGTGCCCCTGTTTATATGTTGCATGTTCTTTTTTCTTTTTTTTTCTTTTTTTTTTTTTGCCTGTTTATCTGTTTCGTGGTTTTTTTTTTTTTCTTACTCCATTTTCTTTTTTATATATATTCTTATGAGGTTGATGGATCGTCTGGTGGGAGGCTGGTTGTGCTTGTTGAAAAGGCGTACCATGTATGTGGGGGAGAGGTTTGGTGTTTGACAAGAGGCAATTCATGAATAGAACGGAACGGAACACGCTACGTTGCGGGGCGGGTTTTTCCCCACCCCGCCTTTTACCTTTACCTTGCTTGCCCTTTTTGTTTTCCTTTCTTTCTTGTTTTTTTTTTTTTTTTCTTTTTTCTTTCCTTTCTTCTTTTTTCTTTCCTTTCTTCTTTTCTTCTTTTCTTCCCCCTCTAAATAAGTATAGAACGTAAAGGATAACACTATTATAGCGGGGTAAAAAAAAAAGGAAAAGAACAAAAAAAGAACAAAAAAAGAAAGAAAAGAAAGAATCCATCCCTCCCCACTTTCTACCTCCAACCCTCACCCTCACCCTCACCCGCCTCACTCACCCCCCCTCACCAACTCAAATCCTCAAATCCTCAAACTCTCAAATCCCCGAATCCTCAAACTCTCAAAATCCCCAAATCCCCGAAACCAACCCCCATCCCCAACTCCAAGATGCCCCCCCCCCTCACAGAAACCCACCTGAAAACCCTCAAACAAGCCGCCACCGCCGCAAAAGCCACAGCCCACTGCCCCTACAGCAACTTCCGCGTCGGCGCCGCCCTCCTCCTCGCCGACGAAGCCGACACAATCATCACGGGCGCCAACGTCGAAAACGCAGCCTACCCCGTCGGCACCTGCGCCGAGAGGGTCGCCCTCGGCACGGCCGTCACCCGCGCCGCGGAAGTGCCTGTTTTTCGGGCCCTTGCCGTTGCTTCGGATGTTAGCCCGCCGGCTAGTCCCTGCGGGATGTGTAGACAGTTGTGAGTTTTTTTTGGGGGGGTTTTTTTTTTTGAGGTGGGGATACGTTGGTTTGGGGGGGAAGGGGGGGGGGGGGGGATGCAGAGAGACTGATGTGTATGGATGAGCAGTATTCGCGAGTTTTGCAGTCTGAGCATGCCCATCTACATGTTTGACAAGGACGGCAATCATGTGCTTCGCACGTTGGAAGAGGTACGTTTTGTGCAGTTGCCTCGTGATGGAGCCGTCCCGCTGACATGGGTGGGGTGGGGGGGACCAAGTTGCTGCCCATGTCGTTTGGGCCGGAGGATTTGGTCAAGGGTTGAAGAGAGAGAGAGGGGGGGAGAGAAGAAGGAGGGGGACAATTGCAGCAGCAATGTCACGGCTTTTCTTGAGACATTGCAGAACCATGACAGAACGAAAACAAGACGCACCAATATGCGCCGGCAATGGCCAAATATGTGCTTTTTTTTTTGTGTGTGTGTATTCAACAGAGTCCATGGCCTCGGCGGAGAATCCTGCTCCACATGCAGCAACATGTGCTCCAACTCTACTCTACTCTCTCTCTCTCTCTCTCTCTCTCCCTTTGCCCTGGAAGGACTAGTGACTGACAAACTTCCTTGCTCTTATCTTCTCCTCCTCCGGCCTGCTCATACAAGTGCACAGAGTGCAGTAAGAGAGAAGAGGGAGGAAAATACTGAAAACTCTTCTCTTCGGGTATCAAGATACGGTCCCCCACTTTTGCCTCCTGCTCGCCTCACCTCATACATCATCTTCATCTGCTCATGAAAATCCGCTTCTGCTGACCCATAAAAAAAACACGAAAAAAAACATAAGTGAGAGAGAGGGAGGGGGAGGGAGAAAAACATGGCCATTCGTTCATTCATTTCATTCTTTTTTTTTAATCTTCCCATATCGTCTCCAGGTCGAGATCGCCACGTCGTTCGGCTCCGCAGACGCTCCAGCGTTTGCGTTTATCTTTGGATCCGTAACCCAGGGTGCGACCTCGCAGAGAAGAATCCGTCGCTAATCGTCCTTTGCCATCCGCTTGTTCGCCCGTCTCCGCGGCATCCACGGCTGCCTTGGGCTGGGCAAGTCTCTCGGCTTCCAAGGCCGCCTCCTCGGCGTCAGGCGTGTCGGGAATCGTCTCCAAGCTAGAGATGCTAGGACTTCGGGACCGAGAAGACGTCGGGGTGGATGGCACCGACGAGAAGCTGCCACTATAAGCCCCGTAGAGCATGTCGTAGGACCTCACAGACGAAGTTGAGGACGGTGTCGAAGGCAATAGCGGGAAGGAGCTTGAGCTCGGAGGCGGCACGCCTTGCAAGGGCGAAGATGATCCCCTGAGACGACTCGACGTTATCAAGGCCGGTCCGAGCACAGGTGAGCCGCTTTGTTCGGTCGCCGGCTTCTTATCATGATCGAGAACGCTGGTTCGTACGGGGGACAGTGTGGGGAAGGCCTCATCGGCAGGTTTTCTCGGAGCACGAACGCGACTTGGCGAGCCCGAGCTGGCGGGACTTGCCGGCCGATGGAGATGCGGCGAGTACACAATCCTCCCAGAGCCGCTGACGCCGGGCATAGACTGCGTTCGAGACATTGGCGGGGCCAGAGAGGCGGCAGATTGCGATCTTGTGTGGCCGTTGGACAGCGGGGAGGCAGTCCGAGGTCTAAATGGCAACACCGTCGACGTGGAGCACCATGAAGATGTCGGCGAAGTCGGGCTCGGATCGGTGCTTCGACGTATCGTCGGTGGTTTCCTCACCGTGTCGAGCTCGAGGGGTGGGATACCAGATGAGCTGTTGCTGAGTAGAAAGTATGGCACTGGCGAGGACTTGAACGCCTCCATGCGCTCCGTCTCAGGAACAGGCTCCATGAGGGCTGTTGGCGATGGGCGACAGCCTGCATGCGAATGTAGAGGGGGGGGTTGCGGGCGCCCACGGCGAGGGTGGCAGAGCAAAAGAATAGGGCAGAGACGGAAAGTTTCTTGTTCTTCCTCCTCCTCCTCCTCCTCTTCTTCTTCTTCTATTTCCCCCCCTAGGTTTACAAAAGGGAAGGGATGGGTGAAGCTGTGTTTGTGTATTGTATCAATACCAATAGTCGGTGAAGATGCCGATAAATGGTAGTGTTATTTTCGGTACGGAACTGTTTGGAACAAAGGCGACATCAGTCGGGGATGTGGCAGGCACGAAAGACCCCGGCCAGTCCAGACCGGCCGACGAACAAACGATGACTCGGGACACGGATGGATAAATGAAAGGAGACGGCGACGCCCAGCGACGGATCAGCTGTAGAACAGATGCCGAGTCGAAAAGAGCCCGGTCACGACGCCGCCTCGAAATAAGAGAGAGACTGGGGGGGGGGGTGACCAAGCACGAGTTTGATCCGCGTCGTAGCCGAGAAAGAAAATGCGAGGCGACGAAATAGACAGGCCCAAAATGAGGCGGCCGGGGACCCTCTTTTGTTGTCTTGGCGGAGCAGCTGGCACTGGCAGGCAAAAAAAAAAAAAAAAAGGTTTCCAGCTGCCCTGAGAGGAGGAGGGGGGTCAGCGCTTGACCAACCCGGGCCTAGCCAACTGGTGGCAGCTGGGGTGGTGAATGGGTGATTTGTGGATGAATGGGCAAGTGGTTGTGCCAAACTGATAGTCTCCGATGCTGCACGACTCCGACTCGCAGCACGAGGCAGGGGCGAGGCCGAGTTGACGCACAGCCAAAGTGTGACCAGCCTCTCCTGCGACTCTCTCTCCTGCGAAGGCCACGCAAACACCCTGCAGCCACGTAACCCATGAAGCGAGACGAACGACGGGAGACAAGGAGACAAGGCGGGGGGGGGGGGGGGGGATGGCGTTATGTGCCCCATGCTCCCTCGCGCGGGATTTGTCTCGTCGTCTTGGCCGCGCTCCTAGAAAGAAAAGAAAGAAAGAAAGAGGAAAAAAAAAACACAAAAAAAGGCCTCAATTGCCCATGGCGTCCCCCAAAATCCGGACCAAGACCCTGGAGTCCTGAGCTCCTTCCTTAGTAGGCATTCCAAGTTCGTTGCTCTTGCCTGTCCGCCGAATTTGTGGGGGAAAGAGCATTCGAGCGCGAAGAGAAAAAAAAAAAAAAAAGGAGGGGGGGGGGTTGGGTTGGGTTGCCTTTCCATCCAACATTCAACGTGCATCGGTTCGTGCATGTATGCGTATACTACGTAGGCACATGTGCACAAACAATATGGGGGAGAGCACAAAAACAACGCGCACAGCCGACGTCCAACGCGCGTCGTGAAACCACAGAAACAACGAACGACATGACTATTGTGATTTATGCCGCCGTCCAACACGCCAAGTCCAAGTGAAGAAACTCTTTCTCAGCTTGTCTGGGCGGCATCCCCCGCCCGTAGTTCCCATCCTCCATTGCTTCCCCTCCTTCCTTCCTCGCTGGTGGCTCCGCGATCCCCGGCTTTCTTTCGTAAGCATGTGGCCCCTTTTTCCAAACCCCAAAACGCACACACAGCTTATCGTATCGCCGCCATCTTGGTTGGTGGCTGGCTAGTCAATCCGTGGTGCAACACATTCTTGGCCAAACACTCCAGACCGACCACCTTCTCCGCCGCCGAGTCATGCGCACACAGCCGCCTCAAGGCCTCGAAAGAAAAGAAAAGGAAAAGAAAAGGAAAAGAAAAGGAAAAGGAAAAGGAAAAGAAAAAGAAAAAGAAAAAGAAAAGAAAAAGAAAAAGAAAAGAAAAAAGAAAAAAAAAGAAAAAAAAAACATGCTCGCCTGATGCGGAATTGCCGAGAATGCCACACAGTCCCTTCGTGCGTAAAGCGCCAATGCAAAATCACGGCTCCAGCCGATGGAACGCCGCCACTGCAGCATAAACACATGCTGCTCTCACGCTAGCTACAACCAGTTAGTAGGACAGTTCATATGATCCATCTCGGACTCCTCCAGACACGGCTCCTTCCTCCTTGAAAATCAATCCTCCACCGGAAGAAACATTCCTCCCCTCGCCCTTTTTTGCCAAGAGCAAGAATCCTTCGCCTTTTGGCTCGCTTTTCTTTTCGATGGTCCATCTCCGCCCTCGTCGTGGATTACCAAAAAAAAAAAAGGGGGGGGGGGGGGTTTCATGGCTGGCCACTTTGGTAGCTTTTCGTCAGACGATAGCGTCGAGTCCAAGACTGGCTTTCAAATCCCGTGGTTTACTATTGCCAAGCTCTACGTAGTAGCTCCGAGGCCCTCTGCGTCATTCGGCAAATGTCTGACAAACAAATCTCAGTAGCCTTTTCCACCGTGAAATCATCATTCCTTTCTGTTCCATGATACGAATGACGCACTTCTGCAACCAAAAAAAAAAAAAAAACCCCCCGACGCTGCTTATTTACTCCTTTGTGTCGTGTGAAGGCGGGAGGCATTTGTGTCAATCCGCCAATAACAGCTTCATCCGTCGTTCTCTCTGACAGGGATCGTCCCGTTCGCAGCTGACTTGACCAAATCCCCTGTGTTGTCGTGATCGATCAGGTCCACCGCCTGATTCGTTCGCATTCTGTTCTGTTCGTATCTTGCCCCGTGCGCAAAGAAATCCATCTGCCTTGGCCAGAAGCGTGTCCGATCGATAGCCATAGCTCCTCCCGTTTGTCATTTCCTTCTTTAGCAGAGCAGGAGTGGTTGTGATGTCTCTCCTCTGTCCCTCATCGGAAGAAATTACAAAACCACGCACTGTCTAGCATGGCATCGATGAATCGCTATTCTTCGATTCGGTCAAAAAGAAAAGAAAAAAACAATGGGAAGGATGCTAGTCCGTGAGCGAGCGGCCTGGCCAGGCAGGATTCGGCGTGCACTTGGCAATAGCAGTTGAGATGAGTAAATCAAAGGGACAGATGGAATCTCTAACACGCACAACTGTGGTTGGCAAGTCATTCCATCTGTTTTGGCGCGTCACTGGGACTTTTCTGATCCAAGAAAACGTCAAAGTCGCGAGCAGAGTTGCTTGTCTAAGGTATGGGCATCTCTCATTCTATCACCGATTCTATGCATGAACAAGTCATTCTCCTCATCCGTATCGTCTTTTTATCTCCGTAAGTTGCGAGGAGACTTGCTTATCTGGGGTATGGACATATCTCATCTCATTCTATCCCCAATCGTGTGTATGGACAAGCCCTTCTCGCCTGTACCGTCTTCATCATCGTATTTTCCAACCCTGTCCTCTCCTACAGTCAGGAATTATCAGCAAACAAAGACGCGTACGACGCCATCCCATGAGGGATCCTTGTCAGCGTCAACACGACCAAAGGATTTCCCCTTTTAGCCTCCGAGAAAACCACCAACAAGGTATGAGGACTCCGCATCTCTACCGTGCACCGTAAAGCACAGCACAGTGGTTCCTTTTTTTAAAAAAGGAATCTTCCTCCATCTGCGGGTTGTGGAGCGAGAAAAGATGGCCGTTGAGGCGTCGTAGGATTGGGCATCAGGGGGGGGGGGGGGTAACGCCACCTCCGCCAGCGGATGAGACAGGAAAAAAAATTAAAAAAAAAAATTAAAAAAAAAAAGATCATCATGGGCTTGCTAATGATAAGACTGGGAACATCGGGTTGTCATGCATCTTCCAGCTTGACATCCTCGTCGAGACTGAGCAGCCCGCTTCGCAGCTGCACCTCCATCTGTTGGGCTGAGCCATAGCGACCGTTGGCGGCGACGACATCGATGCGCATGTGCCTGTACAGACGAACGCAGTGATCCTGTCCCGCGCTGGCCATGGTCTCCCCGTTGACGTCGACCCAGAAACAGACACCCCTGTGGCCGGTGGGCACCCTCTGCAGGATCTCCTTGGACTTGACGTCCCAGAGCACGATGTCGCCGTCCTCGCTGGCCGAGGCGACAAAGGGCTCGCCGTCCAAAAGGCCGAAGCAGCCGCCGATGGCGAATTTCTCGTTCCGGTGGCCCTGGTAGGTCTTCTTGACCGTCCCGGCCACGTAGTCCCACAGTCGGATGCAGTTGTCGAGGTTGAAGGCCAGCACGAAGCGACCGTTTGGCGAGAAGCACACGTTCGTCACGGCGGGGTTGTCTTCGTGGACAAGCGTCCTGAGGCACTGGCCCGTCGAGGCGTCCCATACCCGGCTGCGGTTTGAAAAAAAAAAAAAAAAATCATCGGTGTCAGCCAGACGTGAGCCGGGGGGAAGGGGGGGGGGGGGAGGGGGATCTTCAAGGAGGAGACTTGGGTGAGGGGGGAGGGGAAGAAGAAACACACATGAGTCCATCGGTCGAGCAGCTCACGACCAGAGTGCCGTCTCGGCAGAAATCTATGCCGGCAACGGGATCACTGTGCGCGGGCAGACTCCTCATCAACCGGCCAGCCCTGACGTCCCACAGGAACACGGCCTCGTCGTACGACCCGCTGGCCAGGATGTTCCCCTTTGGCGAAAAGGCCAGACAGTGTATGTAGTTGTGGTGGCCCCGCAGCGCGGCCGTGTGATGGCCGGCGGCCGACTTCCTCGTCGTCGTCTTGGGCCGCCCCGTCACCCTGTCCCAGAGGCGGATGGCCTTGTCGTCGGACCCGCTGGCCAGGATGTTGCTGTCGGGCGTCCAGGCGAGACAGCTCACGCCGGCCATGTGGCCGACCAGCGTGTCCATGTGCGCGCCTGTGAGGGCATCCCAGAGCTTGACGGTGCCGTCGGCCGACGCCGACGCGATGAACTTTGCGTTGGGGGAGATGCGGACCTGCGACACGGGGCCTGTGTGGCCGTGGAGGGCGAGGACGGGCCTGTATCTCGGTCGGAAGGGCTCGCGCGGCGCCGGCCGGGGCGAGTAGTATTCCGAGCGCGTGCGGTCAGACGATGTGGCCGAGTCGGAGCGCTGCCGTCGCCGCCGCGACTCGGAGCGCGAACTCGGTGCCGAGGACGAGGGGGATCGCGTGTCGCGCCTGGACCTGGACTGTGTGCGCAGCGAGTATCGCGTCGGAGTACCCGGGTCGTCGTCGTCGTCGTCGTCGTCGTCGTCGTCGTGAATCTTTCGCCGCTTGTTCGGGCATGTGTCTGGTGCGGCGGCGGCAGCGGCAGCGGCAACGTCTGCTGAGTCCATGGTTTGTGTTTTGTTCTTTTTGACAGCCTCGTTTGTGCACGAGCAGAGAGAGGCCGTCATGTGGGGCACCATTGTGGGCACTTACTACGTAGTATTGCCGGTTGGCGGTCGGATGGCAAATGCTGTCCGGGCGCCTACCCTGTAGCGGAATATTGCATTTTTTCTACGATTTGGACCACTCGATCCAACCCGAGCGGCGCAACTCAGAAGGTGTGGCGGGTAATTAGTAAGGACTGCTTGTTATTGGCAGTGACTGCTGCAGGGGTTGTCTCGCTTCATAACGAGATGTGGCAAGGGTCGGAGGGAGAGGGAGACGGGCCGCAGGAAGAAGAAAGAGAAATTACTACGTAGTACGTATCCCAGTATTCAGCACTGGGCTTTATGCAGGGAGTGATAGAAAGGTTGTCCCCTGTGGTGGCTTTTGCTTTGAACAGGAGGCACAGAGGTTACTATTGAGCATGAATGAGTGGGCGAGTACCTACTACGTAGTATATGCACTTAGTATGGTCTACCGAGTCCGAGGAGTCATCGGCCAGTCGCACGAATTTGCTTCCACCTGCATCCCATTCCTCAACCAACTACCTGCTGGCCATCCATTGCGCAGCCATCACCGAGCCCCTGCGAGAGGAGAGGTGAGGAGAGGAGAGGAGAGCCGGCGCAGACTAGTGCGCAGGAAGGATTCTGGTCGTGCGGCGTGCCTGGACGCTCTCTGCCATCGGGCATTGGGCGACGGGACAAATGTCTCGGATGACACGAGGAAGGGGCCCATGGCCAGCCGCAAATGCGCGACTGTATTTCGACATTACTACTACGTCGTATGTAATCAGTGCTAGTCGCAGATTTAAACTAACAGGGTAGTCGGATCGACAAACCAAGCTCCCACGGTTGACGAAACCGCCACAATATTGTGCAGATTGGCAATAAAGGCCAACAACGCTGGAGCGCGGAAAGCAAATCATGCGCAGTATCGTCATAACATGAGCGAATAATCACAAAGCATACCGGCCCGCTCGTGCTCGGCAGAATAAACATACAAACGAACGAGAGACATGTCGGCTGCTGCTGCGGCTTCCTGTTGGGCCCAAGTTGGGGTCGGTAGAAATGTGCTCAGACACGAGGCAAGGCAGAAATTGCCTCACATGAGGCTGAGTCCGAACCAAGACGGCTCATGTTTGACACGCACACGTCCAACGTCCGTTACATGACCAACCCGAGCAGCGAAGCGATGGGGGGGGGGGGGGGGCATCCCAACCGGATCGCCCGGGCCAGGCACCGTGCGACGGAGGACAAGCTGGGTTCAAGTCCAAACCATTGTTGATGTGGTATGTACATATTCCATATCCCGTGCCAACCGCGGCAGATGGTGCGTTCCTATTGTCGCCGACATGGTACATAGTAGTTATTTAATGCGCTGGCTTGCTGGTCTGGCCGTTGGCCAAGTGCCGATTTGATTGACACAGCCAAAGGGGGAAAAAAAAAAGTCTCGAGCTTTGCAATAAGAGATGGGCGGAGATGATGATCCGCAATCAAGACGGGTCGCCGTTGCTCAAACGCCCAAATGATCAATGCGTACGTTCGTCGGCCGACGAAGGCAAGTCGGTTTGCGAAAACGCCGCGGCCGACGGGTGATTGAGTCTAGCGGCCACGGCCAGTCCAGGTGCACAAACTATTAGTATTAGCGTTTGGTACATACTACGTAGTAGCATCGGATCCAACGGGGCCAGTCGTCTTGTATGGAAAATTCGCAGGTTTTTTTTTTTTTTTTCTTGGACCAGCGCGATGAAATGGTGAAGTGACTTAAGGATGAACTAGTAATGAGCGCGGTGTCAACAAAAGATACATTTTTGTTTGTTTGTTTTTTGCCAACAGGTGCATGCAGCTGCCAATGCCAGCCGTCGAACGGGCGGCACGGGTTACTACTACTAGCAAGGGAAGAAGAAGTAGAAGAAGAAGAAAAAAAAAAGGCACGTCACCAAGAGCAAGCCTCTCTTTCTCTGTTGGCTCACCTGATTGGACAATTTGGCCTTCATTCTTCATTTTGGATTGCGCACCTTGCAGTGCTAGTGCTGGTGGAGCCAATGGCGATCCGATTGGCCAGATGGTTGTGGTGTTGAACTGAACGTCGCAGGTCCCAATCATAGCCTCTTCCTGCTCATGCAGGTGCAATTTGAACTGTGACGCACGCGACGCAGACGGGAACCAACGCCATCTATCTCTTGCCTGTCTTGTGTCACGGCATGCATAAGCACTCAGGCACCATCCACCATCGCGCGCACGGCTGAGTGCCTCCTGCGCGCCCCGCAAAAAAAAAAAAAAAAAAAAAAAGAAAGAAAAGAAAAGAAAAAAAAAAAAAGAGAGAGAGAGAAAAGAGAGAGGACTAAACTATATTATCAGTTCTGGAAGTACGCTCTTCTCTCCTTTAGCCTGCTCTCCGAATCCAACACCGACTTTCATTCCCTTCGTCGCCACCGTATCGTCACTCATTTTATCCCTGGTGCTCATCCGTCGTCGCCTTACATTCTTTTCAGACACTCATATATACAGTCGTTCTCTGATTTTACTCCTATCCTTTCCTGAGATACCCCTCATTCAGAACAACAACATCAACAACAATACAAACAGCCAAGATGCGTTTCTCCGCCGCCGCCGTCCTGGCCTTTGTCGCCGCCTCCATGGCCCAGACCCCCGACTTCGATCCCATTTACACCCCCAAGAAGGACGAGCTGGTTACCGCTGGCTCTTCCGTCAATGTCACCTGGGACGCCCCGGCCAAGTACGCGTCCGGCATCATCTCCATCGAGCTGATTGGCGGTGCCACCCAGAACACCCAAACGCACATTGCCGACATTGCTTGTAAGTTGACTCGGCGGAAGCTGAAGCCCCGATGTGCCCTGCCCTGCCCTGCCTTGCCACGAGACTGACCTATCCTTCTTCTTCTTCTTTTTTTTTAAACAGCCGGCGTTAAGAACGATGCCAAGATATATACGTGGACCATTGACGCGTCCCTCGGCGCTGAAAAGGTCTACGGCCTCGTCTTCAAGCTCGAGAGCGACCCCAAGATCTTTCAGTACTCCAACCCCTTCCACATCAAGGCCGTCGACGACAAGACCAAGGCCCACGGCGTTTTCATGACGGTCCCGCTGTCTTCCACCGCTCCCGTCTCCACGACTGCCTCGCTCCCAGCTAGCAGCTTCAGCACCGCCGTCAAGACGCAGCATTCCAACAGCACCACCAGCTGCACCAGCAAGGCCACCGGTACTGACAGCCAGCATGCTCCTACTTCCATCACGGCTGCTTCCTCTGCTCCTACATCCGCCCCCACTGCCATCACCACTGCTCCCACCGGTGCTCCTGCTCCCTCCGGCGTCGTTCCCACGGCTTCCAACCCCGTCATGAACGGCACTTCCGCCGCCCACCCGGTTCCCACCAACGCCGCTTCCAGCATGCAGAGCGCATCATTCAGCATTCTTGCTGTTGTTGCGGCCTTTTTCGTTCTGTAAATGGTTGAACTACGGCCCGCTTCACTTGGATGCGCTGTGTTTTTATCCTGTTTTTGATACCGCGGGGTATAAAGCCAACTTTTTTTTTTGTTTGTTTTTGCGCTTTGGGTAACGGGGCTTAGTACATATACAACATTGTGGATTTGTACTTTTGTCGCGCGACTCTACGACTCGGACCAGTGTCAAGTTTGCTTTGTTACAGGCTGGAGCATTAAGATTAATGGCACAATGCCTCGATGGTAAAAATGAATGATGTTGGAGGAACCGGGCTGAACCCATCTCGTTAATAGTTTTTTTGTAGGATCCCCGGAGGTTTATGCAATTGGAATAACGGACTCAACGTGCTATCGAAATATTCATGATGCTGCACAAACACAAAGTGATGAAAGCGAGCATCGCGACACGTCCTATTTCGTCCCAGCTACGTGCGGCCCATCCATTCCCGCGACGTTTCAAATCATCATCCATCACTCACAGGCAGCGAATGAAAAAAAAAGAGCAGACCCGTCAAATTGACTAAAAAAAAAACACATAGCGCGCGTCGGAATGCAGGACCCCCCGTCGGTGTCTTCACTGCCCAAATGAAAAAGGGGGGAACCCGCGTCGTGGCTACGTGTCCAACCCGCTTATTCCAAAAATAAATGAACAAATAGAAATAGTAGCAGACGCAAAAGTTAGTCAAAGTGGGAACATTGCACATTGTCTTGGGCTGCTTGGAATGATACCACTTGTGTGTGGGACGTGTCCTGGGATGGAGGAGGAAGCCTGGTGGTTAATTGGGGGGTTTTTTTTTGGGTCCCCCTGAGATGATGTCTCACTATTGCTGCTGAGATTGGGCGGGCGTTGGGGAAGTTTTTTTTTTTTTTTGTGACTATTGGTACGGATGACGAATCTATACTACTGCGTCCATCGTACTAGGTATGTACATTGCTGCTGCGCTTACATGGCATTATTTTACCTGCCGCCGAGTTGCCCTCTCGGCAGGGGAGGAACCCACGAAACTGCCAGGTTGAGAGTAACGTGAATCAGACCGATGATCCACAGAGATGTGTTGTACCCGTTTCCGTGCTCCACGAAGCGGAAGATGATGGCGAATACGACACCGCCGAGGTTGCCGCCGGCTCCCGTGATGCCGGAGATGATGCCGTTGGCGGACGGGTGAACATGGGGCACGAGAGCAAAGTTGGCACCGTTTCCCACCTCTATGAATACGGCAGCCAGGCTGACGAGGCCGATCAGGGTGCCCATGTCACCGCTCTTGCTTTCCGACGGGTTCACCAGCCCGACGACGACGAGTGTGGCGCCGCCCAGGACACCACACGTCGTGATCCACCATTTCTTCGCCCAGAGGTTGCGGTTGAGGCTTTTGTACAGAATGTCGGCGACGACGCCGCCGAGCGGCCGCGTGAGGAAGTTGAGGAAGCCGAAAATGGCCGCGTAGTTGCTGGCTTGCGTCTGGTTCAGGTGCGGGAAGCTGGCCTTGTAGTAGGAGCTGAGGATGGAATTGACGGCCAGCTCGCCGCCAAACGAACAGGAATACGTCGCCACGTGGAAGAGGGTCTGCGGCGACAAGATGACGGACCAAGAGTCCCTGAGCGAGGGCTTGACGATCGTCTCTGCCTGGGCGAACGAGGAGACTTCCCGCAACGAAACGGCGCGATCCTCCTCGCCGGCGCTGAAAACCTCCTTGTGGCCTTGGCACTTTTCCTCATCACGGCTCGGCGGCTCGCTGTCCACCCTGGGCGTCTCCGCCGCCGCGGCAGCACTGCCCTGTCTATATGCGTCCAGGTTCTCCTGAACCCTTTGCGATCGTTCTTCCCACGGACCGAGCGGGGTGTCAGGGCAGAGGAAGTACATGCCCAGACTGCACGCGATCAGACAGAGGAGCGGCACGACAAAGGTCACACGCCAGGCTTTGGACGTGCTCATGCCCTGCGCCGTGACGAGAGAGTCGAAGACGGCCGGCATGATGAAATACGTTATGCCGCCGCCAGCATTGCCCCAGCCGCCCGAGATGGCATTGGCAGTGCCGACGACATTCTTGTCGAAGAAGGCCGTGCACCATACTTGGCATGGCACAAATGTTGCGCCGAGGATCCCGATGAAGAACCGCGATATGTAGAGCCCCGTCGCGCTCCTTACCAGAGGAGCGAGGCCGATGGGCAGGCAGCCGAGCAGCAGCAGCGACGCATATACATTTCGAGATCCGAAGTGGTCGCAGAGCGGACCGGCCACAAATCTCAACAGCAGCGTGGCGCACAGGGAGACGATGTTGGAGTTGGCAACTTGAGTCGAGGTGAGGTTGAGGTCTTTCTTGATCGTGACCGTCAAGAGCGGCGGGAAAGTATACCTGGAGGATATGCTATTAAATCATGCCCGATGCGAACAGACCATGAAACGAAGGCGTGATATTAGAGGACGTTGGAGTCATACCATGCCCAGAAACCCAGCATGAAGCCCATCCAGGAGAAGAAGAAGACCCGTCCATACGGGTCTATCACGTTCAAGACAGGTATACTTCGGGCTTTCCTGTTGATGGGGTTGACCTGAGGAGCCCGCCACAGCAGAGAGAAGTCGAAGCTCATTATGATATGTTTTCTGGAGAATTTCTGATTTACAGCATTGTTTTTAGCCTCAGAGTCTGGTTGAGGTCGCGCAAGGATTTCTTCCTGTGAAGCCTCTCAATTATAATCGTTATAGTTCTTTTTTGTACGTGGACCGAGTATTCAACTGAACGTGGAGAGTGTTTTCCAGTCACGAGAACAGATGGTCGTGGCATCCCATATATCTGTTAAAAAACAAAAGAGTGCTCATCTTGCTCAACCTCCCCGGAGATGTTGATTTGGATGCAAGAGACCGCCAGCATGACACTCGAGTCGAGCGGGTTAGCCGAGTGTCTCAGTCATAATAAATGGCTGGGGCCGTCTTTCTGATTGATATCCCTGTCTGGATCAACAATACTTGACTGACGGCCGCTGCAGGAGCAGCTGACTGCATTCTCTGCTGACTGCATCGACCGATAAGAGACGTATACCCGTCCCCTTAATGAGCTATTGAAAGGGGAGTAGTATGGTCGGTAGGACGGCCAATTATGCTGGCTACACTCGGCCAACCTTTTTTCAAACATTTGTTAAGCAGGACACGTCTTTCATCACCTGTCGGGACGAATATTTGATGTTGCCACAACGCTTTTGGACTTTTAACTCACACGATGGCAAGTTATGCTATCAATTGAAACGAGCATATCTCTTTCAAAACTTCAGCATCCAATTGGGGAAAAAACCTCCATCCCCCCAGGTGATACTTGAATCAATCATGGTTGGTCCGGCCTTATCTAATATCAGAACTCGGATGCACCTCAACGCCACCGACTCCAGTACTCAGCTCCACATTTGCGGATTCTGGTCGAGACAGGAGACAGGAGACGGTTAGGCACCTTATCATCAGGTCGTCCGCGGAGAAGTACGCTCCCATAGGTTCGTATTAAAACTTAGATTTGCCCTCTGATGAGTGTCTCCCCCGAGACACCGAACATCGCTGTGGTGGTTCTCGACTCGAGACACAACAGATGTGATCTGGTCATGCTGCCACCGAGGTATGTTCGTTCATTCGAGAAAGCTCAAGCGTACAAACTTCGAGTGAATACGAAAGCGGCACCGCCCCCAAGGGGAAATGGAGTGGGGATCCATTTCATCATGCTGATCATCTTCAGAACAACATGAAGTCTTTTTGGGTAATGGGTAATGTGAGAGAGCCGCTTACCAAGATGCGTCTAACGATAGCAAGCTCGAACCCGACGTCTCTCTTGAGCGTCGACGGCGCGAAATGCCTTCGCTCCCGACGACACCTGGACAATATTCTTGATTGACGGACGCAGGCGCAGCAGACTGCGGAATGTTGAAACGGAGCAAACCGCGTCCGGACATGTTTGCTGTGTGGTTAATTTGTACTACGTAGTAGATGCCGAGCAGCTGCCAGCCAATGGCACCCATGGACGCTAGTCTGCATAGGGTAAGAGGGGCATCGCGGCATCAAAAGTCTTGGAGGGGCTATGATTTTTCTTTCCAACTTACTCCTACCTCAACGAGGATCATTCATGCACCGCAGTAGCAACGCCAAGCCTTCCGAATGAGATCATTTTTGAAAGTTAGTTATTCGACTCCGCGAAGTCTCATCATTTTCAGACCGATTGTGAGGCTGCCTCGCTCTCGGTACCGTCACCACATGACGTATCGCGCGCTGACCGATACCGGCGTAGGGAACCATCTGAGGCATATTCACAACGGTAGGCTTTCTACAAACGTAGTCTCACTTCGGTGTTGGGCTGAAAGGTGTGGCTTCGGTTATTGATAAAGGCCCAGGTTCGTCGAACATGACGACGTCAGAGGTCCCCAAGACCTGCAAGGTCATCACTGCAGAGACCATTGCCAAGGGATTCTTGACGGAGCTCAAGGAGACCCTGACCAAGATCCAAGGCACCAGTCCCGGCAAGCCCACCTTGGCTGCTTTCCTGGCAAATGGGGACCCTGCTGCTGTCAAGTACGCCGAATGGTCAAAAAAGACCTGCGAGGACAAGTGAGTAGAGCTTCTAAAGAAGAAGAAGAAAAAAATTACATCTTCTTACTCGTCGCGCGCGGTGCAGCTGACCATCCATTGAAAGTGGGTTCGAATTCGATCTTCGCACCGTGGACAAGGATCTCCTCGAGGAAGAAATAATGAAGGCAAACGACGACGAAAAAATCGATGGCATAATTGTTTACTACCCGATATTTCCTCAGAACCCTTCCCACGACAAGTACGTACAAGAGACAGTGGACCTTTCCAAGGATGTCGAGGGCATGCGGCACAAGCACCTGTACAACATGTACCACAACATTCGCTTCCTGGATCCTCCCGAAAATCGCAAGAAGTCTATTCTACCATGTACTCCGCTGGCCGTTGTCAAGATCCTCGAATACCTTCAGATTTACAACCCCATCTTGGCAGTTGGGAACCGTCTATTTGGCAAAACAATCACCGTCATCAATCGATCCGAAGTCAATGGACGCCCTCTCGCCGCGCTCTTAGCAAACGACGGTGCAAATGTCTACTCTGTCGACATTACCGGCGTGCAATTGTTCACTCGCGGACAGGGCATTAAGAGCCCGAGACATCAAGTCGAAGACAAGGAGGGCTGGGGTTTGAAGGAATGCCTTCCACTTAGCGACGTCGTCATTGGCGGCGTTCCCGTCGAGTCATTCAAGGTGCCAACAGAGCTCATTCGCGAAGGCGCCGTGTGCATAAACTTTTCCTCTTTCAAGAACTTTGATGGGCCTGCGATCAAAGAAAAGGCGTCTATCTATGTGCCTTCCGTGGGCAAAGTCACAATAGCCATTCTGCTGCGGAATCTGGTGGTGAGTTACCCAGATCAGGACTGCGACCGTTTGCAATGCCAATATACTAATTTTTGCCAAGCGCTTGATTGCCAACCGTCCGCCCAAGGACGAGACTGACAAAGGGATGATCCAAGCCAAGACAGAGGCCTTCATTGATGGTTGATAGGGTGTTTCTTTTCTTCCTTTTCTTCTTTTCTTCTTCTTCTTCTTCTTCTTCCTTTTCGACGTGACATGTTGCATGAATAAATAAAAAAAAATAGATGAAGAATCAAGACGCGGACTGCATATCATCACCGGAACAAATCGGGAAGAAACTAGACTTATGACACCTCGGCATATGCTTTTGAGCTCCGGTCAGACGAAATGCGCGACAGAATAAACACATCGACACGCCGCATAAATTAAACAGACAGACATACTAAAGGTCAACAGTGGTGATTCCGATAAGACGACCTCGTCTCATGCTTTTTCGATCATATTCGATACCTTTGTGGGGGGTGTGGGTAGGTGAGTTGATGGGCTTTATAGAATGGAGATACACAGCTGAGTTGACAACCGCGATTGCCTACATCGTGATCCATCCTTGGATGATGGCTTAACTCAGACTATTCTTGTGGCTACTGTCGGCACTTTTTCAGATCTTGTCGTTTTCGGCCCAGTGTCTGGTTATTATAACCAGAGCAAAAAAGAAAAGAAAAGAAAAAAAAACAAGCATTCGTTATCAAAAGACGTGGAGGTCCATCTCAGGTTGGCTTTCATCGCACTGATTGTCTGGACGTTTTCTGTGGTTATTGCCTTACTGTAGGCTTTTCCAACATGTGGAAGCAATCTTTTTTTTTTTTTTGAACGGTTATATATATATAGCTACAAGCCGGCAATAGACGACAATGTGTCAGCAGCACATCATGGCCTGTATGGCACTAGCACGAGGGGCGGTTGCCCATTCACTCGGGGGAAACAAACGAAACAGACATACTACTACTACTACTACTACTACTACTACTACTACTACTATGTAGTAGTAGTATGTACTATGTAGAACATGCAAGTTTAGGCTCAGGCGGCGCCGATGAGGATTGGCACTTAGCGGCAGGCCAAGTCAGTTAGCTGGTCTTGACTCGCAGGGGGCTTTGAGGGGATCCATGGCGATTCATGCATGGCACACAGGCCGCGTCCACAGCGTGTGCGCCTTTTGAAATACTCCGCATTCCGAGGCCATGTCCCAAGACACACTTGACTAAATATTGTCATGTCGCCGTGCGTCTCAAGATCAACAAGAGTATTGGCTGGCGATGCCGACGCCACGACGATGTGTTTGTTGGTGACCCTGTCAGTTTGTCTGTCTGTCACAGCTGCATTGCTCCTTCCATTTGGACTGGCGCAGGCATTTGGCATTTGTGGGTCTCGTTTGAAAGGCTGATCCGGTCTCAGCCAGCAGCACGAGGAACACGAGGTCGGAGAAATCGAGGACACACACACAAAAAAAAACCCCCACTGGTGCCACTCTAGAGAACATATCCCATGCATTTGCCGATGAAGAATCGAGCAGCAAGGCGCTTGTCAGCTGGCTGGCCGGATGCGGTCAGTTGATCAACCGACCAACTTGTGGTTTTCGTTTTCGTGACGAATCTCCCGAATGGTTTGAGCGCCTACTACGTAGAGACGAAGACAAAAAATGCAGTTCTCGCTGCATCATGCCATCCCATCGCCAGCAAATCTAATGTGTTGCCTTTCTCCATCGTCGTCCGCCCTCCTCCCCCCTTCCCCTGAACGATTAGCCAGGTAGTGTCCAATAAGACCTGAAAACTGAAACCTAAAACCAGGCAGATATCTCAACACTCAATTTAGCAATTTAGGCAGGTTTCGTTCGATCTCTTGCGGAGTGTACTCAGTGCAGATTGACCAATCGTTATACACAACCTCCTACCAAGGTACGAGGTACCTTGATCTGGTGCCTGGCAGTACTAAGAGTGGAGTCGACAGCTACCGGGTCATCATCCTGGTCATCTTTCTTTTTTTCCTCCTGTCTGCGATTAGCCCTCAGCCACCGAAAAAAGCCTGGCACCTTTTTTCTTCACCATCACCACGAAACAAACGTTCTAGGCCCTGGTGCATGGCCCCTTCGAGCCTGTCGCCCTTCGCCCGTCACCGGTCGTATAGTACGTTTGAGGTTTGAGCCACAGTTTGTCTTTCCCCCACGGAGAACGGGTCAAGCCTCACTCACCTCTCGTCCATTTCTCTTCGTCATCGTCAGTCTCGGTCGACGACAGCGGCGGAGGGTGCGATCAGTGTAACCAGCCGGTTTACCATCGATATTCCGAGACTTCGGGTATCAGAGAAGGTCCGTTCGCATCTGGGGAGGCTCGTCACACCATAGCGCTGACTTAGTCGATCAAGCACGCCCTTAGTGCCACCACATCTTCTGCATCCGAAAAAAAATAGACTTCAGACTTCAAGACACTTTCCCCATCCGAACCACGCCCGTTTTTTGTTGCGCTAGCTGGGGGGGGAGGGCGAGGTAATGGCCACCCGCTCCACGGCCACTGCTGGCCGCGTTGCTCGCCACGATGACTTTGGACCGCCTTTCCCTCATCGACCTCAACCAGGCTCGCCCACCTTGACGAATCCCGACATGATTCTGCCAGATTACAATGAACCCGAGCCTCTCCAGCATTACCCCCATTCACCCTCAGACATGTGGAACGATTCTCAGCCCCTCGATGCCTTTCACGATTTCTCATCTGCGTACATGTCTGGGCCACTTGGCCCAAACACGCCCATCATCTACGGCAATGGCACGATGCTATCCGACATTGGCGAGGTTACCGAGGTCGAGAGCACAGTGGGTTACGAAATGAATCGCAACTCGTCTCGGCTATCTGGCGCAGACACTGGCACCGAAAGTAGCGACGCACTTTTGCGAACCTCGTCGATCGTGGGCAAGAAAATGCTGAGAAAAAGACCGCAAATCACGAACCGCGAACGCCGACTCTCCATCGAATCTACAAGTACCATACAGACCACCGAAGTTCTCGATGGCGTCTTTGGCGACTTTGACGATTCAGTCAGTGTTGATGACAGTAGCTTTCAAGGCGACGATGAAGAGAGCAATGCAAGTGAATTTGTGTATGAAAAGGCCGTGCAGATGCGCAGTTTCAATACCCTGCCCTCAGATCAGGCACCCAATGAGGATAGCTTATCCGCCAGCTCGATCAGCAAGCGGGCTGAGCAGATTCTCGCCAATGCGAAGCGTCGCCTTACGGTAGGTCGAATTGCACATTGCTTGACACTTTTCGCATGGCCCTCATAGGCGAACCGTTCAGCTGACCAGCTGCTAGGCCATGGAGGGAAATTTGAACAGAGCCCGAACGTTCAGCTACTCTTCTGTTTCCGATGGCTCAACACCATCACCCAGCGGCTCTCGCTCCAACGCGTTGCCGAAGGCCAGAATGAACACCGTCCTCTCCAGCCATTCGAGAAATGTGAGCGACAACGGCTTGCACGGTGCGTTGAGGATCAACATGCTGCCACAACGATCGGCCAGCGCTCTTGGAGCCGCTGGTGGCTACCGCCAACAATTGCCCTTGTCGAGGAGCGCCGATGCCCTGGGGGTCAAGAGCAGCTTCGGGTCTTTGCGATCGCCCCTGCCTTCTATCGATTCGGCCTTGGAACCGCTTGAAGAAAATGAAGCCGCGGAAGACGAGACCCAGAGCCGTCCAAATCATCGTCTGCAGAGCCGTGGCAGCCCGAGCGTGAGAAGCTTCGCAGATGCCGGGATGACAAGATCTGCCTCGGCCGCCCAGATGCGCGACCTGCACGATCAAATGCAAGATTTGAAAGGCAAAATCTCGAGTCTCAGAGACAAAGCCAAGCAAGACAGCATGAAGAGACGCAGCATGCAGAACCTGAGGGCTCTGAGCCCTTTCACCAACGCGGGCTATGACCCGGAGTTGACAAGCACGAAGCCAGCTGCCTCTCCAGAATCCGACAGCCCTCCTTTCGGCCATGCGGTCAATAGCATGGCCCCGACTCGAGTGAACGGAAGGTCTGAAAACCGGGGGGAAAGGGAACAGCAGCCACGCGTCGAGAACCAAGAGCAGGCAGATTCGACCAAAGATTGGAAACATGGAGCTTATGGTGCGCAGTCACCGGAACTGAGAAACGGCTCGCCAGTTTCGATGAGTGACCCCCAAGAAGAGCAGCGGCGCGCCAACGACGAAAGGCTTCATGCCAAAGGAGTATATACAACATGGCAACCCGACGACGAAGAAGGCCAGGACGTCGGCGAAGACACTTGTAGCGAAAGTGGCGAGTCGCTCTACCATGATACCCACCAGGAACCGGGCGATATATCCCATGAGGACCGAGAAGATGCCTTTGACTATGAGCATTTCTTCTTGCATTCCGCCATGGGCACACTCAGTCGGCAAGGAATGGCCAGAACCGGCAGCTTCAGCAGCGAATGCTCAGAAGACTCTGTCGAAACCACCCGCGGACCGACGTTGACTAATGCTCGACGCCCGAGTCTCGACACCCTGAACTCAGTTGACAGTTTCGCAACGGCCCAGGAAGACGCGGTAGAGTCGCGCAGCTCAACGGCTCAATCGTCTCGGCCAGGCGATGGCTTTTCCACACCGAGACTCCAGAATGGGGGCGATGGGCCCTCGAGAATCAGACGCTCGAGCTTGGGGTGCTTCACTCATCACAATGGAGGCGGCGACAGCAGCAGCGAATCAAGGCCATACGTTCAAAACCATGTGCGCCATAGTTCACTGGTCCATCGACCGGTCACGTCTGGCACGGATACTGCACTTCACAGACCGTCCGTCTCCTCATTCGAATCGATAGGAACCAACAGGAGCTTCCCTCTTATCAACAAGACACGCCTGAGTGGAGGTCTTCTCACACCAGGAGGTTCCCCTGACCATAAGCTCAAGCAAGTAGCAGAATCCATCATGAACGAGACTGCGAGCATTCGCGACAAAGATAGTGCAAGCAGCGGACCCAGCTCACCCGCCATACAAACCCTGTCTCGAGAAGATCAACTGCTCGTAGAACAAGTTGTGGCTAGCCTGGGGCGATGCGTATTGGGGCTCAGCGAATCGACGCGTCAGGGAACGGGAAACCACGAGCTCTACAGGCGAAGAATCGAGGCAGCCAGGAAACTGCTTGAAAACGTCTCTGACTAAAAAAAAAAAAAAAAAAAAAAAAACATATTTCTTGACGACTCATAACTAACATTACAATATGTGTCAATGAAAAAAAAAATGACGAGGTGTAATTTTTTCTTTCTTTCTTTCTTTTTTCTTTCTTTTTTCTTTTTGTATAATTTCATGATGCTGGAGCGCTGTCTGGATGTGACCAGAGCGCCATTCTATACATGATGGACCGAGTGGCAGGAGCGCTCACGAGATTCCTTTTTGGGTAGGGAAACGCTTTACAATCCCTTTTCTTGATTTATTTACTTTGTCGGATTGTATTTTAGATACCCTTCTCATCGCTGTGCCCAAGCGGAGCAGGGATTTTAATGAAGCAAAAGCAGATAGACTTGCGCGATTATAGCATTCATGATGACACGTGATCTAAACGACGAGAAGAAGATGTTTTCACAAATACGAGCAATGAAAGACGAGTTCATAAATGAATGTGAGCAATGATATAATGTGGTAACTATCATGCGTACTATGCATTGGCGAGAACCTGTGCACACGGGTGCGATTTTTTATTGCATCCACCTCTCCTGCCACCTGGCGTCCATCATTGACTCGAGGTGAGTTTTTTTTCTCGCATCGGCAATCCTGCTTCAATGTATTTTCCCCACGATTATCATTAAAAGTATTAAAAGCACTGCCTCGCACAAGCAATCAAAGAACACGGTGTTGATGTTGATTCAAATCCGACGCTAATCACTAGTATTATGGGGGGGGGGGGGGGGGGTGCCAAGACAGGAAGGGCCCCATTCTTTCCCTCGCCTTCTTTTTGCGAAGAGGAAGAGGCCAACCAACCACATCTCAAACGACCCTTCGTTTCTACGTAGTACTTATCGATTTCCACGTCGCGTTATCACGAAAGGGTTCAGCCGACTTTCTTTCCGCCATTTAAAAACAAGAAAAAAAAACCACCATAAGAGAGGTGTAAGAAGAAAGAATTTTTTTTTCTAAAAAAAAAAAGGACCAAATCATCTCCTATCACGACTGAATAATTTCCTCACCCTCTTCTTAGCGACGAGGCTCCTCCACGGAAGAAGAGGCCTAGGAGAAGAAATCCACGGACGCTTTCTAATCGACGAACATCACTGCCGTTTTTTTCGAACCTGCCACCGAAGAACAAGAAGAAGAAGAAGAAGAAGAAGAAGAAGAAGAAAGAGAAAGAGAAAGGAACGGTTGGGCGGTGAAAAAAAAAAAAGAAATGCCCGCTTCGTTAACGTCCCGCTTCCTCACGGAGCTGCTGCCTCCTGATCTCGCGGCGTCGGTCCGCCAGCACCTGCTTAACCCGCGCGCTCCTCTGCAGATATACAAACGAGAAGCAACGTCGCAGGCGAAGATGGCACTGGCGTCTCTGCAGCCGTACGTGCAGCCCGTGCTGGACAGGATCCTGGGCCTGGTGGTCGACAACCAGGGCCTGATGGGGATGGTGGTCCTCCTCGCGCTGCTGACGGGGATGGTGGTGGTGATGAACTGGATCCGGAGACTGGTCATGTGGTGGACGCGGTTGGCGATGCGGGCCGTCTTCTGGGCTGGCGTGGTGCTCGTGCTGGCCTGGGTGTGGAATCGCGGCGTGTGGGAGAGCGTGAGGGACGGGGTTGTGGTCGGGGCCAAGGTCGTCGGGTACTTGGCCTGGCTGAAGGACTTTTGGCTGCAGGAGTATCAGAGATATGAGGCGGACGGGACGAGGGGGAGAAGCTCGGGGAGATGAAACTCGGGCTCTCTTTTCCCTCTTTTTTCTTCTTTCCCTTCATGTTCTTTTTTCTCATCTGGGGGTTTCTTCTTTTTTTTTTTTTTTGGTTTCCCGCTTGTGATATGGGCTGTCTTTTTTTCTCGCACTCCCCCCCCCCCCCTCCTCCTCATCCGTGTGAGCAAGGTGGACGAATGAAGAGGGGAGAGAATGAAACGAAAAAAAAAGGAGAAGAGAGTGAGTGAGTGACAAGAGAGGGATGACAATTGGATTATCTGATGTGACGACGGCATGATTTGTTTTATTCTGGAAGAAAGACAATGGATACTACGACAAGATGGGTTTACAGATTCTGTTCTTCGTCCTTTTCTATGTTTCACACGGCACATCTTCTCGTGTGCGTCGATGTATATACATGCTCTTGCCTGTGCGGGAGTCACCGATAGCATTTGCACATGATACATATCCGGAGGCGCACATCTGGAGGATTTACACGCGAGTTGCGGTGAAATAAACAAAGGCTGATTTTGATTTTCATTTTGATCTGCCCTCGACTGAAAGATGTTGGAGACGAAAGCATTGTCTTTTCCCTATAACGCCGCGCTATGCTACAGATTGTGATGTGTGTGTTTTCTTCTTCCACAAGAAGACAAGATTGAAAAAAAAAAAGAGTAAAACAAATTGAAGAGTCCGTCCGAGAGACAAAGGAGAAGGTGAGGACACAGGGATGCTGGAAAAGGGGGTCCAGATCACTCAGCATCGTCAACCTCTTCCTCGTCATGAGGCTCCTTGGGATCCTGGGCCTCGTGGAACTGAATACAATCGTCAATGTAGCTCAGGATTGAGGCGACGCTGTCCTCGTTGGTCACGTCCAGCTTGAGGTAGTTGATCATGCTGAAGCTCTCGATCAAACCGGCCACAGCACGGTTCAGCCTCCGGAAGCTAGACCCCTTCATGATCTGGGCCTTCTCATCAGGCGGGCGCGACTCGTCCTCATGGTCGGCTGAGTCCGGGCCCTGCGCCAGGCGCCGGGCGCGCTCGACGGGATCGTCATCGAGGAGGCCCGCATCGGGGGTGAGGAAGCGCTTCAGGTCCTTCTTCCTGACCTGGTCCTTGACGAGGTCCATCTTGGAGAGGACGTTGATGTGTGGCACCTCGAGCATGAGCATGGCGCTCATGGCGCTGAGGGTGCCGGCGAAGAACTTGGCGCGGTCGACGACAAAGGTCGCCTCGAGGAGGTACACGGCCGCCATGCGTATGTCCAGCGAGCCCGGCCGGCAGAGGTACTTGACCAGGGCGGGCAGGATGGGGATGTGCGTGTAGAGCTCGATCTGCCCGGGCATGTCGATGATGATGAGGTACTCCTCGGTTAGGTTGTCGAGCGCCTCGGTGAGCCAGTCGAGGTTCTCCATGAGGAACTCGAAGCAGTATATCAGGCCGCCGTTTGGGCCGAGTCCGACCTCCTCCATGGCATCCTTGAGGGAGATGAGCTCCTTGATGTCGAGGTCGGGCGTGTGCTCGAACGACTCAGCCGCCGGGTCGAGGTTGACGTAGAAGGCCGACCGGCGGTTCAACTGCAGGTGGGTAATGAGGGCTGCGCAGAAGGTCGACTGGAAGGAAAGGAAAGGGGGGGGGGGGATTGCCCGCGTCAGTTTTTTTTCTTTTTCTTTTGGCGATCTGCATCTCGTTGCTTTCGAAATGCGTCGCTCACCTTGCCTGCTCCTGCGGGGCCCATGACCATGACGCCGAACTTGCTCATGGTGAGATGGAGTCGCGCGCACGCGCGTCGACGGTGTCGGGTTTTATGTGATGTTTGGACGGGTTGAATGGACGGGCGAGCTGGGAACGCCGCTGCACTGGATATCTAGGTGTTGGTCTGGGTTGCGATTCTGCGAGGTCTTGATTTTTGGTTTTGGTTTTGCTTTTTTTTTTTTTTTTTTTTTTTTTGCGCCCACTGAAGACTCCCACTGAAGACTCCCACTGCGTCGACGTTGACGTCGGGGGCGTCGGGGGCAGAGCAAGGCGCCCGAATCAATGGTGGAGCCACCTCTATCACTCCACACCACCCGGCACAAATTAAGTGATGACAAAGTCCAGGAGTCTGGGAGCATCTCTTCTTTCTCGTACCACCATGACTGCGCCTGCCCATGTCTGACGCGCTGAGGCAGGACCAGACAACTCGGCGATTGATCATTAATCCGTCGCAGCTTGAGGCTGATATCGACATTGAAAGAGACATGCGTAGTAGGCAAGGCGGCGGAGCAAAAGCAAGCCACATTTGTTTGCGGCACGTTTCCCATCCGCGTCCAGCTACTGGCTGCGACGGAGTGCGAAATTGCAATACTACGTACTATGTACCACGTTGGGTACACTAGTAGGTTCGGTGTTGGGATATAGGATATAGCCTAGTACACTATAAATTAGTTACGGCCTGGTAATACAAACCCTGCGGGTTCCGGACCAGCGCCCGGCATTGTCTTCGGCCTTCTTAGAATCCAGGCCTCTGGGATTGCGCAATCCCGTTCGAGGAACATGCCATGTTAGGCTACTGCTTGGAGGTACCTGCATCGAGGCAAAGAACCCCGCTGCGCTCGCCGTGACGCCTTTGTACCGCGCTAGCAATGCACTACTACATCATTACTCCCTCACCAACCTTCCCCACCCATTCCCCAAAGTCCCAAAGGGCAAAAAAAAAAAAAAAAAAAAAAAAAAAAAAAAGAGAATAAATCGGAATAAAACCTCTCCGTCTGCTCTTCCTGGTCGTACGGCCAATTTCCCCCCTCTTTCATCCTTTCCTCTTCTCTTCCACAAACATTAATACCTCATACTAGTACGTGCTGTTCGACCATCAATTCCGTTTCTATTCGTGCAAGCCTTTCTTGTTCCTCTCCAAACATTTGCGAAAGCTGATTATCCGTCTCTCTGACAGTCCGCCCCAATTTGTCGCACCTTGTCTCGGAATTTCAGATTTTTTCCCCCCATTCCGATACAGTTGCCGGGTTTAGTCCACGCCGCTTGGATAACGTTCAGCAGAGTCTTCTTTTTTCTTCTTCTTCGTTTTCCTATTAACTGCAATCTTCTTTCCATCTTTTTTCTCCTCCCTGTTCATACATCACACACAAAATGCCTAGCGCCAACGGCACCAATGGAACTGGTCCTCAGGGTACCTTCCTCTTTACTGTAAGAAAAAAAAAAAAACTAGACGCCCCCTCCTCTTCCGCGGAAACCATCGTCATCTCGGGACTTCTCGAGAACAACTTGCAAAGTCGCTGACTCGCTTCTCCAGTCAGAGTCTGTCGGTGAGGGTCATCCCGACAAGATCGCCGATCAGGTCTCGGATGCCATCCTCGATGCTTGCTTGGCCGAGGACCCCCTCTCCAAGGTCGCTTGCGAGACCGCCACCAAGACTGGCATGATCATGGTTTTCGGTGAAATTACCACCAAGGCCAGACTCGACTACCAAAAGGTCGTCCGTGACGCCGTCAAGGACATTGGTTACGATGACTCTGCCAAGGGTTTCGACTACAAGACCCTTAACCTGCTCGTCGCCATCGAGCAACAGTCCCCCGATATCGCCCAGGGTCTGCACTACGACGAGGCCCTGGAGCGCCTCGGTGCTGGTGACCAGGGCATCATGTTTGGCTATGCCACCGATGAGACTCCCGAGCTTTTCCCCCTCACTCTCCAACTCGCCCACAAGCTGAATGCTGCCATGTCCGCCGCCCGTCGCGACGGCTCCCTGCCCTGGCTCCGCCCCGACACCAAAACCCAGGTCACTGTCGAGTACAAGCACGACAATGGTGCTGTTGTTCCCCTCCGTGTTCACACTGTCGTCGTTTCTGCCCAGCACTCTCCCGACATCACCACGGAGCAGCTGCGCAAGGAGATCCTCGAGAAAGTCATCAAGACTTCTATCCCCGCCAAGTACCTGGACGACAAGACCATCTATCACGTAAGAAAATACATTTGTTCAATCATGTCCGACGCGTGGAACTCAGACTAACCCGATATTTCGCAGATCCAACCCTCTGGTCTCTTCATTATTGGCGGTCCCCAAGGTGACGCTGGTCTGACCGGACGTAAGATCATTGTCGACACCTACGGTGGATGGGGTGCTCACGGTGGTGGTGCCTTCTCTGGAAAGGACTTTTCCAAGGTCGATCGCTCTGCCGCCTACGTCGGCCGCTGGATTGCCAAGTCTCTCGTCAACGCTGGTCTCGCCCGCCGCGCTCTCGTTCAGCTCTCATACGCCATTGGTGTTGCTGAACCTCTATCCATCTACGTCGATACTTACGGCACCTCCTCCAAGTCATCTGATGAACTTGTGAAGATCATCCGCAACAACTTCGATCTGCGACCTGGCGTCATCGTCCGTGAGCTTAACCTGGATCGTCCCATCTACCTGCAGACCGCCAAGAACGGTCACTTTGGTACCAACCAGTCTTTCAGCTGGGAGAAGCCTAAGCAGCTCAAGTTCTAAGATGCACGTTTCTTTTGTTGACCTCGCTGCAGCTCAGCGTGGAAGTTGTGGGGAGGGAATTCAACAACCTCTCCACCGAACAAAGTAAACAAAATGTCACCATGTTCTATTATGGTATTCTCATACACACAACGGCGTACGGTTCTCAACGAAACCATGAATATCTCCCTATATGCGCACTGGGGGGAAGGTAGTTGGTTTCTGGCATATAACTCTATTTTTCAACTTGATTTTTTTTTTCAAATCGTTATTTCAATCTTTTTTCTTTTTGTTTCGAAAAAAAAATCTTTTTCGTTTTTGTTGTTCGGGGGAAGAGGGAGGGAGAAGCCGACCCCGAAGTTTTTTTTTTTTTACATGGTACTGGAAACAGAGCGACGGCGTCTTTCAACAAAGACACATGTGGGACAAATCCCACATTAGTGTGGCGAAAGCAAATCGTCAAGGAAGAGACTTGCATTATGATACCCCGATCTCAAGGGCAAAACCAATTTAGAGAAGCGTGCTTTCGGCGTTTGGGGGACAGAAGAAGAACTTCAACATCTTTTTTACATTCCCCGTGTTTCTCTGGCCGAGCTCGGGCAAGTCAAGTCAGTGGGAACGGCACAGAAACGGGAGCAACGAGGAATTCCGGCCTTGCGAAACTACAGTAATCTTGAGCTGTTATAAATAAAACAAATACTCGAAGAGGGGGCCTGGTTATGGTTTCCCCCCCGATTGCTGAACCTGACGTGGCGTCTGTGACAGGATGATGAAAAACAAAATGAGTATCACCATGTCTCTTTCTTGCTCCGAGCTGTGAATTTACAAGATAAATTTTCAGTCACCTGGTACTCGCTCATTCATCTGGTCTTTTGCTTGTGGACGTGCGTAAAGAAGTATGGAATGGCATAAAACTCGTCGGACTATATCGAGCTATCTTATCTGACAAGAACAGATGATATTTTGCATCACAAGCGACATAAGAAAATACAATGAGTGTAGATGCAAGGCGGTACTTGCTCCTTTCACTACCTGACCATACAGGCGGTCCGATGGCCACCGTTGGCTAACCCAGCCGTCCCTGAGCTCGGCCACATTCTTCCAAAAACCTGTAGATTCCCTCGAAACCGTCGTACTCGTCGCACGTGTGTGCTTCAGAACCATCTGGGGAGGACATGGTACCGTAGTCTTCTGGGTCAAAAGGTACAGCACAGTCTTCTGCTCCCTTGTAGTAGTCAAATCCGTCCTCCACAAATAAATCGTTGTCTAGGAAAGACTCTGCGTCTTGCAGGAAACTCCCTTCTACAGATCTTGCCGATCCACCTGGTGAGCTGATGGTTCGCTCGGACTGGGGAGCAAAGGGGATTTTGAGATCCACCGCGACACCCAGGGAAGGATCGAAGTCAGGGTCTTGGCCGACAATACCGCGCTGGATGCCGAGATCATCACAGAGTTTCTCGACCGTGAGGGCGTCGACGCCAGGAAACCGAACACGGATGGTATCACGTTTCTCCAGGAGTGTGGGCAGAGAGCCTAGGGCGGAGAGTCGGCACAGATCGGAGTGAACGACGGCCAGGTCCTTTAGCGCTCGACCAAAGTCCGTGGAGAGGACATGGAGGAATCCTTCCGTGTCGAGGCAGGTGGTGTGAGTCGTTGTCGAGGCGACGAAGCCCGAGGTGTTGGCATCGCGGATGATGGCCGCGGCAAGGGGGCTCATGGCCGTGACGGTAGGGCTGATTTGGAAATCGACGAAGGACCCCGGCGACCAGCAAGGAGTGGCGGAAAATTTCCTCATGGCGCTGTCCTCGAGGCACGAGACTGTGCGGTACTGGTGCTCGCCTCGCGGGCCGACGCCGTCGTATCGGATCTTCTGGCCGGAGAGGAAGAATGCCCTCATCGCCTGGGAGACGTTTTGCACCACCTGTGCTGGGGCGGCCGGTGTGTGGGAAAAGTATCTCGCGCCGCCGCCGCCGAGGCTGTAACCCCCGGCGCTTCGTGGCATGGCGCCCCCGGTCAGATTGGGCCGCAGAGTGCTGGCAAAGGGAGCTCTGCCGGAGGACAGGGCAATCCGCCGCGAGGTCTTAGAGGACGGTAGCTTGGTCCGGTCGAAGCGAGGGCCAGACGCACGCTCCGTGGTGATGAACCGTCGGAGAACACGGCCCAGGTTCTGCGTCGTGTCTCTGGAGATCCATCGAACTCCTCGTTTCTGCTGTTTCAAGAATGCCGCCGGATGGATCTGTTGACGGCCGGTGTAGCCGCTTCGGACGGGGATCGCCTGCAGCTCGCGCTGGAAGGGCCTCCCGACCTCGGCGAGTTTGGTCCGGACGACTTTGGAGGTTTTGGTCGCGGCGCCCTTGAGGAAGCGAAGGGCCGCCGGAACCCACATCGCCCCTTGGGAGACCATGGTTCTGCTTTGTGCTCGTCTTCCTCGTTCCTTTTATTCTTCTGTTGTTTGTGGTGGGGGCAAGACAGACGAGCGAAGAGGAAGAATGGGCGAAGATCCGTGTTTATGTACTTCTGCCTCGCGCCTGTGTGACGGATGACATTCACTTATTCGCTTTATACCGAATTGGCCTGGCCTGCAGTTTTGCCACGCCGAGTTTCATTGGACGCTCCGCCACAGAGCTAGTTGTTCCATGGTGTGGCGCCTGTGCTCCTCTGACTGCTAGCCCAATACAGTTAGACTACTCTGTTGGGCCCATTTTTGTTTTTTCTTTTTCTACAAGAAAATTTGCTGCCAGGCAAGCTCTTTTGACTTTTTTTTTTTTTCACTTCCTCTTGCCGTTCTCGCTTGGTACATCGCACCGTCGTGCTTGGGGCACAAAGAGAAGCAAGTGCTTTACCTTCTGCACGCATGACGGTGGCGCTTGGATCAATATCCCAGGTAAGCGACTTGCTGCTTCTCTTTTTCTTGCTTTGCCGCACTTCTGTGATGAATCCTTTACACGAACAATCCAATTCAGACCAGCATCATGGTGATCCATTTTATCTCTAGAATTACACTGAGGAAGCCCCGAAACACTCTTTTTTTTGCGTCTCGACTCTTGAACAACCTCACTAATCTGTCGAGAAAGCGCAGGCGCTGGACATGAACATCTTGGCGTGTTGAGCCATGATGTCGTCGATGGAAGTTGCATTAAAAAGGTTGGTTCTTTTGCCAAGTTTACTCGCGTTTGCCCCCCTCCCCCCCCCCTTCTCTCCAAGTGATGAACAAACCGACACCTTAGGGATTCCTCATGCTTAATACATGATGTGGATAACGTTGTTATAAGTTTCAGCCTTGTCTGATTGGAGATTCATTTCACCTATTCTTCTTGCTGCTATGCTTGCAACCAACAGCTATTGACATCTCATGTTAGGTACATATTTCCATCTCGAGTTCGCTCGATTCCTTAGCATGAACCCATTGAATGATGAAATTTGAACGAACGGGCGGACATATCGAGCCTCGTCACCTTTCATCCTTGAAAGCAAGGACGTACAATCCTTGTGGTGAAAGACTGGCGGGATCTCTTGATGACACTTCGTCACCTGATCATGGCCTCTCCTAATAAATTCATAGAGGGAAACTTGAGAGAGTGAATCATTTGACTGACTTCAGTGCTCAATAAACTAGGTAATTCTATATACGCGTGCTTGATTTGCTGCTTCAGGACTTTCTGTGATGAGTTTTCCAAAGTATTCACACTGTTTGATTCACAATCTTCACGATTGCTGGAATATGAACACAACAACAACTTCTGATATAATCGGTATGTCGTGCCGCGTCCTGGAATTTTCTGGGTTGTAACACTTGGCTAACCCTACGCAGACCTGTCTCATGATCTCAATGTATTATCTGGAGGTCTTGACATGGCACTAATGATTTTCGTCGGTTAGGTAATGTTTTGATTCTGGGTTTACGGCGATGATGTCAGTTTCATGGTAAGCAGCTTGCGATTTATTCATACCCGCAGCCCCGCCTTTAGGATGACTTGCTATTATTAGCTCTAGCTGAGTTCATCGTGATGAACAATCAACTGTTTCACCTTGGAGAACTGATCTGGCTTTGCGTTTCCACGACACAAAACTGAAAGTTGACCTGGTCGACATTAGCTAATGATGAATGACTGGTTAGATTCGCATAAGCACACAGCCGCAGTCGAGAGCGGCCGACGTTCTGCACATAGTCAAACTTGAATACACACAAATTGTTACTGGAATCTATTCCAACTGTAGTCCAAACTTTGGTGAAATATTTGACGGGACATTGCACTTTATATATATATATATATATATATATATACCGCTCGGAGGCAGACGATCAAGACTACTTTCTGAGTTGAAGGCCAACATTCATGCCCACTATGCATTTCACAAGGTCCCAATCATCTTGTGCGCCGATCCAATCGGTAATGACAACACCAGTACCAGCACAGCCAACCTTGAGCTGGAGAGGGCCTTTGCCCTCCTCGCCATGGCGACCGCAGAGATATTCCATGATGGCGGGGTTGACCTTTTGCGCGATTCGCTCGGGCCAGCAAGTTGCATTGAAAAAGTTGCTGGCGCTGAGGAAATTGACAAAAAAGGGCGGGAGAGGGGCATCGGGGTTGTGGTCGGGCATTCCGGCGTGGGCAAAGTCCTGCTCTGCGGCCCTTTCCAGCTGGCCACGGCCGAACTCGATCTTCTTTTCGATGTTCTGGCTCTCGGAGATCTCATAGAAATCCTGTATGCGGAAGCCGCCGCCGCCGCCACAGCCGTCTTGGCAATTGTCGGGCCACTCCTGGGCATCTAGACCATAGCCGCCGTCGTTTCTCATGTCATCGTTCAGGCCGAACCGGCGAACGAGTACAATCTTGCCACGAGCCTCACCCAGCGTGGGAACTCTAGGGTGCGTCCACCAGCGATGGCTTTGCTTGTCGAGATAGCTGTGCTTGAGGTGGTGAGCCATCTCGCCATCGGTAGCCTTACCGGTCCCTTCCCGCTTGACACTCATGATGACGGCCTCACTGGGGTTCCGTTCCAGGAAGGCATAGACATGCTCGAGCATATCGGCAAAATACTTTTTATCAAACAGGGAGATTGGGAAGGCGCTGTGGACGAGGGTGAGGACATGATCGTCTTTGTTGGCCGAAACGCGGACATCCAAGAAGCGCACTCCGTTTTGAAGCTGGGCGGGCACGTCAGCCGCCTGACAACGCACGGAAGGCAAGGCAGTGTGACAGGTGGGCGAGTTGTGCGTGCCTGGGATGGAGAGCATGGTGAGAGGCCACTCGTCCTGGAGCTCGTGCATCCACGCGTTGAGCCTCGCAGATGAGATGACGGCAACCAAGGCGCTGCCGGGCAGGTAGAGTGCGGTGAGATGGAGAGGACCGTCGTCGAGCTTGTCCACGACGGCAGACTTGGTAGTCAGGCTCGGGACGTCAGTCGCGTAGCGATGGTCGTCGATGGCGAACGTCAGGCGCACGACCTCGATGCCCTGATCGGGCGATCGGACATTCGTCTCGGCGGTGCGGAAGGGGTCGGCCTGGAAGGAAACATGATGATTGCCGATCGGATCCCCTCTGGGACGGATCTCGTACTTTTTGGTGTCGGTGGCTTGCAACAGGCCGGTGACTGTCGACGTGACATTGTTGAAAAAGGAGCCCTGCTTGATCTTGTCGCACTCGAACCGCTGGACATGGATCAGCTCCAGCGGGTAGACCGTCAGGTTGCGAATGCTCAGGCTGGCCATTATTTCCGACAAACCACGAACACGACGTTGGCGAAGGCGGCCGGGGTGGTTGGTTTGATGGGGGCGATGGCCAAGACAAGCTGGGGCGGGCGGCGGGATGATGATCTTGTCTCTGGCGGCGAAGATGGAAGATGATGACGAGCGAGGAAATGCAATGTGGTGGTGGGATGGAGATGGTAAAGTGAGTGAGTCGTGAGTCGTGAACCATTGTCCTCCGTCCCCACGCCGTGATCAGTGATTGATTGCTCTCTCTGCCTCTCTCTGCCTCTGTTTTTTTTTTTTTTTTTGTTCTCTTCTTCTTGTCGTTTTTTTTCTTTTTCCTTTCTTTCTTTTTTCTTTCTTTCTCTGACACGAGTGTGGCTGCAGACCCGGGTGGATCGAGACGGATGCGGAAAGCAAAGGCAACCCAAACCCAACACATTCATTCTGTTGTCTGTTGACCAACAAGCAGGCAAGCCGCGTGTAAACTGTAAACTAGGGGCCGTTTGAAAATAGAGCCATATAACACGGGGCCTGGCCAAGCTTGGGCGAGGGGGCAAAAAAAAAAGAAAAAAAAGAAAAAAAAAGGTTCGAATGCGGCTTTGACGTTTCGACAGAACGAATGTCTCGAGTCCTTTTCGTTTTTTTTATTTAATTGTGTGCGTTTTGGGTAACTTTCTACGAGGGAGGGGGGAGGAGAGATGCTTGGGCTTGACGCCGAGCGTGCGAATCTTTTTTTTTTTTTTTTTTGTCACGGGAATCACGGGAAGTACTGCAGAGGTGATGTTTTTTTTAAATCCTGTTGCTGGTTTTGAGATTGTTATGATGCTATGGTTGGGTTTTTGTTAAGAAGAAGAAGAAGAAGAGGAGAGAAAAGAAGGGGGGGGATAAATAAGAAGAGGGAAAAGAAAAAAGAAGAGAAAAGGGTAAAGAAGAGAAAAGGAAGAGAGAAGCGAAAAAAGAATAAAGAAGAAGAAAAAGAAAAAAGAAGAGAAAAAGAAGAGAAAAGAGAAAAGGAAGAGAAAAGGAAGAGGAAAAAGAATAAAGAAGAGGAAAAAGAAAAAAGAAGAGAAAAAAGAAAAAAGAAGAGAAAAAAGAATAAGAAGAGAAAAAAGAATAAGAAGAGGAGAAATGAGACAGCAAAACCCTAGGCAAAAACCCCGGCGGCCGATTGCTATATGAGCGAGCAGCAGGTTCGACGGGTCGAAAGAATAAAGCGCGAAAATTGTATGGATGGATGGATGGATGAATGGATGATATACAAAAAGAAAAAAAAAAGAAAAAGAAAAAAAGACGTGGCTTCACTGCGTCCGCGTGCGCTTGAATGACGAAGCAGGTGAAAGATGATGCTCGTCATCCCTGCGACGACGCAGCACCTGACGCTGTCGAAGCAGCTCCGGCATCAAGTCCTCGTTGCCGACGACGTTGCCATCCCCGTGGACCTCGATCCCGGCGTCGACCTCGATCCTCACGGGCCTCGGCCGGCCGTCCTCGTCGATCATGGGGATGCCGCACTGGCCGGAGCTGCTCTGCTGGATGGCGTGGACGACGGCGCGGGCGATGGCATTGGCGTTCTCGGCGGGACTGTCGCTGATGCAGACGTGGTTGTTGTTGCTGGAGATGCGGACAGAGGTGTTTATCCGGAGGGATATGCCCGACTGCTGCGTGTCGTCTGGATCGTCGACCTCGGCGGCGGCGGCGGCGGCGGTATGACCGGCGCTGGTGGTGATGAGGCTGGCCAGCGAAGGACGGCGAGGAGTCGGTCTGGAAAGTAGAGACGGCGAAGAAGCCATGTCGAGCCGCATATGGGGTGTGTAAGGGGGAGGAGGATGAGCCGGCCGGCCAGTTGGTTCTTTGGAGGACAAGCCTTGCAGGTCGAGGGGGGATGCTGCGGCCGGGACCATCTTTCCGCGGCGAGCTTTTGGTGTCTTTTCTTCTTCTTTTCCTCCCCGACCTTCGATTCGACGGAGAAGGAGAAAGAAACGATTTCTCAACGAGGAGAGAGGATACACGGCTGTTCCGTTGCGCGCCTGTCCCGTCTATAAATCCAGCTGAAGGAGACAGGACGATTTTTTTTTAAAAAAAAAAAACGAAAACGAAAAAAAAAAAAAAAAAAAAAAAAGGAAAGGGGTTTCTCGTCGTGCCAGATGTCAAAAAAGAAAACCCAACCTTGAGAAAGAATAAAAAAATTCTAAACGTTTCCCCCCTTCCCCCCTTTGCTCCGCCTCCCCGTCCCCCCTTTTCCTGAAGTAGAGAGGGATAAAATAAATCAAGGTGCTGCCCCAGGGGAGAGAAACGAGAATCTCCTGTGGTTGGTGAGAGGGCTCGGCGCCTGGTCCGGGGAGAGGGACGTCTCTTTGGAAATTTTGCCTGCTGGTCGGGTGGTGGGTGGATATAAAGGAGGGGGGGTTGGTCACCCTTTGTTGAGAAATTGTTTTGTTTGTTTGTTGGTTGTTGTTGTTGATGATGATGTTTTGTTTCTTATTGTTAATGTTTTGTTTCTTCTTGTTGTTGATATTGTTTCTTATTGTTAACGTTTTGCTTCTTCTTGTTGTTGATATTGTTTCTTATTGTTGATGTTTTGCTTCTTCTTGTTGTTGATATTGTTTCCGTCGTCAAGATAGCCCCCTCGAACGTATAGTTGTAAAAACGAAGAATAAAAAAAGGAACAGCCCATGGAGAAAGAAGAAGAAAAAAAACACCCAATTTTATTTATTCTCCCCCCCACCCTTTCGATGCGCACCAGCCCAGGGGAATGAATGAACGAAACAAATACGTGACGCACGAGAAAGACCTCGTCAAGTCAAATTTGTACGTCAGCGCCAGAACAAAAAAGTGTCTTTTTTTTTCAAAAAAAAAAAACGCGGTGACGAGAAAATACAGAAAAGAGCGACGATGGCTCAAGGGGATATATAAGAAAGTAGAGGGTGCGGGAAGAAGAAAAAGAAAAGAGAAAAATAAAAAGCACGCTCTTTGTACTTGTACGTTTTCACGCTGCCCTTTTCATTTGCATTTTTTTATCCCCCCCCCCCCCCCCCCCCTTACATTATTCTTTATTTATCTTGGAGTTCACCGAATTTCACGCCAAGAGACGCTTGTCAGCATATGACATCAGGGGGGGGGGGATTAAAAAAAAATAAAATAAAAAAAAAGACACAATTCCCGGATCGGATGTGGAAGGGGGGGGGGTGTCTCTATGGGAGGGCTAGCGATATAAAACGTGGGAAAAGCTTAAAAGAAACACTCTCTCACACAAACTCACATGGTTGTTGGTTTCTACTACGTACTACTACTAACCGTTCTCTTCCACTCTCGAAAAAAAAAAAAAAAAAAAAAAAAAAAACCAACAAAACCCCCACCCGCCCCTGTTCCCTGTCCCGACGGCCGCTCGGGTCGTACGGCTTTGTTCTCGCACGGAGCACGGTTTCCGCACATGCATGCCTGGCGTGTCTCTTCTTCTTTTAGACGTCGGGCCCGTGCTGGGTCGTTTCCAGGCGGAGGATCTTCTCTTCTTGGTAGGGGCAGGGAGAAGGGACGGGTGGGATTTTGTTCTTCAGGGGGGGGGGGAGAATAAAAAACGGATGCGACGCTGGTGATTGTACATGGTAGTAATAGTGTTCCATATGCGGTTTGAGCACGGAACTCATAGTAGATGTTTTCTATTCTTCTCCCCCCTTGGCAATGCGTCGTGGTTTGTTGGTTATTGGGTTTGTGGTGTCTACTACGTACGTACATAGTATGTACATCATGGTACATGTTGCTTCACCGTTGCTTCACCTGTTCGGTGTGTTCTTTTAGTAGTAGTGGTTTCTTTTCTTCTTCTTCTCCCCCCCCCCCCCCCCCACACACACACACACACACCCCTCTGCGCCTCCCCCGGAAAGGAGATCCGTGTCACCACATACTACTACATGCCATTTAGCAAAAGAGATAGAGGAAAGGGAATCTATATTTCAAAGATTGTCTACGGTGGTGTGGGAGCGAAACGCCGCGTGCAGCGTGGAACGAAAAGAAAAGAAAACCCAAGCTTCGTCACATGTTTTGTACAATTGTCCAAGGTTTCTACCGGCCAAGAAACACATGCACTAGGTATATTGATGGGCAGTCGTCACTTGTCCACGTGGGCTTCGGACTCGACGGGGGGTGATTACGTCTTTCTTACTTGTGCTGGATGATGAGAGTCTGTGAGGCGGGAAGGGCCTTGATCGTGTACCTTGCTGTCTCTTGATTTTGTTTTCCTCCAAGGGTGTCGGGGCATTCGTACTTCGGTTTCGACAAGACAAGGCATGACTTCTTCCAGAGGGAAAACATGCTTGCTGTATTCAGGTTACATGTGGTCGTTGGCAAGGTTTGTTGGCGCGCAATAGCCTGGGAGTTATGGACCTGTCATGATGCCCCGTTGATGCGAGATCCCTGCCACACGTAGTGTAGGTGTACGCTTTTGCTTTTTTTTTTTTCTTTTTCTTCCTGCCTGCCCGGCATGCGCTTGCATCTAGTGTCTTGACACACACAATGATACTGCGACGTTAGCCTTGGGCTCCGTTGAAACCTAGTAGCTTCGCGGCATACTACTACTACGTAGCACGTATTTATTCCAAAGAAAACCCAGGGAGCAAAGCAACACCGGCTGCGTTGGGGCTCCAGTTGCGCGAACCGTTGCCGACAGGAAAAACAGGAAAACGAGGCTAGTCTGAAGAAGCGACCTACCGGAACCCGTCTTGCCGCGAGGGCTCAGAAGGTTCCGAAATCACCATGGTGTCATCTGGTCGTGTCGAATGGGGGAAGCACACATCACACCATGTCGAACAATCGACATGGGACGGATTGTGGATTGCTCAGAGAGAAAGTCGGATCCGGCGGACGCTGAAGGTGATGGCTGAGCTGACGGCTGGTGGATGGATGGATGAGCGACGGTGGCGGTGGCGAGCGAGTCTGCGCCCAAAAAAAAAAAAAAAAAAAAACCGAGGCAGAAAGGAACGAGACGGCCCAAAGTTCATTCGTACGTAGTACATGCCTTGTGGATGTGTTGTTTGTTGTCGTTGGGTCTTTGCTATTGTTCTGCCGGCCTCGAAAAAGTCAAAAACCTATTGTTGTCGAAATTAGGCTGGCGCCGCGGTTGCGTTTTTCTCTCCATTGGGACTAGCGTCTGTCCTAGATCAGATCAGCCTTGCAAGTAAGTTTGTGGCAGGTGGCGCCCCTCGCTCCTGTCTTTTTTTTAGTTTTTTTTTTTATGACATTTTGTTGGAATGGGTTTTTGGATTTTCAAGGAAACGCAGCCAAGAGAGAGAGAGAGAGAGAGAGACAGAAAGAGAGAGAGAGAGAGAGAGAAAAACAAAGAGACAGAGAGACACCCTTTATCCCTCTTCCACCACACCGCACTACAAATTCCGAAATCGTTTCATCGTTTCCCCGCTGCCACTTGGAGCCCCTCAACCCTCGGGACAGTGTAGCGTCTAGGTTTTTTTCTTTTTTTCATCAGTGCGAAAAGCGAACGTGACTGACGTCTGCCGATGGAAACAAAGGGGTCCTTGGCGGCTCGGTTGATCTATCACAATATCAAGTCTACCATTGGTGAGATAAGAACTCATCCATCCGATGGCATCATGCCGGCAAACAAAGAGAAAAGATAAATGACGTTTTTTTTCTCCTCTGCGCAAGACGGAAACGGTTTCGGTCCCTGGATGCATGTGGCAGCTTTGTGAGAGGCAGAGAGACAATGCGCGTTTTTCCTTTTTTTTTTTTTTTACCCTTTCCTTTCGAATACACTATTCATGTCGTTTGTGCCACTCCTCCACGGCACAGCCCGTGTTTTCTGATGTCAAGGCGTGAAATCCGAGTCATCACCTCCTACGGCAGGGATTGTTGGTCACAGCGAAAAATAAAGAAGAGACGAAAACAGCACCCGTATGCTGGAGGATTCTTTGTTTTTTTTCCTCGGTTCAATGGCCTGCCTTGGATTGGCACTTCTCAATCGCACGCTGCATGTGATGATGATGATGATGAGGAGGAGGAGGAGGAGGAGGAGGAGGAGGAGGAGAGGGGGGGGGGGGATGACACCTCTCAATCAGCAAAACCTCCTCCGGATCCTCCTTCTCAGCAAAACCTATCCCAACCACACCCGCACCAAGCTCAAGCAAGCCGATCTCATCATCGTATGGGTAGGCGCCGGAGCTGGCGGGAAACAAACGCGCATGTGCTGCGGCTGGTTTTCTCCTCAAGACACCCGCCTGCGTCTCATATACGGCACGGCGCCGACGGTATATCGACGAGGTGGTGGAGGCTCATCCGGGTTACAAGCAGTCCGTCGCACGCTGCTGCTGCCGCGGACAAGAAACGAATCGACGTATGGTTTCTTTTCGAACGAGGAGAAGAAGAAGAACATGTTCACTGCATCCATCAGCCACCCATGCCTGATCCCAAAAAAAAAAAAGGCTGCAGGCTTCTCGTCACACTGCCTTTCCTGACAATAGGAATCGTGACAATACAAATTCATCATGAGGAAGTGATCGTCACACGCTCTGCGAGACCATTTCCCCTTTTCTGTCTCCTCTTTCTTTATTTTTCTTTTCTCGGACTTGATGTGATTGCACACCGGCAAGGTCACACGTCAAACATGGCACATTAAACAGGTCTATACTGAAGAACGAAGGGCCGTTTTTTCTTCTCATTACCACTCACATGGTCCCAATCACACAGCTGGCTCCCCAAGTGTCTAGTTCTCCTCCTTGGGGGGGGGGGGGGGGGGGGGGGGGG
>JABAEC010000073.1:92731-135378 GCA_013435705.1 Claviceps paspali | reverse complement strand
TCCGTCAAGGAAAGGAAGCCGTTTCGTGCAGGATCTGCAAGCCCGACCATCGTGGTCCCCCCCCCCCCCCTTTTTTTTTTTTTTTTTTCTCCAAACAACGGGCGACATCCGCTGTCGACTCCTGTCTTCCGGATGCAGTAACCGAAATTAGCATCATTGCCGCTTTGGATCCCCTCGGACGCATATCTGTTGGTACATGTTCTTATCATATGCACGACCTCCTGGCCGGCCCGGGCGGGCAGTGCTTGAATTGTCTTTGGCGGTGCCACGGTACCAATCCGATGGTGGACAGGGCGTGTGGGAGACAAGAAAGAAAGAAAGAAAGAAACGAGGCCTGGGTTGCGAGACGAGACGAGACGAGACGAAAATCACCGCACCAGCAGCGCTGCTACATTGCAAAGGGGGTCGAAGGTCGGCATATTTTATGCAGATGATACATGCATATACATACGTAACATACATACTACGTACACACACACATGCCAACCCGACAGGGGTTGGTTGATTGGAACCACCAAGTGAGCCTTTTTTTTTCTTCTTCTTTTCTCTCTCTCTCTCTCTCTCTCCTCCTTTCTCTCTCCAGGCGGATGGATGGTGTTTTGAGCAAAAAGATGACGCCATCCGCTGGACCAAACATGTGGTACGTACGGTACCGATATGCCTGCCTCGGCCTCGACCCGTCTGTGGCTGGGTCAAACAAGGCCCAATATTTGTTATACTATCACCACTCTGCATACACATACATACATGCAGTGCGCAAAGCGCGCCAGCAGACCGACATGACCTCAGCCATCCATCCATTCACGGCGCGCTGCGTGAGCAGATGTTCGTTCTGCCCTGGCCTGCAGGCGCTAACGAGAGAGGGGCGCATGCAATGGGCATGTGAAGCTGTTTCCGTTTTCTGTTGAGTCTGTCGGTCGCACCAGCCCAGCCCATCCACGCATCCACGCATCCATTTTTTTTTTCGGCTGTAGCATGCTGGTATGTACAGCAACGCCCGCAAGCGAGCGACGGGACAGGGCCCGCGATGCATGATGATGCATCTGGTTGTCGGGACGGACTTTTCTGTGTCGACGAGCCGATGGTAAGCACCTACACTGTGCGATGAGAGGCCATTTGCACCGACTGCACCGCCGCACGAGACGGGATCCCACCGCCCGCCGCCCGTCGTGGCTGGATGCTTGGAGCAAGTTCCTGACCAAGACGGCGACTACGACAGTCTGTGCCTGGGGCTACTCAGCATATACTTGGTACGTACACACACTTTTTTTTTTTCTCTCTCTCTCTCTCTCTTTTTTTTTCTTTTTTTTTTCTACTTTCCTTTTTCAAGGTGATATTGCCAATCATGTGCCCAGCCGCAGGCCATGCAACCATGGCAAGTGGGGCAAGGGTCTCTCCTTACAGCTTTCATTTCAGCTCTTGGGCGCACCACAAGAGTCGGGTCAACATAGGGCCGAAAACAAGTGGATGATGGATGACGGATGGATGTCTTGTTCTTGTTCCTATCTACAAGATTTCTCTCTCTCTCTCCAACGAGAAGCATTGCGTCAGTCGGGCGGTGAGCCAATGGACCGTCGGTTTTCGGTCGTCCCGAAAAAGTCACAGAGCAGAGCAAGGCATTGTTTGATTTTATCCATCGGCCGAGTCCGCTACCCCCGAATGCATGTTCGATGCGACCCGGGGAGGTGAGTATCAGATGATGAACGCCAAGTCTGCAACAAGTCTGTCTACACAGGGCAGGTACTAGTATATACATGCGCACGTATTTACATGCTGTCGAGGCGGCAGGCGGACGGATATGCCCATCCAGTCCCCGACCAAGTTGGCCGCGCTGGCGCTCCCCCCCCCCGGTCCCCTTGTCCCGAATACGACGTATTCCGAAACGTCGCCACAATAAAAATCACGCTCAAATTTGGCCTTGGGGTGGGTGGCTGCGACTTCGTTGAGCCGCGCGATAAGGGAAGGTGTAGAAGGTTGTATGGTACAGTACTAGTACTACTAGTAGGTAGTAGTAGGCAGTAGGTTTCGGGGGTGTTACAGTATGTACTAGGTAAGGTGGTGGGCTCGTACCTGTCCATCAAGATCCCAAATGGCAAAGATGCGCTGGTCGATGGCCCGTGGCCAGGGAAATAACAAACGCAAATCTCCATCATCAATGATCAATGATCAATGATGGATGAATGGCCCAGGATTGGACGGTGGACGATGCCATTCGTTCCATTGGCTATGGCCGTTGGGCCGCGCGTGGGCAGGCCATTGGCTGGAGTTGGTCGGCGCATGCCAGCTTTTTGCCAGCTGCCAGCTGCCAGCTGCCTGGATATGGGATATCCTCGTTCACTGTGTGCCCGCACTGTACGGCGCTGTCTGTGTGGCCCGTGTGTCCTTCGGCGTTCCTCGTCTCAGGTCGCCAGATCCTCCTCCTCCTCCTCCTCCCTCCTACTCCCCCCCCCCCCCCCCCGTCATTGCCGTCGCTGCCTCTGCCTCTCTGCCTCGTCCGTTCCGACCAAGAAGACAGCAATTGCGCGCCTCTTCCAGCAGGACCGACGACATTCCGGCCGACGACGACCGGTGATGCTTCGATTTGTTGTCGCTGGTGGCGCGTTGGATTGACATGCTTCTGTCGGCCTTTCTGAGCACGTCTTTCCTCGCCCGACCTTTTTTTTTTGCCACTGTCAGCCTGAAGTCCTGAAGTCCTGAGGGAGCCCCTCCATCGGACCGGGGGCCCAACAAAGTCTGTCCGTCCGTTCTTGTCCTTGTCCTGTCTGTCTTGTCTGTCTTGTCTCTTCGCTCGTCCTCGCCTTTCCTCTCTTTCCATCCAACCTGCCGCCGACAACCTTGTCCCACCCCTCCCCCACCATTATACTCCGTCCGTCCATCCGTCCGTACGTTTTGTCTGCCTGTGTCGACGCGCGCGCGCCCACGTTTTTATTCTTCTGTTGCATCTTGGCCTTGGTTGCTTCTATTTTTATTTATTTCTATTTTCTATTTTTTTCTTTTTTACTTTTTTCCATTCCTGGTTGTTTTTTTTTTGTCCCCTCCCGCTCCCGCTCTCGCTTTCTCTTTCACTCTTCCTCTCTGTCTGCTGGATAGAGCGAAGGGGGGAAAAAAGGAAAACAACCAACCTCTGCGAGAGGGAAAAAAAAGAAAGAAAATCATTTGATTTGTCTTCACACTTGTCCCTGCCCCACCAGAGAAACAGAAACAGGCACAGCTGACGACAATCACTCACACACTACCCTCCTTCCTTACCTTGGCTCCCGCACCACCATCAAAGACAGCTTTGCCATGGTTTTGGACGATTCTGGCCCAAGGCTTTCCTCTCGCATAGCAACAATGTCGAATGCTACAACGGCGACTGCTTCTGTGAGCAACAACAGTGCTCCTGTTGCAGCTGAAAAAGACTCCGGTGAGCTTTCAAGTCCCACTTTCGGAACACTCTACCCAAGCCCTGCGTGCGCACACAAACACACACACACACACACACTTTGCCCCTCCTGTTCTTGCGATGCTGCTTTTGCTCGATCGGAGAGAAGAGGGAGAGAGACAGATAGATCAAGCTCCCTCTCTCTCTCTCTCGTTCCCCCTTTTCACCAGCCCCATCATGTATATCCAATCATTCTTGCTGAAAGCGTGAAATTACGTCCTCAATGGTCTTTTTTTTTTAAAAAAAAAAGAAAAAAATCCTTCGTTGTTCATCGGAACCCCCCCCCCCCAAAACCCTCTGCCCTTCTTTGTTTTGTTTTTTTCCGTTGATGCTTTCGGCTTTTCGTTTTCTCATGGTGCTAATTATCACTGAGCCAACTCGTTTTGCTCAGCTTCTGCAATCGAAGTGAATACCAAGACACCGGCGGCCAACTTCCCTCCGCCCAAGACTGACAAGCCTCGACCTCACGTCTGCGCTACCTGCCAGCGGTCCTTTGCACGTCTCGAGCACCTGAAGAGGCACGAGCGCTCTCACACCAAGGAGAAGCCATTCGAATGCCCCGAATGTGCACGATGCTTTGCCCGTCGTGACCTGCTGCTTCGTCACCAGCAGAAGCTTCACCAAGCCTCGACGCCGTCCTCTCGACCCCGTAACCGACGCGAATCCGCCAGCGGTGCTGCGCCCGTCCAGAACCGGCGCAAGAACAGCGTTGCCGGCGTCAATGCGGCCGCTCCAGACTCGGCAACAGCTGCTGCCATGAGGCCTCGAGCGAACACAATAAGCCATGTGGACGGTGCCGCCATGCAGATGCTCGCCGCCTCTGCCAACATTTCCTCGACGGCCGGTCGTGGAGGCATGACCCACAGTCGTCACCCAAGCCTGATTGGCCTCCCCGTCCACAACCTCGACCACGTTTTTGGTGGCATGTCGAGCATCTTGGGCCACAGGGGCATGCAGATCGGACTGCCCAAACTCGAGACGTCCCGGGTGGGCAGCAGCAGCAGCAACAACGACTTTGATGTCAGCGCCCTGCGTACGGCGCCACCGCTGGCCTCCTTCCACCCGGACCTCGACTTTGAGGGCTTCTTCTTCGGTCCGGGCTCCACCATCAACCCCAATGCTCTCCACTACAACGACTCCCCACAATCCATGGGCATGGACCAGACGTCTACCTTTGGGCAGGGCGGCGTGGCGGATGTCGGGTCGTCGCAGCACTTTGACGACAGCTTGGACTGGGTGCTTGGGTTTGAACACCAGATGACGTTCAACACGAACGAGAACAAAGCAGTGGACGGATCGAGCCCGTCAGCCATCAGCACGACGAGCCAGAGCGGGATTAGCGATGTCATGGTAGATGGATCGAACCATCCGACCCCGGCAGGGACGAGCACCATGTGGCAACCTTCGGTCATGGGACCCCCGCAGATTCCGAATCCGTTTGCGATGGATATGAATGGTTCGGTCTTTACAGATCTCCTTAGTGGTGCTCCTCTGTCACCTCAGCCAGCTACTCAAAAGACCAATGACTCCTACGTACCCGCGCCCAGTCCACCTTTGCTGAGAAGCTCTTTGAGCCCGCCTGTGGTATCTGGAATGAAGTCTTGATGTTTTTTTTTTTTTTTCCTTCTTCTTTTTCTAAACCACGGAAGCCAAGCCCCGGCCCCTCCACGCCGCCGCGCCGGACGACTCCGCCGCCCGTGTGCCGGTCCTGTGTCCGGGGGGGGTGGTGGGATGATGATGAGGGGTGTGGGTGGGTCACCATGACCCGACAATCTCTCCGCCCGTGACAAACCCCGTGACAGCGGCCCAGCCGGACTGCCCATGTGTGTGACGATGTTTCCCCACTGTGTGCCCTTTGGGGTAGTCGTAATAAGACATCTCTTGTTCACCATTCTTGTGCATTTGAGGACACGAGCAAGTTCGGTCTTGGTCTCCGGTGGGACACGGCACTGTGGGACGGCGGCGGGCCATTTGGTCCGGGGGAAGCACGAGGGGTACGCTCTGCGTGGGGCGCCCATCGCGAGCAGGTAGGGTAGTGACGTAGATATCTCACGATGATAAACCCCCCTCCCAAACGTGATGACGCATTTCCCGTCCGGCTTGCTGCTGCTGCTGCTGCTGCTGCACCGGAGCCCAGCAAACCCACCCTGCCTGCCACCAAGTAAAAAAAAAAAAAAAAAAAAAAAAAAAAAAGTTTGAAACGTGAAAATTGGAATAAAAATAGATCGATAAATAAAGGATAAGCGGGGCCGTCGACCCCTCTCCGACCAAATGTCTCCCCCCCCCTTCTTCTTCCGAAGTGCTTGTCATTGTCACGGTGATGCTTTTTCAGAAAGATGGCATGTCAAGAGGAGGCCTGTTGATAAATATATTCAAGATGGTGGTGTACATAAGGGGGGTGGTTGAGAAAAAGATGGTTGTATATAGTAACAGAGAGGCTGTTGATAAACATATTAAAGATGGTTGTGTATATTTAGGGGGTGTTGAGAAAAGATGGTTGTATATAGTGCAGAGAGGCTGTTGAGAAACATATTAAAGATGGTGGTGTACATAAGGGGGGTGTTGAGAAAAGATGGTTGTATACATTGCAAAGAGGCTGTTAAGAAATACAGTCAAATATGGTTATATAAATACAACAAGACTGTTAAGAAAAGATGGTTGTATACATTACAAGGAGGCTGTTAAGAAAAGATGATTGTATATAGTGCAGAGAGGCTGTTGAGAAACATATTAAAGATGGTGGTGTACATAAGGGGGGTGGTTGAGAAAAAGATGGTTGTATATAGTAACAGAGAGGCTGTTGATAAACATATTAAAGATGGTTGTATACATTGCAAAGAGGCTGTCAAGAAATACAGTCAAATATGGTTGTATAAATACAATAGGGCTGTTAAGAAAAGATGGCTATATACATTAAGGGGGGTGTTAAGAAAAGATGGTTGTATACATTGCAAAGAGGCTATTAAGAAACACGGTTAAATATGGTTGTATAAATACAACAAGACTATTAAGAAAAGATGGTTGTATACATTACAAGGAGGCTGTTGAGAAAAGATGGTTATATATAGTGCAGAGAGGCTGTTGAGAAACATATTAAAGATGGTTATGTACATAAGGGGGGTGGTGTTAAGAAAAGATGGTTGTATACATTGCAAAGAGGCTGTCAAGAAACACGGTCAAAGATAGTTGTATAAATTACAACGCTCATCTAGTTTATACGAAACCTCATTTGCTTCTCATTATCGCCGCAAAGCCTCTGTGTGTTCTTGGCCTCACAATAGCCATGTATGTATAGGCATGTACATGTACAAATGAAACAGATTGAAAAAAAGAATGAAAACAAAAACTGGAGACTGTCAGTCTTGCTTCGCGTCTTTCAAAACATCTTCTCGCACCGCTATCCGTCTATGCCAAGGCACCAGCCGAATTGACAAAACAAAAAAAAACGGATAGTACAATAGAGTCCCTCCTCCCTCCTCCCTCCTTCCCCAGTTCTTCGGGTATATGCCACATCAATATCCTCTTCTCAAAAAACACCCTTTTGACTGTAAAAAAATCCCCAGCAAACGCCCATTGATCCATTTCTCCAACCCATCATGAGTAGGATGAAAAAAAAAAAAAACCTCTTTCTTTCTTTCTTTCTTTTATCACCAACGCCTCTCTTCATCCCACATGCTTCATACATAAAAGCTGCCGAGTTGTTGGTATTAATCCTCTTCCTCGACTTCTTTCCACTGATTTTCTTTTCTTTTCAACTCTCCGCCATCATCGGTAATGTGCCTCGACTTCCCATCATATTCGTTGGAGTCCGCTTGGCCCTGCTTGCGACACATCCCTCCTCCCGGCCGCTTGCTGCACTGGCAGATTGGCAAGGTTGACATCGACCGCAGGGCGACTGATTTCAAAACTCCTGCTGGGCATTCTTCTGCCGGACATCCGAGGGTTGCAGACGTTGACTCGCCCAGATCGACCCAGTATTCTCGCAGGGTGCTCATCAAGGTCGGACCCCGACTCGTCGTCATATCCATCCCGGTAGCCGTAGTCTGCGAGCCGCGCAAAGTAGTCGGCAAGGCCGTCCACGCTTGGCGTCCCAACCACGGCATCGTATTGCGGAGGGGGCGATGTGATGGGTGACGGAGCCGCTCGTGAGTTCGCCGCGACAGGCGCGGCAGGGGGTGGCGCCGTATCGTCGTCGAACGCGGGGGGCTGGAAGCTTGGCACGCGGAGCAGGTGGATGGGACGCGGTTCCTCCTGGCTTCCGTAGTCTGCCGACGCCCTCCCAGATCCCCATGAACTGTTGTAGTCGCCTGCCGGGTTCCTCGGCGAGAGTGGGAGATGAGCCGACTGCGGTCGATGGGGGAGAGAAGCACTGTCGAAGCCCAGGTCGATTCCGGGCAGCGTCCCGCTGGATGAATTGGCGGATCCGTCAGATGCGAGCGTCGCCGAGTCGGGACAGCCACACACGCTCTGGAAACGAGCCGGCCGGCTCGTCGGTCCGGTATAGGCCGGCAGGTTGGTGTTGGCCTGGGTGGCGCGGCAGTTGAGCACGGTGAAAGGCGAATCGATGCTGATTTCGAAATGCCGGCGCTTGGTTCCCGTCGGGTCCTCGGGGTCGAGGCGACTGATCCTCAGGACAATCTACCACCAACAGCGTTAGAGAGCGGGAACAAAATTACGCACGAGAGGCAAAACAACGAGCAAAGGAATAGGAGGACGGGGCGATTCGATTTTACCTTGATCCAGTGATAGACGTTCACATTCTTCCAGCTGCAGTCGGCGTGGAGTCGCATATCCTTGTGTTTAGCCATCATCTGGCACGTGGGGAGCTGCACGTTTGCCTCAATCTCGGTCGCCCCCCACATGTGCTCCAGGCCCAGGTCCAGATCGCCGAGCAGGTTGTTGGTCGGCTCCGGCAGGGGCTCGGCGGGCAGGCCTCGTTGCGCGGCCTCTCGCATCCGTCTGCGGCTGGCAGTCTCGCGCGCTTGGCGGCGTTGTTCGGGGCTGAGCTCGCCCCCCTGCAGCGTGTTCACCTCCGAGTCGGCCCACTGGGAGTCGAGCGGCTTCCCGGCCAGCTTTTCGAGCAAGAGAATCTTGCGCACGAGCTCCTTTCGCGTGGCTCGCTTGTCGGTCGTCCAGTACTCGACCGACTCGGTGACGTAGACCTTGAGTTTGTGCACCTGCACCTTGGCGAGGGGTGTGAGTTTGAAGGCGATGGGGATCTTGGAGCCGATGGGGAAGCTTTTGCCCGATATGACGATGTCGTAGTGGAGCTGGTCCTCCCACTGACGCGAGATGGCGATGGGCTCGCTCATCTCCAGCGACATCTGATCCGGCAGTCGAACGACCGAGACCTCCTTGACACCGTGCAGCTTTGGTTTGAATGCGCCGGCGCGGTCGACGCTGGCGTGGAGCTCCCACTTGACGGAGCCGTACTGCAGCTTGATGGTCTCGAGCTGGTGGTGGTCGATGGGGAGCTCGAAGTTGTAGTCGTAGGTTCCCGGGTAGAAGACCTTGTAGCCCTTGGCCTGCGTCGAGGAGGCGGCGCCGTTCTCGCCCTTTCCGAAACTGCGCGAGCTTGTACTCTGGAGCGACAGTCGCTTTAGTTGTTTGGCCGTCAGGCCGTTCGTCAAGCCGTTTCTTGACGGCGGCGGCAACAGACTGTTGGGGCGCGAGCGCTGCTGGTTCTGGCTCTGGTGCGGCAGGGTGGCGAGGTCCGTACTGCTCGAGTTTGACGAAGCCGTCTTGAGCTGGAAGGTGCACTGGTTGCCGTATTCCGTCTCCCACTCGTCGTGCATGACGTTGAAAAAGGTGAGAACCTGGGTCCTGAGACTCTCCTCCTGGGAGACCTCCTGCCTCTGGGGCGGGATGCCTTCGGGCCACTCGGTGCGGGCGCGGCCCAGCAACTTGAGCTCGACTGCCTTGATCTTGACGTTCTTGGTGATGTTGAGCTGCAGCTTCCCACGGAGGAGCGCGGTCCCGCCGTTGCCGTTGCGGGCGCCGTGGCCGTCGTGGTCGAAGCCATGCAGGAAGATGTTGCGCTCGGCGAGCAGGATGGAGCACGAGACCCCACTGCCGCTTGCGACGGGTTTAGGCACCTCGGCGACGGACGAGCTCGCGGTGGACTTAGCCGAGCGGATTGATATGAGACTGTTCCGGCGGCCCGAGACGCCGTGGGCGGACGTGTGGTCAGGCAGGGGGAGGGCAGCGCTCCCGGCAACGGCAGCCATGTCTGCGAGGGCCGCCAAGGTTTGGTGATGATGGTGAAGATGGGGGCGCGACGCCTGGCTTGGATGACGAGGTGACTGAGGCTGAGGCTGTGTTTGGGGGCGGGCAGCCGGCGACTGGTCAGGCGTGCCGCAATAGGCTGGAGGCAGCGGGGCCGTCGCCACAGCGCAGCGGGTGTTGACCATGCCGGGACTGGTTGCAGGACGCTGGCTCTCAGACTTGGACGAGGATCGTGCCGAAAAGGGCGAGAGGAGCTTGCTCAGCAGAGGGGGGAGCAGCTGAGACACGGTCGAGCTGCTTCTCAGGTGGTGTTGGCTCTTGCCGCCGCCTCTCGTGCCGGGGCGGTCAGCGTTGCTGGTATTGGTGTTGCTCCTGCTGTTGCTGCTGCTGTTGGTATTACTCCTGCTGCTGCTGCTGCTGCTGTTGGTATTACTCCTGCTGCTGCTGCTGCTGTTGTTGTTGTTGTTGCTCGTCCAGGTGCCGCCGGTGTTGGCAGCGCTGGTGTTGGTCCCGGTGTTGGCCGACGATCCCCTGTTGCTGCTGTTGCGTGCCTTTTGCGACCTGGGCCGGAGCTTGGCGTCGGGTCGAAGTTCACGGGGAACGTAGCCGGACGGAAATGTAACAATGTGAATGGCGTGGGGTCTGCTTCTCCTGGGCCCGATAAGCGGCACGGGAAGCTGTTCCGACGACGGTCTTTGCTCGTCGACGAGCGACTCTGGGCGATAGAAGAGGCCGCGATTGTTGGTGGCGAGCCAAGATCCGGATCGGCGACGGGACTGCCGTGAAGCTGACATGATGCTTTTGTGTTAACGAGTTGTTGCTGAGCAGCGCATCTAAGAGGAGGTCCCACGACGATGCAGGAGGGATGGCAGCCGAAAGAAGAAGTAACACGGGAACGGGATGGCTGGAAAGGGAACGGGTATGCTATAAAGGTAAAATAAAAAATAAAAAAAAAATTGAGAGGAGAAGAAAAAAAAAAAAGGCGAAACGCCTTGTTGGTAGGGTCGGAAGGACGGACGATTGATTAATTTTTTTTTTAATTTTTTTTTATTCTTCTCATTCTCCCTCCTTTTTTCACGTCTCGTTGCATCCTCAACGCTGGTCGATCGCGACTGGATGACTGGATCGGAAACAGCACTTGTCGTGTTCCTGACCGCATCTGGCAGGAAATGGCGGGCGTCCTTGTTCTGCGACGCGGTCGGGCTGTTCATGCAGTCGACGCCGTCGACGCCCATCGCATGAAGGCCAGTCATAAGGCCAAGTGGGAACCCAATGAGGCGGAGCGCTTGTCCAGGGCACCACCGAGCCGGCACATGAGATGAGACGCTCCTCCATGGAAGCACGAGGCCCGAGCAGATTGCACTTGCAAGAGAACGAACGGGTCGCCACTAAGAGACCGGGGGTATCTTTGCGCTCTGCTTCGAGAACCGGAGAAGAAAGGAAAACAACCGAGTTGTGAAAAATGACGGTGCGCCAGGTGAAGAAATTGTGTACTACGTACAACGTGGGAGGGGGGGGGGGGGGGGGGGACGGAAAAGAAGGGGAAAGGGGGGACCTCGTCCAATACGCACCTGCTGCAGCTGTACAAGTCGTCCTCGGATGCCAAATCCGCAGTTTCTTTTTCTTTTTCTTTTTCTTTTTTTTCCAAAGAAGCAGGCGCCACGCAGCAACGGACGGTCTGCCTGCCTGCCCAGCTTGGCTGAAACGGACTGGCTGAGACAGACAGACTGAGACGGACTGACTGACGGCGGGCGGACGGACGAACTGACTGGCTGACGGACTGACAACCGATGGCGGATGCGCACTGATGTGACCGACGACGGGACGACCGAACAAGACTGGACGAACGATTCGACTCGGGGCCCCGCTTCGTTGCAACCAACACCTGTTCCTTCTCTCTCTCTTGCTCTCTCTTTTTTTTCTCTCTTGATGCCGACACTGATTTCCCCTGTTTTATCCCCTTTTCGCTCGTCTCTGCGGCTCAGAAAGTCGTCTTCGAAGCCCTCATGCCCAGCACGAAAAGAAAAAGAAAAAAGAACAACAAGACAATAACAAAAAAAGGGCCCAGGGGGGTGGAGGGGGAAGAGCGGAGGATAGAAGGACGCGTCGGGTGGCAAGTGTGGAGAGCGAATGACGACTTGATGGTCACCAAGGCTGGAAAAAGGGGGGAGGGGGGGGGGGGGGTCCTGGATGATGGCGAGTCGGTCGGTTCCCACAGATGCAACGACGCCTGAGCAAACAGCAGCGTCCCCCGAGACCGTCCAAAAAAAAAAAAAAAGCACAGAACAAGGAGGGAGGGGGACGATCCAATGCAGGTTTGCGAGTCGTCGACGGAGAGAGCTGCGACGCGAATCGAGTCGCGACGCGGCAGGTTTCCCTGTCTATTTGTACCACGTAATACTAGCTCGGTTCCTGGCGAATCCCCCTCAAAACCCCCAAGATCCTCTAGACAGGACGAAACCCGCCAAAGCCGGCAGACAAAAACGAACCTAGCGAACCAGCCCTCTCTTCCTCTCCGAACACCGCTGCACCGACTGCATGGCTTTCTCGGCACAACGTCCACCACACCGATCTCCCGACCTTCCGCAGATTCCGTCGATTCAGTCGCCGCGCGTGGCCGCACAATCCGAACCTAGTGCGTCGTCAAGAGTAAAAGCCCAAAAAAAAAAAACCCCCCGCCACGAGAAACGTATGAATTGCATCATGTACTATTATATTAGTATGCAGTTCCATCCCGCCCACGACCCCCACAACGTTGCTTCCTCCAATTCCAAATAATACGTTCATGCCCCGTGCGCGGCTCCCACCGCTTTCTCCGACTTGTTCTTTTCTTCTTCTCATCGTTCTTCCAGGTTTCCTCCCCCCCGCCCCCCTTTCCTTTTTTATTTTTCCAGTTTTGCCGGCGTGAATTTCTTCTGTTCATTCTACACTCATTTTGCCAAAAAAAAAAAAAAAAAAAAAAAAAAACAGTTCCCCGCACCAGCGTCTACGGCCCGGGAGGCCGCATTAAGTCAAAGACCACGTCATGCACTAATTGGGTTTTCTATTTATTTATTTATTTATTTGTTTACGTCCAGGTCGTTGTGAAGTCCAGGTCTGCACACAAACGGTTACGCCGCGCTTCGCGACAGTAGGACTTGTAGAGCGCTAGGGCCGCACGTACTAGTATGTACTAGTAGTAGTATGTAGGAGCCGCTCTGCGTATAGTCCTAGAGTAGCAAGCTTCAGTCCTTGCATAATAGACTATGTACATAGTACCTACCTGTTGCTTCTGTCTGGCTTTGCCAATCCCTACAGCCGTCTCTAAACCCGCGGGCATAACAACCAAAAGACTTATAAACCAACGGTTCCGCTGTTCATCTCCGTGTCGACCTGCCCAATCTTGAGGACGTGCTTCTTGTACCAAGGCCAGTAGACCTCGATAATCCACTGTCGTAGTTTATTCAACGCTCCCATGATTTTCAACACGCCCAAGCTCGACGTGGTCGACCCTATGGCGGCGTCTGTCCAAATCGTCTATCCAGCTTGTTAGATCAAAACGCTCTGGAACACGTCAGAAATCATAGTTTACCCACCGTCTTATCACCGTTTCTGGTGGTAGCAACAAACGTCCAGGATGGGCCGTTAACCACGATACCAGGTAGAAATGGTAGATGCTTGACTCCCTCGCCGGCTTGCCTTGCTAGACAAGTCCACTGAGCTGCTTGCCATAAACACATCTGCGCGTTGGCTTTGGCGTGATCGCCACTATATCGTTTGGTCTCAATCGTGAGAGAAATAGGGGATCAGCGGAGCGGATGAAATGTAGTGTGGTTCACTGACTTTTCGCTTGTAGACTCACATAGCGTCTCTATTGCATCTTGGGTCTCTGGCGGCGGTTCGATGTGAACGACATAATCGACCTTAGCGGATGAATGCGGAAACATATGGTGAACTGCCGTTATAGGGGCGGTGATTCTAGGACATGTTAGTGGTGATGATGGATAAGCTTCTAGGGGGGGGGGTTACACTGGTGAGTAAATAACCATTTCGTGCTCATCACCAGGCCAGAACCTCTGATTGAAGACAGCGCTAAGGATAGGAGAGTGGACAAGATTATTCCACCCTGGCTCATCGAAATATTTAGAGCATCTTGCCGACTCGATGACGATCCGGTCAATCATGTACAAGAATGTAGGGAGCATTTCTAGCTGTGGTGGGAATTGCCCTGGCGTAGCTTCTGGAGACATATACGAGAAGTCGCCTAGGTCTTCGAATTCAGGGTCCATCAGCGCCCGGGCCTTTATAGTTGCCTGTGGCTCATTAGTGAGACATTGAAACACAAAGAAAGGATAAACGAACCTCCCACTGCTTTGGAAGAAAGTTCTTGTGAAGGCCGATCCTTCGTAGATCCTGGAACATGGTCTTCAACTCATCGGGCATATTAGGCGCGGTAGGACTCATCACCTCCGAGAGCATAACATGATTGCCAATGCCACGGAGAGGAAATTGGTTCGCGGTCATTGAACGCCTTGAGCCACTCTCTGTCGTCTCACCATACGATGTGGATGCGCTCTTCCTTGACTTCCTTGACTGCAGCTGCAGCGTAGCAATGGACGTTCTGCCCATTAATGCTCTTGGGGTGACATCGTTGTCGTATACCTCGTCATGGGTGTCTTTGCGGTTCACGGCTGGTGTACTGGGAGCCGTTATTAAAAGGTCCAAGTCGCTGCTTTTGGAGTTTTGAGGCGAAGGCAGTTGACTGTTTCGGTGACAGGCCTTATGTCGCTTGGCAGGTGGTTCGTACGGTGGATAAAGCTCCTCAAGCCATCTCTCTATCTGTTTGTTGAGATCGGACGCCATATCATGGGGTAGGGTGGTGTTAGATGCGCGGATTGAAATGTTTATGTGTGTGCGTGGGGAAAAGAGAGAGAGAGAGAGAGAGAGAGAGAGAGAGAGAGAGAGAAGAGAGTCGGGTTGCCTCGTGAGCCGGAGGTAAAAGCCAATACGATACGATTCGCTGAGCAGGTAGATGTTACTGTCGCAGTAGCTGTTTCAGTACAAGCTGTCGCATCAAAAATTGGACGTGAATAATTGATGCCCTAGACCCCCTTACATATCAGGCGACACAAGCCATCCTCAGGAGTGGAATTCCCCTTTGGCCTAGTGGTGTACGTAACGCAATATGTGTACTGGTTATTGGATGAGAAGTGTTACGTGCTGAAGCCTCCGTATTACGAGACACGTCATAAACGTCATAAAAGAAGAGTATTCCACCAGTCACGATGATAGTTAAGTGCATGTAGGATACATGATTGTTGTTCCATGAGCAGAGGTTCCGCTTGGACCGTGATAGGAAGGGCGCTAAGCCCAAACGAGATCTAGTCCGCCTGGCGGCCATGAAAAAGGTGACTACTACTACGTACTAGTAAGATATGGGCGTATTACTACTATGTAGTAGTACGTAGTACGTAGTACAGTACATACCAGTAGTAAGGACACGCGCGCCAACATGTTCCTTTCCTTCTTCGAGCGCGCGAAATGGCAGATCAATCCACGACGCGGCGGTATAGTATAAAACTTATATTTTCTCCCCTTGACCCATGACAAGAAGAAGAAGAAGAAGAAGAAAAAGTCAAATCTTTCACGCACTCACTTGAACTTCCTGTCCCGAAACGTGGGGCTTTCCTTCGTTCTTCGCATCATGGCTGCTGAGTGGTGCCCCCATCAAGGGATGGTTGGCATCGTATCCAACAGCTTTGACGATGCCGAGGCCCTTGGTGCGACCTTCTCTGAAAAGCAGTCGATCTCCCGGCGCCAAGTACTCAGGGCGCTGTACGAACTGAAAGGCTACCGTGGCCCTGTCGCCTGTTCTTATCAGCTCGCGGTCAATGTCGATGATGGCACAGGTTTGAGATACAGGCCCAACATGCAGCATCGCCTGGTACTTTTTCTTAATAGTCGTGGCGTGCGATAGAATCAAAACTGGTTTTTTTTTTTTTTTTTTTTTTTTTTTTTGCTCCCGTCAGCACAAAGATATGTCATGTTGGAATGTGGAGGAGGAGGAGAAGAAGAAGAAGAAGAAGAAGAAGAAGAAGAAGAAGAAGAAGAAGTGAAAGGTGAAACATAAAAAAAAAAAAAAAAAAAAAAAAAAAAAAAAAAAAAGTACAAGATAAGCAGCCGCGAATGCAACACGTCCACGCAATAGCGTCCATACATACCTTCTGCGACAAACTCCCTATACACCTTGGGGTTTGGTTGGCCCTCTAGTTTGGGAAGCACAACCATGCCTTTCCGCACATCTTTCCGCTTCACCTTCTTCAACGCAAACGAAGCCGACTGCCCGGCAATGGCAGCCGGCACACGTATCCTCTTGCGTTCGATAGATCGAATGGCGGTCTGTGAAAACTGTCCCAGGGAGTCTGGCCCAATGAGAACACTGTCTCCTTCGTGGATGACTCCGGATTTGACGATGCCCGATACCACGGTGCCCGTGAATGGCACCGAGAACGTGTCGTTAACATGAAACTCAAACGGCGCCTCCGTGTTGTATCGTCCGTGGTGGGGGAGAATGTTCAAGAATGTCCGCACCAGGTCGAGGTTTTCTCCCGTCACGTTGGAAACCTGGAACACGGGGCATATTCTGTGGCTGATGAATTGCGTGGCCGTGTTGATGCACTCCTCGCGGTTCTTGATAAAGGTCGGCACCTTTCGTGCGCCGGGGCTTCTCATGATCTTGGTGATCTGCGTGATTGTTTCCTCCAGTATGTTTGGCGGGCAAATGTCAATCTTGGTCACGACAACCATGACGGGAACGTTGAGGGCCAGAGCGATCCCCAGATGCTCCTTGCTCATGCCGACGAGCCCATTGTTGGCGGCCACCATGAGCAAGCAATAGTTCGGACTACTCGACAGCAAACCAAACACTGTCGTTCTGAGGTACTTTTCGTGGCCGGCCAAGTCACTGAACGTGATGACCTTGGCGCTCCGCTTGCCGATATCCTCCCATGACAGTTTACCTGTGATGAAGTCGTCAGGAAAAGAAGAAAGAAAGAAAGATGCTGCGCGATATTCAGGTGGGAGAAAGGAAACATCAGGGAGGGGACGAAAGCAATTCGAGAGACACAGTCTTTGCTTCACGGACCAACTTACGCCCTGGAGTGTCTGAAGTTATTACTTGTCCTACGCTATCAAACCCCATAATCTCCATGCCGACTGAGCTGGTTCGTCCAGTCTCGACTTCATGCTTATGGCGAAAGAGATTTACGCGCGCCTTCCCCCTGCCATCGTCGAGGTCGCCCTTGACCAGCACCCCGAGCATGGAGCTCTTTCCCGCATCCACTGTGTACACCACCAAAGTCAGCACAGCATGCGAGATTCGCGGGACGTGCCCGAGCGACCAAACAGACAAACGACGTACCGTTGCCGACGACGGCGATCCTCGTCTCAATCACATCTTCGACATTGGTGGGCACCCGTCGGATCAGTATCTTCCCGCTGCATCCGCCCTTCTTGTCGGGCTTGCTCGCTGTGCTTTCGGCCTCTACTTCACCGCCCACGTTGTTGGTTAGAAGAAGCTCGCAATCGGCACCAGCAGACTTGGCTGCATCGACGAGTCTCGTGTATGCCGAATTCCACTCCCCCAGACTCAGGTCCATTGACTCTCCGTTGTCCTCGTAGCCCAGCTCAAAGACGGTTTCGCCCATGCCCTCCTCTATCCGGCTGGCTATGACATGGCGTAATTTCTTCGAGGTGTCTTGCCCGTCGCTCAGTACGAGGTCTTTCAGGGATATCCTTGGCGTGCTGTCGGCCAGGTCTAGGTTGTCAAAGAGCTCATCCAGTTCCTCGTGATGATCTGGGTGAGCGGTTTTGGGAGCGGCAACGTCGCCAGCTGCTGCACCGCCGCTGTGTCTTGACACGGGGAATCGAAGGCTCTGTTGCTGCTCTACATACTCGGCAAAGTCGCTTAATGCCTACACACATGTCGTGGATTAGACGTGTCGCTCTTGTTTCACGGAAAACAGGCCTCTGTGAAGGGGTGGGGGGGGAGAAATGAACACACAGATTCGCCTTTCCGCTTCTCGTGGGCTAATGGTTTCAAGTTCTTGGCCGACATGGCTTCTCACTGGGCTGGGGTAGAGTATACGTCGTCCCGAGAGGAAGGGTACAAGGGGAGCTTATTTTGTTCAGTTGGGAAGAGGATTGAGGCGAAACGTGGCAATGTCCAGCTGCGGAACATGTATAGAAAGATGTATTGAATTCCGCTGATTCGCAGTTCGCTATGACTCTTTGCGCCATGACGTGGGCAAGTTGACTCGCGTGGCAACAAGGAGTCATCGATGAGGCCCCCGGTAAAGGACTTGCGGACTCGGGAGACAACAATGAGTAAGCAAGCAGGACACTTGCCACCTGGTCCCCCCGTCTGGAAAATAACATCTGATACGTCCGACACCCATGAACACCAGCCGCCAGCCGCCACGGGGTGAGGGGACTTGGCCCGCCCAGGCTCCACTGGACTGGAGTTGCCATGCTCAAGTCGGATAACTGCATACATACAGTCACGGCTACATACCGTGGTACGAGGTAAATTGCACCAAACCGAACATCTTTACATCCACGATGGGGCCTTTGAGGGGGCGTGTGCAAGTTGCTTATTTTTCTGCTTTTTTTTTTTTTTTTTTTTTTCCTTTTTTAGCTGTTGTGTGTGTTTGGGATGTGTGTTCATTGATGTTCAAAGAGATTTTGTTTTTCTGTTGGTCCATATTCCCCGGCATTGGACATTCCATCGAATTCCGCAGGAAGACTTGCCTGCGTACCCCATTCAACCAAACTAGGGTAGTAGATATCTATCTACAAGATGCGTCAAAAGGCCACCTGCGGTGATATCAAAACGACACTGTCGCCTACAACCGCGAGTCAGATCAAGAAGTCTCCCTGTGGTCAGATGGTCCCGGTACTTACCTCTCACAAACAGCATCTCCGACTTGCGGCTGACGGCGTCCTCGTCGTCGTCTACCGCAAAGATGGTCTCTTCCACCTCCCCGAGGACAAGGTTGCAATGGCTGTCGTAGGCCTGCCGAGAGTCAGTAAACACGAGTCCTACCATACTGCCCCTCGCGGATAGCCCAACGTACGTGAAGCTTGCCCCTGAGCTCTCGGTCGCCTCTGAGCTTGACGAAAACAACTTCGTTGAGCAAGAGCCGCACAAGGTCGAGGGGCTCGGAAACGTGACTGGTGTCGTCGCCAGTGTCGGCCATGTTTGCAGATTCTGGCGGTGCGGGAGAAGGCGGGGAGAAGACAAAAAAGGACCGGATCTTGACTCGGTCAGCAAGTGCAAGTACGCGGGCGGCAAGCTGGCTGGGTGTTGGTCTGGCTGGCTGGCACACGACTGGCACACGACTGGCACACAATGCGAGGCAACCGGGATCTGCGTATGTTCGTTGATCTTGATGGGCTCGCTCACTTCACCGGCCCAACCTCCACTCACGCACGACTCTCTGCGAACTTAAAGTGCGTGGGTGGAAAATCCTCGGCTAGATATGCGACTATGGAGGCTAGACACCGGTACATGAATAGACACCCAAGTATGCGAGTATGAAGTTAGCGGCACCGAGACAAGCATGATCCGGGGCTCCCCACCCACATACATGCACACGCACACAACCCCGTCACGGCGAAATTAATCGCTCCACTTCCACTCTGCTCCCCATCTTTCGGATGGAGTATGGAGTCAATCTCCTCGACGGACTGATTGACCCCAGATCGACCCCGTTCTCAGCCCCGCTCGCACCACGGTAGCCGCGTTTCCTTTTTATCAAGGCGTTCAATCTCTAAAAAAAAAAAAAAAAAAAGGAGCCGCGTTAGCCAATGGTATCTGCGCCGAGCAGGTGGCGATGAGGCGATCGTTTCCCCTGAGGTCGAGAAGTCTCAGGTGGCGCCCCGGAGCCGTGGTTCGAAAACGTTGCGAGCCGTCGAAGGCGTCCTGCGCTCCCGACCAGCCTCCGGGGCGTCGAAGACATGTGGCCCCGCACGCTGCCGCGACGGCGAGGAGCAAGACCCCCCGCCAACATGGTGTCCGCGGGTCCGTCCCGCCCGGCCGCTCGCGGGACCGCACGGAGCTCGACGACGTCCTGGCCGCCGTGCAGGCTCGACGGCTCGACGACCAGGTGTACGAGGCGTTCCGTCGCTGGACGACAACGCTCTGCGACAAGGCCTCGCCGCGCCACGAAGGCGCCATCCGACAAGCCCGGGAGCTGCCGGGCCCGGCATTCTCCGAGGTGCTGCGCAGCCTCGACCCCCTGCTCTGCGGGGAGCGCGATGCCGCCCACGGCCTCAGGCTGACGCAGGGCCTGGCCCAGTTCACCGACGTCAGCAGGTGGGTGGACAGGTTCGGCGTGCGCCGCCGTCACGGCCAGGTCCTGCGGGGGATGCAGACGCTGCTGGCGGTGCGCGGGCGCTCGCCCCGGGGACTCGGCGCGGCTGATCACGAAGTCATGCTGCGGTGCGCGGGCGCCGCCGCCGACTACCAGGCGACCAAGAGCATATGGTCGAGCATGGCGGCGGGGGGGCTCCGCGACGCCCGCACGGTCAGGACGTGGACCGAGTTCATCAAGGCCCGCTTCGCGACGGAGCCGACCTACTACCAGTTCGACCGGTCGCGCGTGGCGGTCCTGGCGCGCGACCTGTACAGCAACCGGGAGCCGGTGCCGATGGCGGCGCTCAAGCACATGGACAGCATGCGCCTCAGCATCAACGCCCTCCAGAGGGAGCCGTGGAACCGACGGGCCGACGAGGTGGACGAGGACCTGCGGCGCCTGCTCCGGCGGAAAGCCGACTTCCGAGGCTACCGCGGCCACTGGATCCGCGTCCTCTACTTCGGCCGCGACGTCGACGAGGAGCTGGCGTGCGCATCCCTCGTCGCCTTCGCCAGGTCCAGCTCCCTGCACGCCATCAAGACGCTCGTCCTCGGCCACTTCTACGGCATCCGCATCGACGACGACGACGACGAGGCGCACCGAGACGGCCCGCGCATATCGGGCGGCAAAGACTTCCCCCCGGCGCACCCCCTCCGCCCGACGCCGCGCCTGCTCCACGCCATCGTCGAGGCCCTCGGCCCCATGTCGCACGTCCAGCTCGCCACAAGGCTGCTCGACTTCGTCTCGCGGCGCTACGACCTGGCCGTCCCCCGCGAGACCTGGTCCAACCTTCTCAACTGGACCTACCTCTGCGCCTCCAAGCCCTTCCGTCCGATGCGCCGCATCCACGGCGACTTCCCATCCACGCGGGTCACGCCGTCCCACGTCCGCGAGGTCTGGGACACCATGACCTCGCCGCCCCACCGCGCCGCGCCCACCTTCCACGACCACGACGTCCTCATCAAGACGCTCCTCGTCCAGCGCTCCCTGCGCCACGCCCTCGCCCTCATCCGCGCCCACGCCGTGCCCCTGCACCGCGACGCCACCTCATCCCACGACCTCGCCGTCCAGGACGAGATCCTCCAGACCGACCTCGGCTCCGCCCCGTCCTCCGCCGCCGCCGCCGCCGCCGCCCGACGCGCCCGCGCTGCCCTCCACAAGGACTACATCCACCACCACATAGCAAGCTGGCTCGACAAGCTCCTCAAGGTATCCTCCGCCAACAGCGGCCTCCGCGCCGGCCTCTTCGCCAGAACCACCATCCCCGACCTCCTCCTCGAGTTCGCAGACTTCCTCCCCCACCAGGTCCGCTACCGCACCGCCCAGGGCGTCGTGCACCTCACGCGGCCCGCCGGCGCCGACGCCCCGCCCCCACGCTTCACCTGGCGCAAGATGCTCCGCGAGACGCTGCCCCAGAAAAAGGCCGGCATCTACGCCCGCGATGCAGACCCCTCCGCCGAGTACCCCCGCGTGCCCGTCATGACCCTGCTGGAGTGGCGCCGCGTGCCGAGGCCGCGCATGACCACCCTGGGCCGCGCACCCGCATCGCCCTGCAGGACCGTGCCGAGACGCCGTGACATGCCATTGGGCCCGTCGGCCCGAGCTGCGTCGCGGAAGTGGTGGGCCGCGTTGGCAGAGGAGATGATGTTGTGAATTCAACAAAGAAGAAGAAGAAAATAAGGAGAGCTCTTCGCATTTATGTTTTTGTAAAAAAGCGTAATACTCATATCCACATAGCCACAGAGCTCAAGTTTCCCTACCGTAAATTCAACGACAAAAATAAAAAGAGCTTGTCTCGTTCCTGTTTTCAAAGAAAGTAAGCAAGGAAGTAAAAGTGTAATGTTCATATCCACATAGCCACAGAGCCTAAGTTTCCCTACCGTAAATTCAACGACAAAAACAAAAAGAGCTTGTCTCGTTCCTGTTTTCAAAGAAAGCGAGAAAGAAAACAATCATGTGCATATCCATATACCTACGGGTACCCAAGCTGCCCTGCGTGGACCGGATGCCAAAAAAATACAATCATGCATACATACATACATACATTTGGCTCGTCATTAGACTCGTGTCTTCGTGTCTTCGTAAACTCTCGTGCTCCGCACTTCAAACGTGCAAACATCCCGTATCATCTTACATTTTGGCTCGTCGTCCAACTCTCTCCTGGTCCACATCACGCCTTTGAATCAGACACCAAGTACGCGACAAACTACTCCAGGTAAATTGCGGGCAAGAACGAAAGGAAAGAGAGAGAGAGAGAGAGAGAGAGAGAAAAGGCTTCAACGACGGAGGTGATTCCAACACGGGTTCACAGCACCATTCTGTCCCGGGTGAGTATCACATCTTCACATCCCAACCGCGGCTTCAGTCAAGACCCCCAGCAGGCTGGCGGCTGCACCGCCAATACCGACCGCGCCGATTGTTTCTCCCCAAGTCATTCTCTTGGGGCGCCTCTCCTCTCGACGGTCTCTGCGTCGATCCCGGTCGCCGACGTCTGAATACCTGGAAGAACGTTGGTCATTCCAGCGATGTCTATCGTCTCCTCGTCTGCCGCTGTCCCGTGGCTCGCGGTGGCGTCGAGGTCCATTTTCTCGTCGTCGATCACGACCATGGGCACCATCGTAGGACCGCGGGCTCTTCGCTTCCACCTCGTGAGGTTCCGGATCAAATCGCACATGGTTTTCATTCTTGTTCTTCAAGATGGGTTTGGGCTTGATGGCCGTAGACGACGAAGTTTTGCTGTCGTTGGGTGGACTGACAATGTACGGGTAGCCTTTCCCTCCCCCCTTCGAGGGCCTGTCTTCACGGTCCGTTGTGTCGCTTTCGTCCCACAACACACTTTCGTCGTCGCTGTCGTCGCTGTCGTCGTGTCTGCTTTTCAAGTCGGCTCGATTGCGAGGGTACTGATCATTTTGGAGCCTCGCACGTGGGGACGGATACTCGTTGACTGAACGGGCAGCACGACATTTGGCGCTTTGTCTAGCATATTCGGCAAGCTGTTCCCGAGACAGCCGCCCTAGGATTGCAACGTAGTCGGGACGTGCTTCATAACGCACGCCAGCTCGTTCCAGCACTTGGGGACTAACCAGTGACCTTTTCACCTTTGTCCATAACGCATCCATGGGAATCTCTTTTCCATATCTGTCCGGCGCCAAGCGAGCTGTCCCTCTCGAGTTCGGCTTTGGTTCATCGGCAGAAGGGGATCTACTCATGGGAATTGTTGTGAGAGGGTGGCTCGTAGCCATGCTTGGTGGTGGCCAGCTCTCAGAAATGCCCGAGACCTCCAAGTTTGAATTACTCCTCATGTCTTTTCCGGTAAGAGGCGTGGAGGCCGGATGTAAATGCATGTCAGCCATGCCGAAGTTCACGTCATCCATGGCCACCAAATCTTTGGTCGAAATGAGTGCAAGTGAGTAGTTGGGTTTGCTTCTTTCTTTCTGTCGTCCATCCTCATCAGAGGAAGAAGGAGGAGGAGGAGGAGGAGTAGAAGAAGAAAAGGGATTATGGCGTGCTTTGAGATGCGAGGAAATCGAGGGTGGCGCGTGGTTCGACATTCGACGGTTCTCTTCTATGCCAAAACTAGATTTGCCATCATCTTGACTTGGATAATACTGCTCTGGCCTCTTTGGATCCACGGGCGACAGGAGTATCTTTGAAGGAACAGGTGGAGCAGATCGAACATTCATGGCGTCGTGCTCCAGCATTCCCCGAACCGTCGGCGGCGCTCCACCATTAGCGGCCGACATGGATTGAAGCTCGCGGATATAGGCTCGCAATATGTCCTGTAGTGTGCACCGGGATCATCAGATTTGAGGTCCCAAACCACACATGCCGGGCCAGGACACGAATGAGCTCTTACCTTGTGTTGCTGCAGCACATGGGAAGAAAAGCCTTCCATTTCCAACTTAGCCTTGAAATCTCGCCACATCTTGTCCTCGTCTGGGATGGGGCCGCCACCGATATCGCGTGACAGAAACAATTCCTTGGCGACATTGTCCACTTTGTCTTTGATTCGTTCCAGGCTTGTGTCGTTTGTTTGAGCAAGTAGTACCTCTGGCGCATGATTCCCCGGGTTGTGCAACTGGACGGTGTCGAGGAAGACATCCACGTTGGTTGTCTCACAGGCCAGCCGGGACAGCACCGAAGCCACTCGATCGGCCAAGCCGTCCGGTTCTCCGGCGCCGGCCGCGTTCGACCTTTCCAGGACCATCTCGAGTTGTTTTAGGGCATACTCGCAGTCCTGGACGATGGGAAGAAGCTGCCGGGCGTAGATGGATATGGACGCGCCGCTGGAGCGGAGCAGCGAATCCGGGTCAGCAGCTTCCACGCGCAAGTGGCGCAATGCGATGTGAAGCTTGTGGACAGTGGTGACGACATTCGCGAACAGTGGTGATGGCGTCGCCTTTGCGCGGACAAAAAGAGTTCTTGCGAAGGCATCAACGGCGTCGATGTACTCGAGTGGCGCACTCGGGCTCATGACTCGATCTCGGTGTGTCTTTGGGTCCCGTTTCTCAGCCATCTCAACTGGAAAAAAGCGAAAACTAATAATAATAAAAAAAAAACCACTGGAACGCGTGTTCTGCCAGGCGCTCACGGGCGCCCAAGAATATAGGTCGCCGTGGTGAGGGGGATGGACAGGCAAGATGCAGGTGGCGTTTCAAACGCAGCGTCAAGTAATGAGTAATGAGTCAGAGGTTCAGACGGTTGATTCGAAACGTGCGAAAAAGAGAGTCGCACCCGCTACGTAAGTAAGTATGGTAGTTAGTAGTATATGTAGGCTGCATGGTATTGCCACCCCTCGTTAACCCTAGCAGAGTTGGTGACAAAACCATCTCGATTCTCGATTCTCGAGTCTGGGGAATCGGGAATCGGGAGACTCTGCATCGGCATTCCTGCATTACTATGCTTGGCTTGCTCCTTCCTGCCTACTTCCTGCATTGCATCCTCCTGCCTTGTCTCTTGTCTCCACCCCGTGCCAGCTGCCAAGTATCGTGTCCGGCTGCCAAACTCCAAAGTATGACGTACAGCCTCATCTCACGCACGACTTGCCACGTGCCAGGATGAACCACGCAAACTCCGCTCGTACTCGTCGCTTCATCATCACTCATCACACCCACCAACGTCGGTCGGTCTTTGTTCTCAAGAATCAACGCCCCCCGTGCCAGACAGGCAGCGTTTATTGGACAACAATCACAGACGGGTATCTCCGGCAAGCCGGACTAGGTACTCCGCGCCTCGCTTCCCCGACAATGAGGCTCCGTGCTGCTCGTCCTGCTCTCTAGTGTGCATCTCGTTGTTCCTGTCCGTGCCTCTTTTATCTGCCAATCAGCGGAAGAATGCGTCGGCCTCATTCATTCATGGTGGGTGGTCACGGGGTCGTGAGGATCCTTGCCTCGGCTTCGTGACTGCCTCAACAAAGAAAAAAGAAGCTGGCCACAGAGATGAGGACTCCACATGTTACTGCACAGCAAGCGTCATAAGCTAATCGTCCCTCTACGTCTTCTCCAAGTGTGTCTTGAAAATTGCAATCCAGGTGTATCATCATCAGGACCGAGTAGATGTGTGGTATTCGTATAGGTTAGGTACAAGGAGTATATGTCAAAAAAAAGTAGTACCAAAGAACGCCTTCTTTTTCTTGGGCTGTTTTGGCCGCCCCCATGCCATCAAGCAAAAGGACAAATGACGTGGAGTTGCGCCTCAGAGAGTCAACTTCTCAAGCGAGTAGGCTTCCACCTTTTGACTGACCAAACGGCCAGTCTCTCGAGTGCTGCGTTGGACGATCTCGCCACCACTCACCACCTTCTCCCGTGTAGGCATCAGCTTCGTCTTCAGACCCAGAGGCAGCATGAGAGATTCCCTGCTCTCTGCCTGCAGCGTTGTCGGTCTGTTCGAGTTCCAGTTTTGTCGTGCCGCCAAGCTCTTTTCGGCCATGAGCCCGAACCGGACGGCTTCGCCAACGATACCGTTAAGAAAGACGGCCTCCTCGATTCCTTCCAAAGCAGCCGTCACCTCGAGTTTAAGGGCTGTCAGGACGTCGCCCGCCTCAGCCCTGTCTGCCCAGCTCATGGCGTCGTTGAAGAGCCAACCGCCCGCGCCGACCGCGTCCAGGCATCGCCCGAGCAGGTCTGCGATCAGCGCGATGACGCCATCGGGGGGAGGGTCGTTGCCCTCGGACTCGAAGCTGGTGGGATCGATGTACAGAGACGTCCAGGCACCACGAACGAGCTCCACCCTGAGCACGTAGATCAAGGACAGAAGCTCTTCCGTTCGGATGGTTGCCCGCAGAGCCCTCACCGTCGTAAGCGCAGGGATGCGCCACAGCTTTGTTAGTGCCAGTGTCAGTCCTCGTGATCGGCTGCTCGACTCGTCGCCCAAGTAATGCTCAGTGACTGCAATGTCTCTCTCGAGATCATCCAACTCCATATCAGGTGCATCATTCTCGGCTCCCTGGTGGGCGTCATTGCTTGGCAGCTTCTTCGAGCTCAGCTTCTTCGCATCTGGAAGCAAATCCATGCTCAGCATGATGCTCCGTATGACAAGCAAGAGCTCCACTTCGCCAAGTTTGGTGGCCTGCAGGTAGTGAAGAAGGAGGGCCATGGAAGGGTCGGCATCTGTCAGAGTTTGGATTAACTGGCTGGCCAACCTCTTTGGTTCCAAGCAATCTTCCGGCAGCTCTTCGCGGAATGCTGTCACCAGGTTGGAAAGTGTCAAGTGGCCTGCCACGGCAAGATATGTTGTGACATTGCTGTCCGGCAGCGCCAACTTCAGCTCATGCTTCGATTCACCAGGTGATGACGTTTCCACAGTGAACACCCTGCTCATCGCGTAAACCACCCACCGACGATCTACAGCAGCATACGCCCGGGGGTTCTTGAGCCAGTCCCACTCCAATGGCTCTTGCGCCTCACCATCTGCAGTAATGAGACATGTCGCGTCCGCTTCTTTGCGGAGGCGCATGGCAAATTTCCCCCGAAGAAGGTCCTCCCACTTATCCAATTCGTCGTTGGAAAGCATCTCGTCGGCCTTTTTGGTTTCCGATTGAAACCTGGTCAAATATGTATCCGTTAGAGTGCCAGGCAGAAGACGGGAAAACTCGGCCGACGCCTTGGCGCCTTTGAGCCTTTTCGTCTGGATCTCGTAAGAGGCCCCCCTGCCGATGGAATCGATTAACAGGCCTCCTTTTCGTCGCTTGCCGAGGTGGTATGGTGGCTCCACATGTATAGAAACAAGTACATTGTCAATCAAGGCGACGACGAGATCTTGGCTGCGCAGATGGGTAATCAGTTGACAGTGTCGAGGTCGTTTACCATCAGCGGGCAATTCGGACAGATCCAGCTCGGTCTTGGCGTGAACAGAACGGTATTGGTGATTATACAAGACCAAGGAGTCGGAGGACGCAGAGAGAAGAAATGGTCGTGACAGGCGCGCAAAAGAGTGCGCTCCGTGCATGAAAATTGCGGACTTCTTTTTGGGGACAGTGCCAGTCAAGTCGTAGATGCTGAGACGTCCTTCGGCTAACTCCATCAAGAGCCCAGACTGGATGTCCACCTGGTACGCCACCGCCGCGTCGGCCTTGGAGCCAGCTTCCATCGCAAATGGGCTGATCTCCAGGGAGATGAGCTTTTGAAAGTCAGATGCGGCAGCCGCGTCGCCAGGCATAGCAGCCAATATCACAACGTGACGGGCGACTTGACCTTGAGCGACACTCTTGACAATGAGGAAGATAAGAGACGGATCGGGGCTAAGAAGCACAGGCAAGGCAGTGACTACCTCGGGCCTGCTTTTGAATATGCCTTCTCGGAATTCGCCTACGCTGCCCGACGAGACGTATTCCACCTCGAGCTTGTCAATCGCTCCGGATACAGCCTCTTGTAGGGCGGATTTGGAGGCAGCCGACCATTGCAATGTTAAGTCTTCAGCCGACAGATGTAAAATCTGGCCGTCTTCGCAGACGGCCACGACATCATCCAGGCGTGACGCCGCAGTGGTCGAGGACGAGCTGACGATACATCGGACGGGAGAGGCCTGTACAATGCGAGAAGTGCTCGTTGACGTGGTTTTACCATCTGGATGAACCACGTCTTTGAACAGCGTGATTTTGTACGACTTCAAATCTTTTGTGGCAATATATGTATACCTGTACACATCTTGGCTATCCGAAAGACGCAGCCTGATCGAATAGGGAGGACAGGTAAAAGACTCTTGAGGCGGAATGGGATACGACGTGACGAGGCGAGAGGCAGGAATCTGTCCGAGCTGTCAGCTCATTGGTTTGCAAAGAAGAAGACGAAAACTGGGGGTAAAAAAAAAAAAAGTCTCACATCGTAGATGCTTGCTGTTTCTCCATCGATCCCAACGACAAGCTCCATACGCTTCCTCTTCTTCTCTCCATGTCGCTGGCCATAAACCTCACGGGCTACGATGCGGCCATCGGTGTGATCGAGCGGACGAGGCAATGCAGCCAGCACATACGGCCGATGGATCTTGTACTCAGGCGCCATTTGCGAGAGGATTTCTGCCTCGTAGCAGATCGTTTTCCTGTTGTCAGCCGGAGGACCCAAGTGGTGACAACAACGGACGAAGCGCGGACAGCGAGACGCTCTCACTCTCTTACAATTGTCGCAAGACGGGACTTGGAAAAAAAAAAGTTAAGAGCGGGCCGATGTAAAAATCCGGTGGTGGGGCTTGATTGCGGAAGGTACCCACTTGGATAAGCATACAGCCACTCAGATTGCGCACAGTCTTAAGTGGCTAGGCCGAGGCGCGTCTCCGTTCTTGGAACGCGTCCAGTACGTAATGAATGGCATTTCGACATCGATCATCATATATTGATTGCTTCGGCTCACTCGCTTCTTGGAAGCAACGCAAACCTCATCTCCGCCACCACCACAGCGTCTTTTGATTTGGCCTCTTTTTTTTTTTTTTTCTCTGGGTTTCTCTGTTGAATCAGGCCAACCATTACTCACTTGCTGGGGACAGGCCCAACGTCTGGTCTGGTCTGGCTGTCATGGTTTACTTGGAGTAACGACGAACTGAGACTTGATTGCTCGAGCTCCTTCACCCTTCACCATCCGCGCACAACTTACAGAGCTGGCTCCTCACGATTGTTCGCAAATGGGACCTGTTCTCATCGCCAACATGAGCATGGGCCATAGAGGCATTAGCGAGTCGTCGGCCCAAAAGGTACACCCATTCTTCGCGAAAGGTCACCCATCGAACTTGGCTGTGGCGTCTCCTGGCCAGCCGTTTTCACTCGATGGCGTCCGAGAGTCCACACAGGAGGCACAAAAAAGTACAGCCGCGGCAGCTAAGAGACAAAAATCGTCCCATTTGCCTTCACAGCGACTCGACAACGCAGATGCATCCCACACGGACCAAATACACCACGTCTCGGCTACGAGCTGGGTGCGATCCGATCCCGACGTATTTGCGACAGAAAAGGCTGTGCAAGGATCGGTAATCAATTCGAATCATGTTCAAGAAGCCCCTTCTACGCCGAATTTTGCTACCACTTCGCGTGCTCTTCGTTCTGGCACGTCTGCGGAGTCGATTCGTGTATCGAGATCAGCGACAAAGGATCCAACATCAGCCGACACATCATCGGGGCGCAAATTGCTGAAACTGGATATGAAAACGGGGACATTCGGACCACCGCCCAGAACGAAGCAGAAAACAAAATCATCACTCCTTGTTCGTGTGCACTACGGGAAGAGCGAGGTGGATCGAAGAGAGATGGGGGTTAAGATAACACAGATCTTGAGCGGTGACCTGCGTCTTCCTATCACTCCAACAAAGCCGCGGATGATCTGCAAGCAAGCAGAAGATAACAATGGTTCGGGAAACTCAGCATCGGCAAAAACGACACATCCGTTCTTCATAGGCAAATCAAGGCCTTCGCCGTCATCGACTCCAGGCCAGCCAACGAATTCAACGCCAAGGCCATCGAGCAGAAAACACTCGTTGTTCATGTCAACGCCAATGTCTCCACGGAAGCCGGAGGCCCCATTCATGTCAGCAAGGCAGAATAGAGCACCACATTCCGGTACATGGTCGGGAGGAACCAAGGTTCCTGGTGCCAAGTACCCAATTTGGCCGCCCAAGGGCATGTCTCACGTCCGAGGAGATGACGACTGTACGCCACTGTCAACAGAAAGCCAGCAGCCCGAGTCTGTAGGCAATAGGAAATCCAAGGGACAGGTCACGACCATTGGGCGGGCAGAATCTGTTTTGACGGCGGTCATGGCGCAGATCGATGTGGAGGCTCTACGTGGAAGTTTACCTCGGGACGAGGACTCTTTTATACCAGCGCCGCCTGAGTTACGAATTCCTCAACGACACTTTGAAAGCGGGCTGAAACTACAACACAGAATACGGCCACAGCTCAGTATTTCATCGCCTCTGGCGTTGGCCGGCGAAGAAGACGTCAACCAAGATGAGCTTGCGGGCCCGGCAGCAGCAGCAGCCCATCCGGCAATCAGTCGTCACTACGTTTCCCTGGCGGAACAATTGTCTGCGTTTGACAGATCGACTTGCGAAAGCGTGGCCTGGAGTCAAAAATATGCGCCCGTCTCTGCTGCGCAAGTTTTACAAAAGGGCAAGGAGGCAATTTATATCAAATACTGGCTCGAAGCGATGAAGGTGCAATCAGTGGAAACGGCTAGCGGCGACGGTGCGGGCGACAAGAACAAGGCAAAAGCGGATGTGGTGCCTAAAAAAAGGCGGAAGAAGAACAAGATGGACGACTTTATCGTTGACACGGAAGACGAAGCGAGCGAATTGGAAGAGATTTACGACGGCGACGGCGACGGCGACAAAGACGAAGACGAAGACGATGGTGCTGGTTGGCGACACACCAAGAAGTCGGTCATGAGGCGCATCAGCGCAAAATCAAAAGAAGGCGGAAGGCTGAGGAATACGATTGTGCTTAGCGGTCCGCATGGGTGCGGCAAAACAGCCGCCGTGTACGCAGTGGCCAAGGAGCTTGATTTCGAGGTGTTTGAAATCAACCCTAGCAGCAGGCGAAGCGGCAAAGATGTCTTGGAACGGATCGGCGATATGACAAGGAACCATCTCGTACAACGGCACCGAGCTCAGACACCCGCCGTTGCAGACGGCGACGACACAGCCGACACGACAGCAGGCAACGATTCGAGGTCGGGCAGGCAGAGCAACATGACGGCCTTCTTCAAAACAGGGACGGGAGGCAAAGTGAAACCCAAGCAGCGCAAGACGTCCAAGGCACAGAAGCAATCTCTGATCCTCGTCGAGGAGGCCGACATACTATACGAGGAAGACAAGCAACTGTGGACAACGCTGATGAGCATGATCAGCCAATCCAAACGTCCGTTTGTCATGACTTGCAACGACGAAAGCCTCGTTCCTCTCGAAAGTCTTAGCCTGCACGGCATATTCCGCTTTACGCCAGCACCAGCACGCTCAGCCGTTGACCTCTGCATCCTCATTGCAGCCAACGAAGGGCATGCGTTACGGCGAGGCGCGGTCGAATCGCTCTACCAGTCTAGAAATTCCGACTTGAGAGGCACGATATGCGAACTCAACTTTTGGTGTCAAATGGCGGTCGGGGATCGCAAAGGAGGATTCGACTGGTTCTATTCCCGGTGGCCGAAGGGCTCCGATTTAGACGAGCGCGGGCATGTCGTGCGGGTAATCAGCCAGGACACCTATCGACGCGGCATGGGCTGGATGGCAAGAGATGCCGTTCTGTCCCAAGACAGCGAGCTGGGCAGAGACGTGGAGGCCCTGCAGCAGTCGTGGAACTTTTGGCAGGTAGACCTGGGCGACTGGTGGCAGTCAGGCGAGATGAGGGCGCTCGCAAAGGAGGTGGCCAGCGTGGCCGGGAAGGGGCAGGACGACCGGCAAGCGACGGCACTCGAAGCGTTTGACGACTACTCCCTCACACAAAGCGATGCGGATCTGTTTTCGAGCGGCGTCTTCGCGAGGCACCCGAGGGGAAAGATGGACCCCAGTCTCCCCAAGCTGACGACCCGGGCAAGGGACGACTTTACCGTCGGGCAAAGCCTGCTGGACGCACAGGAGGTCTCTCACCATCACATGGCACACAGCCAGTCCATGTCGCTCGCATTGAAGTGTCACGGACGAAACCGGCTCTTATCGGCGTCGCAGAGGATCCTCGGGCGCCCCATGGACAAGGCGAGACGGAAGCACTGCGGCCTAGACGAGCCGACGGCGATTGCGAGGCTCGAGGCCTCGTTCGGCAGCGTCAGGCCAGACATGACAAGAATGGACATTGCGTGGGCGTTCGACCCGATCGCGGTCGCACCAAAGACACAAGCGACGTCACACCTCGACCCTTCTGTCTTCGACCGGACGATGGGCCTGATCGTACTCGACGTCGCACCATGGGTTCGGGGCATTGTTGCCTTTGAGCAGCGGCTGATGCAGGAGCGACAGAAGCTGAACGGACTCCTCGTCGGCGAGGGCGCAGCGGGGGGCACAAGAAAGCGCATGCGAAACACGAGGAGCGCGTACTCGGCACTGGAAGGCGGCGAGAGACGAAACACGCGCAGGGAGCGATATTTCGGCGACGTTCTCACGACGAGTCTCGTCATGCGAACGGGCGGTCGTCATTGCTGGCAGGATGCCGTTGCCGAATTGGCACGCGACGGCGGGACGGGAGAGGAGATGGAGGTGAGGAAGAGGTGGGGAGAGCGAGCAGCAAGGCCACGACGACACGACGAGTCGGGGTGTTTTTAATTTAATTAGGTCTTGGATATACGGTGTATTATTGATGGATTTTCGATGTGATGTTAGAAGAAGAGGAAGAAGAAGAGGAAGAAGAAGAGGAAGAAGAAGAGGAAGAAGAAGGAGAAGAAGAAGGAGAAGAAGAAGGGATAGACGAAGATATGATGGATGAACAAAATACACGGCACCCAAAGTAGACGTGTGAAGAAGCATGTTTTGAGAAAAAGATGCCATTGCCATTCTACACGGGTTTGCTCTTTTGCCCGACCGTGGCACGATCCTCTCTACAAGAACATTTCTTCCACATACGTCGTGAGCCCTTGCACAGATCAATTTTTTTTTTTAAAAAAAAAAAAAAAAACCTAGTCGACGCATACACGTACTATGTTCGGGGGGGGAACTCTCATCGCGCTTGGTACAAGGAATTGATTGCTTACATGGCTTCTTTTGATCGTATCCTTTGCTTCTTGGGGCAGGTTTCGGCATAAGGCCTCGTCCTTGGCCTGCAATTGAATGCAGAGTCCTGATCGCAGCCATGACTGGAAAGGAGTCTCCTTTCGCCAAAAGCCTGAGCCAAGAAGCAAAGGATACGATCAAAGGAAGCTATGAAAGCAACATAGTACGGCGCAGACAGACGGCTCGGCCAGCCCAAACATGTGGTCGACCGCTTCCCCCCCCCCCCCCCCCCTTCCGGCCACGATGGTGGGTGTAAGAGAAAGTAACAGAAAAGAGCATAGGGCGAATGGAAATGAGAATGAAGATATGATCAATAGAATTTGACGGTCAGAGTTACGAGCTACCTGCTTATAAGAATATTCAAGGGCTTGGTGCAAAAACGTCGCACGTAGACGAGGAGGAAGCCCACCTATGACGTGGGAATTATGAGTCGGGAGCGGCGAGATTCTCAAGCACAAAAGTGATAGCCCCCCCCCCCCCTCTTCTTTCCCCCTCCCTTTCGTCACTGAGAATCATAGCTGAGGTTTGTAGGCAAGAACACGCTCAGATTACAAGCAGGAAATCGGTTCCCTTTCTGCGTGATTCGGAACAGGCATAAAAGGATGCACGATTCCTTCCCTCTTTTCTTTGTGATTTTCTAGTACCGCTGCTACTACGTACGTACTACTAGTACTAGTAGTAGTAGAACGTCAGGGACTTCAATAGAATCGTTCCTGAAAACACTGCAGAGTGCTCCGTCGAGCCTTCCACCGCCAGCTCAGAATGCAGTTGCCTATTTGATGAGTCAAAAAGTTGGTTACACGAAGCAGAGGCATTTCCTTCCAAACCCTCCTCCGCACCTTCCACCTTGCGCAGAGAATGCCGGGGTTTTGCCGAGCCACGCAGAACCCTTGTCAAGCCTGTGGTAATACGAATCGTTCATCTCATCATTAAAGGACATTTGCCGCTGTACAATCATCATATTTCTGACTGGTTCGTCGTGCTTCTCCGTGGATGACCAAGTCCATGTCGGCTCACATACACACACACACACACACACACAACTCGTGGGTTTAACTCGGACAAAAAAACCAAACAAAAGAATCTCCCCCCCCCTCGCTCCCTTCTACCGCAATGGGTCGAAGACGTGTATTCAATCCACGCGAGCGTTATAACATTGTCGGCGTTGACGAAATCGAAATCTCCCACGTCGATGATGAGTGGACGTACGTGGCCCGTGATAGCTACTTCAGCTCGCCAGATCTGTGCGCCATCGTCATTTCTGTAGACGGCGCCTGCTCAAGAAATGGATATTACGATGCTTCGATGGCGGCAGGCGTCTTCTTCAATACCGAGTCGAGGTACAACCGGAGTTTACTTCTCGACGGGCCGAGAGTCACGAACCAGGTGGCGGAATTGCGGGCTGCCATCATCGCACTGGAGATGGCCTTGGAAATACAGGAGGTTGAACGGTTCGGCGAGTATGGCGACGATGCATTGGATGAAGTGGTGATCAAGGCCGATTCCGATTACTTGGTCAAAGCGATGACGGACTACATCTTCAAATGGGTGGACAATGGGTTTATGTCGGCCAAAAACACACCGGTCGTGAATACCGAGCTTTTTGAGAGGCTCGAGGAGCTGATTGATGAGCTGAATGATAGGGGAGTCAACGTCTTGTTTTGGCGTGTTCCCAGAAGGTATAACGCGTCGGCGGATATGTTGGCTCAAAGGGCCCTGATGAGGTAGATGGGATACTACGTAGGGGGAGCAGGGCAGAGCTCGTCGTTGGAGGTCAGACTGTATACTAATCAAAGTTGTTGATGCAATTCGTTTTGATGTGATGCAAAAGTTGACGCGACGTGCGTTGGCGTTTGGTTGGTTTCTCCTTCTTCTGGTTTTTTTTGTCCTGTGTGACGTTACTGCACATGGATTTTCCACTCCATCATAAATGCTGCTACGTAAGTATATATACATACTATTTCAACCAGCAGTGCTGCATACTCTTCGTAGACAGGGAAATAAATGGGATGCAAGGGGTTAGATACTAAGTACTACTATTTACTATGTATGTACTAGGTAGTAGTAACTTTTGAGGCAGGGCAAAGGGGGCCTGCCTCTGCCTGCCTCTGCCTGCCTCTGCCTGCCTCTGCCTGCCTCTGCCTGCCTCTGCCTGCCTCTGCCTGCCTGTGCAAGGAGCCTCGAACCAATCACGACTTGCTACGAACATGTACATGTTCATGTCTCAAAAACAAAACAAAGCCTGGATCGAATTTTCCAGGCGATGGACGGAATCAAACCATAGTATCGCTATCGAGGAGCATCAACCACAGAGGGCGAACGCGCCTTACTACGTATCCCTCGGATCTTGCGCTGCAAAACAACGTCACGGAGTATGCAGACGAACTCCTTGCTATATCCAGTTTGATGATTGCTACCACCACCACCACCACCACTACTAGCAGTAGTAGCAGTAGCAGTAGTAGCAGTAGTAGGATTCTTGCTAACCCTTTACGTAGTACGTACATACTACTAGTAGTACTTCGTCGTCCAGCTCAGGACCACGACCCCTAACCATGGACGCCGCCCCCCCCCCCCCCCCCCTCCTTTCCCATCATCCCAATCGCACTTTGCCAAATTCGAAAACTTCACGCCCGACGACGACGCACCCTTCGACAACGAGTTCAGCCGTCTCGCCTCGTCCCAAAGCTGGGTGCCCGGCTCCCAGCAATACACGAGAGAACGCACCATCGCGCTGCGCGAGGAGCTCAAGCAGCACTACTTCCCGGGGGCCGATGCTCCCGACGGCGCCGGCCCCGGGGCACGCGGGGCGGGGGACGAGCTCGCGGGATTCCAGGACCTCTGCCGCGAGGTCAAGATGGCGCCGGGGGATACGGTGGCGGACTGCAAGAGGGCGCTGAGGAGACGGCTTGTCAATATCGTGGATCTGATCGACGCACGGCGCACGGGCAAGGAGGTCGAGATATGGCGGGACTTTGAGGCCTTTCGCGACTATACCCTTCGGGACGAGAACAGGATTAGTGTGGCGGAAGCGAAGGCGGATGGGGGCTATCTCGGGTTGCTGCTCCAGAGGTTGAGGGGGCGGCGTTCGAGGAGGAGTGGGAGGGGCACATGCCGTTCGGGTCGGGTTGCGAAAACTACTGCTGCTTGAGTTGAGATGGGCAGGCTGTGTGTGTGTGTGTGTGTGTGTGTGTGTGTGTGTTTAATTATATTTTTAGCTCATGGTTTTGTTGATGTTGATGTCGATGTTGATGGTCTGTCACCACCACCACCACAACCACCACCACCACTACTACTACTACTACTACATAGTACGTAGGCCAAGTAACCAATTCCCACCTCTAGTTCTCAAACTCCTCGTCGACCACGAAAAAATGGCCGAACCCATCCATTAGATCACGCTGGCAGCTGGCGCGGCACAAAGCGACCGTTGAACTTCCCAAGTAAGTACTAGTAGTACTTAGTACGAACTACTACTAGTACGAAGTGAATACTACTGGATGCTACTTAGTACTACTAGTAAATTACTACGCACTACTACTACGTAGTAAGTACTAGTAAGTACGAAGTATAGATATGGCCACGTGATGCGCGCCAAACCATGGAAGCGGCCTAGTACGTACTACTACGTTGTAGTAGATAGTACATCAGTAGTAGTGGTACTACAAATAGAAATGGAGATACAAAAAAAAAAAAGTGAAAATAAAGATAAAAATTAAAATTAAAATAAAATAAATCGACTGCCCACTCACCCAGCCCCCAGACAAGAAACCAACGCTGATCTCTTCTTCTCGTCCTGCCGTCGCCTGAAATTTGGTGCAATACCGGCTCTGGCTTCCCGTATGGTTTCAGGCGATGCACTTCGCAGGAAGGGGTCTAGGTTGCGGTCCTGTACTTCATGTACTGCTGCCGGGAAGCACAATCTTTTTTTTTCTTTTGTTCTTGTTGTTTCTGTTGTTCTGGCCCTTGTTTTGGAAGGGAGGGCCGGGGGCCGGGGAGCTAGCTGGTCGGGCAAAGGACCGGGGGAAAGGGAAAGGGGAGAGGGGGGGGGGGATGGAAATTTGGTTGTGACGGTTTTTTTTTTAAAAATAATAATAATAATAATAATTGGTGATGACGTTTTCGGGGGATGACGATACACAAGGCGACTCGCATGCGCAATACGCAGTGAGGAAGATATTTCGTGCCTGCGAGAGGTAAGCAGTGCGGCTCGACGAGCTGACGGCGGCCATCTTGGTCTTGGTCGCCTTGTCATCCATTGCTGATTGTTGCTGCTGAACGGGCCCCACCTAGCAACCATGCCCTTTTTTTTTTTTTTCTTTTTTTCCTTTTAAAAAAAAAAAAAAAACTTCTCCCCCCAGCGTCTCACCAACAAAGAGGCCGAAAAGGACAACCAAAACAGACAGAAAATGTACTACAGCTACAGCTAGCTGCTACTGTGTGGGTGATGATAGGCGCGAGGGACCGGAAAAGGTATAAATTGAAAAAGGCATTACAGCGTGGGTAACTCAAAACAGGACATGCGTCGCCATCGGCATCAAATTGAGAATTGTCTTTTATTGTGGAATCGATAAGAACTTGTACACAGCTAGCTTCTCTGTGTACGCGAACGTCACTGAAGCTATTCCGTACCAAGGACCTCTCAACACACTACTATTCTTCACACCTTCGGCAGGCCTTCATGACTCCTTCCACCAGCTTCCTGTGGCCAACGCCCGATTCCTGCTTCATCAAACACCACTGGCCACAGGCAGACAATCCAGAAAACGCATTCCACAAGAACGATGCCCCCCCGTTGAACCCCCCCCCCCCCCCAAACTGTGTTTGCATCGATACCCATCAATCCCGGAACTCACAGGCCAAGTACGTCACGTTTGAACGCTGGCCAATACGTCGATTCCGTCCACCGTTGTAACCTCTGCAGAGCGGCAAATAAGGTATACGTGCCAAACAGAGACCTTGTATTCCCTAGGGGCACTGATTTGAGCGTTGCCGGCACACCGTCGTCGTCAAGTACAGTAGCAACGAATTCCCAGTCGTGTTCCATCACAACGATGCCTGCGAGGAATTCAATTGAAGGGGTTGGGCCTCCCCATTGCAAGCTTCGCCATTGAGACGTGTGCCATGTAGCAAGTTGGATAAGTGCAGCTCGGGTTTCATTCTCATCTTTTGTCTCTCTCCATTGAGACGGCAACAGGGAGCTCGGTCAGGTCCCCCCAGTCTGTATGGTTGATTGATTGATTGATTGATCCGGTCGATCTTTGCAAAGACTGTTGATGATGCGCTGTTCATCCTGACCAACTCGAATGGTAAGGCAAAAATCGATCATCTTACTGGGCATGTCTTTAGACTTGTATTGTGGGATGATACCAGCGTTGACACTTCAAATTGTTAGTATTGAGGCGCAAAACGCCGGTTTGCAAAGCTTACCAGTAACGAAAGTCAAGAGAACTGTGGTTTTCAGCTTCATCTCTGAAGATGCATTTGAGTATTTCGCCATGTACATCCATATTCCATGATGACTCTCCGTGACAACCAACGTCACATATTTCAGCTCGACTGAAGATACGCCTGACTCGTTCTATGGTTGGATACCGGTAGAGAGTTGCTTCACTGGTAGAATAAGCATTCAAAGGGATGTCCTCTGATTGTAGCTGTGGGAGATAGATGTATTAGAACGGAACACGGATATGAATAGAGCAGCGGTACAGACCTCTACCCGTAAGCTTTCGGGAAGGATCCCTTCTCCCAAACGGATGGAATTGAGATCCTTAAGCAGTTGCTTTAGTGACGACAGCGTAATGTTTTGTGCAGTCGTAACGTTTCTGATGCGAAATCCAGTAGGCTGTAGCTTAGCGTTGCGAAGCTGTTTTCTTGGCCATGAGTTCCTGGACACTTAAGATGATTTCGATGATGTCGATATGAAACTAGACGCGGATGTGGTAGGGCGAGGAGTGTATTCTAGGTCTTGGTCTGCCTCTGACTCCAGCACAGGTTCCGGGGTACCACCATGTCCCCTTTTCTGTGGAGGCGGCATAGCGACTTGGCGGACTTGGGGAAGGAGGATACTGGGAGCGGGAGGGGGAGCAGTTGCCGATGGGAATTGTTCTCGCCTCACTCTTTCTTTTCACATGAACTGCATCGCTTGCAACATGCGTTTCTGAGAGACCACGCTTTCTTGAACACTGAGAAACAGATTCGCACCAGCTTCGAATGTCCGACCCGTGCATTTATAAGTCTAAAAAAAAAAAACAAGAAAGGCTGTGGTAAACTGTGTGCGTAGTATACTCGCATATACTACTTCCTTGAAACCGCAGATGGGAACTCTTGACGAGGCAATATTGAGGAAATTGCCAGCAGCTATACTACTATGCAACTACTATGTAGTTAGTAGGTAAGTGTGATGAGTGAATTTTCAATTTTCACAACCCCACTGTGACTGTGACGCGCACCTTCCTCCTCTCGAAGAGAACCGCCCCTGCCATGGCCATGGCTTTGTTTCTCTTTCATCTAACGCAGAAGAGCGCGCTCGCTAGCCAATAAAAACAAAGCATTTGAGAAAGTGGATAACTCGGATCAATTTGCACACACCAACACGTTGCTGTGACAAACAAAAAAAAAAAAAAAAAAAAAAAAAAAAAAAAAAAGGATTGCTTCCGTAGAGCTCCTCCTCGTCCAGCCAAGTCTACTTTTTTTTTTGTCTGTGTCAGCCTTCTGTTGACTCGGCATCCTCTGCTCTCTGGCTGCCATAACAGTCATGTGGCTTGGCCACCGCCGCTCGCTGCTGCTCCTCACACCATCCAGTCGACGACGGCATGCCGCAAGCAATGCGCCACCAGGCCACCCACAGGGCTAACCAGGCATGTACTATGTATGCTATCGATGCAGGCAACGCCGACAACGAATCGCGAGACAGCAAAAAAGCACACCAACGGCGAAATCGGCATGCAATATTGGTCCGTGTCTCTGGCGGGGAGAAAGCAAAAAAGTGCGGCTTCCTGAAGGGATAAGAAAAAGAAAAAAGAAAAAACAAATCGCATGAGGGATGGGATGGACATTTTGGCCCCCGCTTACGTACGTAGGTAACCAACCAACCCAACATATGCTTGTCTACTACTACTAGTAGTACCTAGTACCCGAGATAGATACAGTCGAGACGACGGCGAGGAAAAGAAGCTTTCCGCAGCCTGGGAACCCCGGGGACCCCGCCGCAGCGCGCCGCCGAGCTGGGGAGAGAGGCAAGTGGTCATCAAATGGATTCCGTCATGTGCACGGCGTCGAATTGTTTTCTGGCACCCCCCGCTGCATGTAATCGACGGGACCGCTGCGTGTGTCCGGTGATAGTGATATTTGGAAAGGGGGGGGGGGGGGGGGGGGGGGCCGCTACCGGGGGGCCAAAGTCGTCAGACTCGTCACCGCAGGTGGCCAAGCGACACGACCGAGAAAGAAGAAAGCCAACAAGTCGACCTCCCTTCTCGACGACGCCATCTTCCGTTCCAGTCTCTCGGTGTGGCACAACAAACCGCGTATCTGGCCTCTCTTCTGTGTGTGTGTGTGTGTATGTGAGTGTGTTTTGTTGTGTGTGTGCGTGTCTTTTGTGTGTGTACGCCCCGGAGGCAACGCACAGCTTGTGGGGACGTCAGCACCAGGGAAGAAAAAAAAACCAGCAAGTTTGTTGCCCGCGTGCGTCGCAGACGAACCCAACCCGCCCCTGGAATATTATTCCCCCCCCTCCCCTCTCCCCTCTCCCCACCGCTGCCCTCCCTTGTCGTCTCCTGTCTCTTTGATATTGCTTGGGGAGAAGGCAGTGAAGGGGGAGGGGGGAGGGAGGGAAGAGAGAGGATGAGGAACAAAAAAGAAAAAGAAAAAAAAAAGAAGAGAAGGGAAGGGTGTGTATGCGTATGTGTCATTTGCGTGGGTAGCGAATCAAACACGTCCGCAAAAAGGCCTTTTTTTTTCACTTTCACACCACCACCAAGGGAACGGGGGGGGATAAACAAAAACACAGCTATCCTCATCATCGCCGTCGTCATCACCATGTTCAATCATCAACAAACCACCTCACCAACCCCTCGGAACAAGAAAGGAAAGGGAGGAGGGGGGGGGGGGGGGGTAAAAAAAAACGACTGGTATAAATAAGCTCCATGTGCCCACATCACAAGTGGCGCTCCCCCAAAAAAACCAATCGACAGCCTACTAGTAGTTTTTCCCCCGCCACTCCCGTGATAAGAACCAGTCCACATCATCCCACCGCCATCGACGCAGACAGAAACAGAGAGAAAAAAAAAAACAGGAACCGATACGGACGCAAGAAACAAGACACGATGCCGAACAAGATCCTGACATATGTGCAGCCATTATGCGGCAGCGGGATCGGTCGGCTGAATTTTACAAGCCTACATACGTGGCAACACGCAATCACGTAAATGCGACCAGCAAGGGTCGACGACGACCCGACGACCGAAACGACCGACACGACACAAATCACGACCCGTTTTCGTTGTGTCTCTGCCTGCTCGGTCCTGAAGCATGCCGCTCCCACCCATGCCATCGCATACTTGCCATTGCTGGATCGTCCAGCATCATTAGTCGCAACGTTTCTTTGACTCACTTGGGAGTTTTGCTTTTTTTTTTTTTTCATTACTGCCCGCCTCACCTCCCCCCCACAGACTTTTTATCTTTTTTGCATGCCACCCTCCCCCCCCCCCCCCTTTCAGAAGAGGAGACACGGGAATGTAAATAAAAAAAAAAAAGATGACCTCGTGATCCCTCATCATCCTTAGCTCACCATGTATATACCAATTGCGTCGTTTGGGGCCTCCTCGTCCCCACGCATAATCCATCAACCCAGCGCGGAATTTAGCCCACCACCGCGTCGGTCAATGCACAAATGCAAAACACAAAATGCTAAATGCAGTTTTTTTTTTATTAAAAAAAAAAGTTGGTGGTGGCTTACTGCTTCGGTGGTGCTCTGGCACGGAATCGCTCTAACACGGTGATGCGGCTGTGTAAAAAATTAAAAAAAAAAAGAAGGGAGTTTTTTTTTTTTTTTTCAACTCATTTTGCACACGTACTTCGTTCGGTTCTGGTGCCGCTCAGGCGACGACGGTTCATGGTTCGTGACTTAGGCTGGTACTGCTAGCTACTACTGCCTACCAGGTAGTTAAGTAGTAGCCAGATAACGGAACGGAGGAGAGACACATGTGAAGGTGAAGGTGAAGGAAGGATCCCCCCTCCCCCTCTTTTTTTATTTTATTTTCTTTTTTCCATCTCGCCTCCTTCATAGTAAGTCGGTATCAGCCGGTATCGACTGACGTAAAAGAGGGCACAAGCGACTTTTTGTTTTTGGGGGGGGGGGGGGGGGGGGGGGGGGGGGGGGGGGGGGGGGGGGGGGGGGGGGGGGGGGGGGGGGGGGGGGGGGGGGGGGG
>JABAEC010000073.1:76579-91320 GCA_013435705.1 Claviceps paspali | reverse complement strand
CCCCCCCCCCCCCCCCCCCCCCCCCCCCCCCCCCCCCCCCCCCCCCCCCCCCCCCCCCCCCCCCCCCCCCCCCCCCCCCCCCCCATCAGGATCAGGTGCAAAAGCAAAAGCCAAGATGGCCATTTCCTTGGAGAATGTGACTTTGGGCGCCGCTATTCGTGTCGGACTGCACACCTTTTTCCACTGATCAGTCATTTGCTGTGCTAGGCCGTCAATTACTTGGAATGTCCCGTCTGGTGAGCGCCGTGCGTTTTGTTCTATTTGCGCACAAGTGCTACTCAACTGCGGCTACATTAGTGGCGCGGGCCAGCTAAAGCATCAAGGCCATGTATCTCGTGCCTCCGTGCACAGGACGGACGTCAGACACGCCAGCCGAGTATGGCTTGTGAAACCGCGGCGGGATGGATTGATTGACAGTCGCATTAATTTCGTGGACCACGGCTCGGGGGCCCTTTGAATGAATGTCTCATCAAGGCTCTTGCACATCACCTGTGACATGCTCATGCTGTTGCCAAGTAAAAAGCAACGCATGTAGAGTGAGTAAGCAGAGAGAATGGCTTTTGCGTAGACCAAGAACAGCAGCAACATTATGGGGCCGTACAACGAACGAGCTAGATGCACCGTGGCGCCTACAATACCAACAACCTATTCATCCATTAGCTATTTTGTTGGTTGCACCCTCCTTGACCTCGGGACTCATTCCTTTTGGCATGGCGCGCGCGAGTCGTGAGAAAGGATAACAAAGCCATGCCCCCCCCCCCCCCCCCTTGGCTTTTTGAGACGGCAAGCAACTTCCAAGTTCCCACAGGCCGGCCACTGCGCCATCGGAGACGTGAGAGAGAGACTATTACCACCGGACCGCATAAGCACAGGCGGCCAAGGAGGCGTGGCAATTGTGCGTGGATGGATATAGTGTATGCACCTCTATGGGGAAATTTAATGATTATATTCACACACACACACACAAAAAAAAAAGGGCAGAATCCTTTGGACACGGAGTATTACTCGAGTGGTATTAGCTGACGGCCGTCCGGGTGTGTATCCGTCCGTGTCTGGAAGTGAAAGAGAGTGATGCTCAGCCAAAACAAGGGGGCTTGACCCTGGGTCCGCCTCTTGCACAAAATAACCTTGGGGGCACATTTGGTTTTGCTAACTCTCGTGTGGCCGGCCCCATCGGTGACAGACACTAAAAAGTCTGAGTATCATGAGGAATGCGGCCCCAGCGGGTTATCTTGGCTCGCCACCTACCTCTCCGTGGGTGCCAACATGTATCATCGCGTTCGAAGGGGACGACCACTCCGCACTCCTCCGCTCGCCGTAGCGAAACGAGTTTGAAGGACTGAATGGATGTGCGGAGCAGAGCCCGCGTCATGCAGAAAAGAAAGAAAGAGAGAAAGAGAGAGAGAAAACGTAGCTACTAGTGTCGGCAACGGGATAACTGCAGGTAAACAACGGCGGAGCTTCTGCTGTCTAGTATTGTCGACGACGACGAGCAGGAAAAATAAAAATAAAAACTCTTGCAAGATGCCAGTCAGCACTTGCGTTTTGTGTTTTGTGCAAAGGGACGGAAACAACCACACCTCTCTCTCTCTCTCTCTCTCTCTCTCTCTCTCTCTCTATCTAGTCCATTCCTTCCTTCTGTTGCTGGGCCCTTTTGCCAGCCCACTGGGTGGCCACCGCTTCCTTAGTACTACTACTTAGTACCAGTAGTAGTAGTAGTAAGTACTGGCTACTACTAGTACTGCCTAGTGCTACTTAGTACTTAGGGCGAGCACTGGATGAATACACCTACTAAGTACTCCTAGTAGGAGTAGTAGTAGTGGTTCTAGATACTACTAGTAGTACTAACTGCCCAGGAGCCTGCGCTGCCTGTAGTAAGTCGCATGTACGTACCTACCGCGGCGGGCGACGCACCCACCACCATGCACCAAGGAAGGAACTCAGGTCGTGCCTGAGCAAAGAGCAAATGGGCCGCAGCACGCCAGTCACTTCAGACTCACTCTTCCTTTCAATGGTCACATTGGCCACTCTCACGCCCCTTCCTCCCCCTTCCCCCTTCCTCCCACCCCACCCCTCGCCCACCCATGTACGCCCCAATTGAACTCTCGCTGATTGACCCGGTAGTCAGAAAGCCCATCCAGCGGCCAGCAAGTAAGTGGTGGCCCTCGCCTTGGCGCCGTGCAGCCAACCACAGCCCCGTTTGAGCCTTGAACTCGGTCCATCCCTCCACCATACCACCACTTACGCCGAGACCGTCGACCATCTCCCTCTGTCCTTCATATCAGCCGAACAAGGTCCTCTTTCGTTTCCAGGGCCGCCGGCGTCGGATATTTTTGCCCTTTTTTTTGTTTCTCAATCATGGTTTGACTCTGATGAGTGTCCGAGGGCTTTTGGGGAACCAGCTCTCGTACTCGTCATTTCCCCCACTTTCAGAGGTCGCAAAGACGGAAAGAGGAGGGGCGTGCTTGCAGAAGCCACACTTACACGGTCGAGGCCGGCAATACCACGATCAATCAGTACACTTTTCTGATTTCGCACCTCGGTCTCGTTTCCTTCAATCTGTTCACTCTGCCTGTCACGTCAAGGCCTCGTCTGTCCTTGCTGGATTCCCCCTACCTTGACCTGGGAATGCCGATCCTCTTCCTCACCACCATCCCGCCTGGTGCCGTCGACAGCCTCGACCTCGAAAAGCCCATTTCTGACACTTGAACCTCGGGAGTCGTTGCCCTCTAACCCGCCCGTCTGTCCGTCCGGCCGGCCCTCCTCATGTCTGTCGAGATATCGTCTTCTACGGCTCCAATTCCGCCCGCACTGCCATCACTGCACCTTCTCAACCGTGGACGCAACGTGGCTCCTGGCCTCGACCCGTCCAAGACACCATCCTCGGCACTCTCGTGGACGAAGTTGGACAACGGGCTCAGAACACCACCGCTAGACGACATGAGCGCCACCTACCAGACTGCCATGGCCTACAATGGCCATCATTCTCTTCGACCCTGCACCACAGCACTTCCTCAGCCGAACCACCTGAAGCCTGTCATGGACGATGTCCGAGCCGCTCAACAGTACCGCTACCCATCCCACCACCTCCCGTCTCACCATGTCAAAGATGACCACCCTACCTCAACCCATCATGCGAACCCGTCGGAGCTTCAAGCCTGTGGTCCTGTGACTCCCGTCTCGGAAAGCCCCAACACGGGGAGGAGGAAGTCCAGAAGAGGCTCAGACACGTTGATATATCATAGTCTGCAGCTTCCAAAATGCATCAGCCCCACTGGCGGTAATCTCTCCGACTTTGCGGCCCAGGTCAGTCGATGTTGTTTTTGTCTAGAGCTTTTGCGCAACGCTCCGTGTTCTAACGAGTCTTCTCTCCCTCTCCGTTTGGCTAGATGACCTGCCTGTTCTGGTTCGAATCCGTCGACGAATTAAAAAAGGCTGAGAGAATTCGATCAGACAACGACTCGTCGATTTCCCGACTGCCAGCATTGGCCAAACCCCACGAGCAATTCCAAAAATGGGTATACAATGTGCTGTCCACGACACAAGTCACACAGAATGTCGTCTTCCTGGCATTGCTCTTCATCTATCGCTTGAAGATGTCGACGCCCCAGATCAAGGGTCGGGCTGGAAGCGAGTATCGGCTGCTCACAGTGGCTTTGATGCTCGGAAACAAGTGTAAGTCGGGAATATCGAGCTCTTGAAAGTCTCGTCCATGTATTCATCACCTGACACGGAGTCGTCTCTTGACAGTCCTCGACGACAACACCTATACCAACAAGACCTGGGCCGAAGTGTCATGCTTTGCCGTTCAGGAGATTCATGTCATGGAAGTTGAGTTTCTCAACACAGTGCGATACAATCTCCTCGCATCAAAAGACGAGTGGGAGCAGTGGATTGCGAAGCTCTCCAGCTTTCATGACTACTATGACCGCGCTTCCAAACTGGCGCCGTCGCCTACTCCGAAGCAGCATTCCCCCATGCGCAGGACGGCGCACTCACCCCTGCCATCCCCGACCACCAGTGGCCTCCCGCCCTACACCTCTCCGGTCAAGTCAAACTTGTCACCCGATTCCCGGCAGAAACAACCGGGATTTCTCTATCCTGCCAGTGCCACATCTCCACTGGCTCGTCAAGTTGCGATTTCCCAACCTTCGAGCCGGAAGCGGAGTCCCGAATCGGACCTGGCAGAACATCCAGCCAAACGTCAAGTTCAGTCTGTGCACGGGTCGCATGTCTTGCAGGCCGTTCCCAATACAAGACTTCATCATGCGTCTCTCGATGGCAACATACTGCCGGTGCCGCACCTCAGCATAGTGACGAACCAACAGCTGCCGCCCGGGAACTTGTTTGCGAACCTGAACACGACGAGCTCACAGCAAATGGTTTCGCTGCCCCCGCTCCAGTCCGGCACTCGAGCCATGTGTACAGTATACCAGTCCAGCTCCGGTGCCGCAGGGGTACACCAGCCACCATGTGTTGTTCCTGTGACGGCTTCAGTGCCAATGTCGATTCCGGCGCCGGCGCAAGCACCAACACCGGCGTCTCACTCCGTCGTCACGGCGTTGCCAAGCCAAGCGCCCATGGGCTATGGAACTCCAACGAGGCGCCATAGCCCCGCAAGGCTGCTACCCAATTATGGCTCATCGCCCGTTGTCGATTCTTTCGGACCAGGATCCACGGTTCACACACCCGGGGTCCAGACGCCCATTTCAGATTCCCCGAGTGTTCACCTGCAACACAGAGCCAGTCCCTACAAGCCGATCCGCCACGTCAACCGCCTGTTGTATCCCCCCCCGTCTGCATCTCTGGATCAGTATCATCTCTCGGTTCCGGTTCACCCGAATCAGATGCACTATCAACCAATCGGGCGTCGACATGATTTACGAACTGGTGTGGTTCCGGAGTATTTGATGTACAATCGAAGCAGCCAACAGAACTCGGCATGTCAGGGCACGCCGCAAGGACAATACCAATCTTAGAGAAGATGACATTCTGGGGCCTAATGTCCAGAATATGGCTGTCGAGCAGATCGGAGCCGAGGCGAGGCTGTTTGCTCCCTACGGCATATGAGATTGTGCTTTTCTGTCATCCTTGATTCAGACATAGGGCACTGAGACGTTCATGGTTGCGATGAGAAGCATGAGTTTTAATTTTCTCCATGTATTTTATGATTTGGTTTTTTCAGGCATGGCACCACATTTTATGCGTGTGTGTGGTGTAGTATCAGCACGGATTCAGGGGTACGACTGGCATATCGATTTAGGCGCTGGCGTTGCAGGCAATCTGGCTGTCTTTTTTTTTTTTTTTTTTTCTCTCCTTTTTCTTTTTTTTTTTTTCTTTCTACGGACGCCTGAGGGGGGGAATGGGGCCTTGATGAATTGGCCTGTACAGTTACTGGTTCCAAGGATATTCACAGAGCATCATGTGCACATGACTGGAGTTTGAGTTTTGTCGAGACATCCTTCTTATTGGCTTCATATAGCAAGAGTCCTTCCTAGCTGCGATGACGAACAAAGCATTGTTCAACTGCCATGACGGGGCTCGTGACATTTTCCCTGTTTGTATGCCACGCCGTCTCCAAGCTCCCAAGGCAAATAAATCATAAGTCGGGACTAGTGTGATGCAGATATTGGAGATGGGTGGTTGGTGTGTGTGTGTGTGTGTGTGTGTGTGTGTGTGTGTGTGTCTGAGTGCATGATGACGACAGACGACGAGGGAGCAATTGGCGTCGGAGGGGCAACCAGTCGTCGGCCAATCAGAAAACAACGCAGCGCCACCTGTGGAAAGCCAGCCCCGGATTACAATACATAATACGTGATTGTTCCCTCCAACTTGAACTTCAACAACCTCTCCCTCGACCCAACAACCAACCAAACCCATCGCCGCCGCGCCGCAGAGCGCCTTGTACGGGCGTCAGACACTCGCTTCGTTCCCTGATTGGTTTTTTTTTTTTTTTTTAATTCTATTTGCACCTGTTTTTGTTATATTGTCGGCATCCTCTACACGTTTACCCAGCTGCCCTTCACGTTCGCTCCTCCCTCCCGAGCCATCGAATCGAAGTGGTTGGTCGTGTATCAATCGACTGTTGTCTTGGGCAAGACGTTTGGCGTCCCATACCCCATACCGGAGTCGGTCCTTTTCTTGGAATAGCCGACCGCCTCGGACAGCACAAGACGCGAGTTCCGCCTCCTTTTCTCTCCCGGCACGAAACTGTTTTTTTTTTTTTTTTTTGTGAATCCGTCGGATCTCTCTCGGTTCCGGTCCCCGCGATAGCACAGCCGCGCCGCCTCTTTGTGCGTGCGTGCGTGAATGGCTGTTCGGATGAGAGGTTAGCTGTGTCAACTTGGGACGATCGATTTCTTGGCCTCATCTACAAGACGACTTTTCCCGCGACAATGTCGGGTTTCGGAGACTTTACCGCCATCTGCGAGAATGCGCCGCTGCCCTTGTGTGCAAATGTCGGGACCACGCTGGCTGCGACCAAGCACGTGGGGATAGAGCCGAACTGCTACGCTCGCAACATCGCGCTGGCCAACACCATCATCTTCGAGGGCGCCGCCTCGGCCACGCACATTGCGGCGCTGGTCATGACGATTGTCATGATTCTCCACGTTCGCAGCAAGTTCACGGCCGTGGGCCGGAAGGAGATCCTGTCCTTCTTCTACCTCTACATGCTCTTGACCTTCATCTCGCTGGTGGTCGATGCGGGCGTCGTCCCGGCGGCCAGTGGCCCGTTCCCGTACTTTGTCAGCATACAGAACGGGCTGAGCAGCGCGCTCATCACTTGCCTCCTCATCAATGGCTTCGTCGGGTTCCAGCTCTACGAGGACGGCACGCCCCTGTCGGTGTGGATGATGCACATCTGTTCGCTGGTGGCCTTCGCCGTCAGCTTCCTCGTGTCTCTGGCGACGTTCAAAGGATGGGCTGGCCTCAGCCCGACCAACACGGTGGGGTTGTTCGTCGTCCTCTATCTCCTCAACGCCATCGAGCTCTTCATCTACCTGGGGATGCAGGTGCTCCTGGTCACCAGGACTTTGCACGACCGCTGGCCGCTCGGGGACATTGCCTTTGGCGTCTTCTTTTTCGTCGCCGGGCAGGTGACCCTCTATGCGTTCAGCAGCCGGATCTGCACTGCTGTGAGCCACTACTTGGACGGACTTTTCTTTGCCACGGTCGGCAATCTGCTCGGCGTCATGATGGTGTACAAGGTATGATGATGATGATGATGATGATGAGGATGATGTCCAGTTGGCGAACCCAACCAACCCCCCTTGTGTGCCGCCGCTTTCTTTGATGGCTAACTCCCCGGGTCCTCTTTTTTTTTTACAGTACTGGGACTCTATTACCAAGGAAGACTTGGAGTTTTCGGTCGGAACACGCATGAACAACTGGGAAGTCAAGGAACTGCTGCCGGAGGACGAGCGCCGGGCTACCGTGTACATGGAGGACGTGTACGGCCAGGCCACCGGGCATGACACACCTTACTCACCCGCCGGACACCGTTACTCTGCCAAGTACTGAGCCTGTGGGATTTTTTGGTCGTCGACACCAAAAATGAGGGCATGAATACCACATAGTATGATGGGTTATTTTATATGTCTTGTGTTTTTTTTTTTTTTTTTTTTTTCCTCTCCCATAATTCCCCTTTTTCCCTCTCCCTCCCTCCCCCCCCCCCCCCCCTTTTTTTTTTGGCACTCTTGTCCATTCTTTGTATTTTCTTTTTACATTTGGTTTACGATTTCATGTATTCTAGGATGAGGTATATGTGGTCTTGGATGGCCATGTCGGTATGTGTAATGAACGAACTGGTATGCGTTGTGAATTTACGTTTGTCTGCGCTGGATGGTGGTTTTCTCTCGAGATTCGGCGTGCCATTGGGTTTTCTCTCGAGATTCAGCATGTCATCAGATTTCCCATCCAGATTCAGCATGTCATTGGTTTCCCATCTAGATCCAGCATGCCATCATATTTCCCATCAAGATTCAGCATGTTATTGGTTTCCTATCCAGATCCAGCATGCCATCATATTTCCCATCCAGATCCAGCATGCCATCAGGTTTCCCATCCAGATTCAGCATGTCATCAGATTTCCCATCCAGATCCAGCATGTCATCAGGTTTCCCATCCAGATCCAGCATGCCATCAAGTTCCCTCTCAAGATGGAGCGTTAGCATCAGGTGTTTCCGCCACGCAAGCACGTCCATTCCACCTCGCTGCCTGATTTTTTTTTCTTCTTTTCCCTCTCAGCCAACGCACCCGTTCAACGTGGACATTGTTCCCGTCCCCACGTGCCCCTCTGCCCAAGGCATTCGTTCTGTTCCCTTCCCTGCACGGCGCATCCAGACATGTCATGCCGTCTCTATCGTCTCTACATGGTGGACCGAGGACCGAGGACCGATGACAAAACACGGCAGCCGAAACTATCTTTTGTTCTTTTCTAAACTTTTCCTCTTTGCATCTTCCTGATGTGGTGGCGCCGCAACCCCCACATGCGTCCGTCGTCTAACCAGTATCTAGTATCCAATCCATCCACGACCTGACAAATTCACAAGCCATTCATTCCGCGGGGCAGGAGGGGGAAGAAAAAAAACACATCGGGTTCGTGTAAAACGCTCTCACGAGCCGGACACTACCATCTCCGGAGCGGGGCCGCGGATTCCAACGCACGTGCTTTTTGTGAAATCCCCCCCCCCCCCTTTTTTTTTTTTGCCTTCCTGCGCCGCCGCGTGAAGCCACTTCTCCATCTTTTTTTTTTTTTTTCAAGCGCTGTAGTGTGGAACGGGTGGTGGTGTTTTTTCTATCTTGGCTGGGAGGGGCTTGCGGTATGTGGGAGGGAGGAAAGGGGGGGGGGGGGGGTTGAGGCTTCTGGGCTGTTGACATGTTTTGGTTTGAGGTGGCGTGCGCGAGGAGGAAGGGGGGGGGGTTCTTCTTTTCTTCTTGGGGGTGACGCGGCCCTGCTTGTGTGTGTGTAGCAGCCGTGACATGTAGGTACTAGTATGTAAGTAGTAGGTAACTACTACTACTAAGTACTAAGTAGTAGAGTAGGTAGGTTACTTAGTAGATACTGATAGTAGTACTACTACTAGTAGAGTAGGTAGGTTACTTAGTAGATACTACTAGTAGTACTACTACTAGCAGAGTAGGTAGGTTATTTAGTAGATACTACTAGTAGTACTGCTACTAGTAGAGTAGGTAAGTTACTATGTACTACTACTGCTAGTACTAGTAGTATGTACTATGTATGTCTAACCTAAGCTTCATAATAAGCCCACGACGAGTTTCCTTTCCCTCGTGGCCCCATGATCCCATGATCTTTCTTTTTTTTTCTCCCCCCCCCGCCTCGCCGAAAGTCTTGACCGCATGTATTCGTTTACCCCGTCCATTCCACCCACGCTACGAGAAGCCATCGAACACATCTGCTGCAATAGTGTAGAGATGAGATGAGCCATTCCTTCCGACAAACAGAAGCTCTATACAGCAAGTAGTCCCTTGGAATCCTCATGGCCCTCGCCCCCCCCCCCCGTCGTATCAGTCACGAAAGGAGGACGACGAGATTTAGCGTCCAGGTGGCGTAGGGCCTTGGGGGGGGGAGATAATACCGGTCGAATGAACTGCATGGACTCTGTTGCAAATTGTGCTGAGGTGCTGTAGGAGCCCTGGGTACATTGGATCATTGCGATCGATGCCTGTCTGGTTCGATCAGTTGTACGGCGGGAGGTTGTTACATGGATGGGTGGGATTTTGTATGCAGGTTATTATGCAACGCTCCTTTAACGGTCGTCTTCAGCCACGCAGGTTGGGTGCATTTAAACACACCCCTTTTGCGGGGAAACCAGAAACTAAAAAGCCCCAAGTAATCATGATATTATACGGGAGAGGTGAGGGGTTCGTCGGACTGGTCATGTCTTTAGATGGAAAGGGTGTGTGTGTGTGTGTGTGTGTGTGTGTGTGTTCACCCCCTCCCCCTCCCCGGCCGAGGGTGGATAAAAAAGGTCTTCGTTTTATAAATTATTTTCTTTTTGAGAGACGGCGGCGGCGGCGGCGGGGGAGGGGAAGGGGGAGGGCGGAGCAGGGCACGCATGGTTAAAAAGGACAGTGACTCAGGGTTGGAACAAAGGGAGTTGTTGGTTGGCTTTGTCTGTGCTGGGTGAAGGGGGTAAGGGGTGAGAAGGTGTGAGAAAATTGACAACGTCAGGCCCACGATGAGGAATTGTTTCCTTTGGAGCACTCTCATATATCGGGCGATAAAACCAGGGGGCGCCTGCTTGGTTGACTGGCATGTCCTTGTTACAGTATGCACGCACCATCACCAACAAGCAGGCAGCATTGCTACATACATAGTGAGTAGTAGTAGTGTTGGACGCAGTGACCCAACCTGGGTTTCACTCGATCACAAACACCACAAGAGGCGAGTGAAAACAAATGAAACAAGACGAAAAATGAAAGACCAGAGAAAAGAAAGGAAAAGAAAAGAAAATGAACAAAGCGGCCGACAGAGCGCTTGTCACTCTCTCTACTCCCCCCAGTGGCCATGTCCGAGCTTATCACGATTTGGTTCCGGCTGGACGGTTCGACGCCAGGCGATGGACCGACCGGACGGCTCAAGCTAGCGGAGCGAAGAATCACACAAGGTGATTGATTGGATAGTAGTCGGTCGGTAGCGGCCTTTTCCTCAGTTCTTACTGGTTTCGCGTCTGTCTGTAGTCCGCCCAGATACAGCTCTGTGACTATCTTTCAGGTCCCGACAGTTTGGTACTGCCGCCCTCTGCACTTGAAAGACGATTCGTGTACGTATCGGTTGGTGTATACGTAGTAGATACGATACGGTTTTTGCGTGTAATGTTGTTATGTCCGCCGGAGCAAGGGATCGTCGTTGGTTGTTGGCGATGCAAAGAGTGGCCGGCAGCCGGACGGGGGGTGCAAACGTTGTCAACCGTCAGCGTCGGAGTGAGGAGGCGGAAGCTGCCGCGGCTTTTCCGCCGTATTTTTGCATGCTGGAGTGTCTCTCTTTCTCTCTCTCTCTCTCTCTCTCTCTCTCTCTCTCTCTCTCTCTCTCTCTCTCTCTCTCTCTGTGTGTGTGTGTGTGTGTGTATGTGCGTGTGAGTGCGTTTTTTTTTTTTTTCCCACCATGTAAAGCCATGCATGTTGAGACATGGCAATGAGTCATGTGTGCAGGTTCGTCCACCCTCGGCATAACAAGATACGCATGCCCTGATCCATGGTACCACGGATCCAGGGAGGCAACCAATGATGCATCGGTCAAGTTATTGTTCCAAAAAAAACACGGTCAGCCTAGCGCGTGGGCACATCGTCGCAGAAGGATTGCGAAAAGGGGGGGGGGGGGGGGGGGGGGGGTGTGGCATTGGCCCCCAGTGGGGGGTATTGGGGCTATTCGTGAATACGTGAATCTCGCCGAGGTAGTCCGTATTACTTTTCCGCTCCGTCAATGCGCACATAGTAGCAGCAACTTGGTCCGAGTCATAGAAAACACCGTCACTCTGGTGGGGTGTTGTCGAGTTTCTCCGTCGAAATCTTTCCCTGTCCAGAGGCAATGTGACTGTTATGTTAACTCGATTGTCACGCCTCCGAGGGGTGTTGAAGGATATTGAAGAGTGAAGAGGCTTACCGTGCAAGAAGTGATGATGGATCTTTGGTTATGGTGTGTGTCTGATGGCGCATACTGCAATTCTGATACTCATGATGCTGCTCATCATCCTGATGGGTTGGTTCTGTTGATGTTTCCCATGTGCTGCTTGCCTGCCTGCCACCTGTCTGCCACCTGCCACGGGCATTACGAATCGGCACTGTCCAGAAAATCGCGGCGTCCGCCCGCTAGCCGTATCCTTCCTAGCGTATATCATATATATTGTTCAACCGGCCCGAGATTCTGCATATGACTACTAGTACATACGTAGTAGAGTACATAGTAGTACGTCAAGGAAAGAGTATTACGGTTTCTGGCGCGTGCAATGCAAACTTGACGACGGGATGTGGGATAGTGGACATGGCTGTATTCAATGCCGGAGGCATGTGTATAATGCATTTTGGCGCATAATGTGTCGGCGACCAGGGTAAAATGGTCGATAGTCCATTAGTCTTCCCTTGTGGCCACTACGTAGTACTAGTACGTAGACATACTAGCACATAGTAGAGTAGTAATATAGTCCGTCTTTGCTGCGACCCCAAATGCATTGCCCATTACATAATCCAATCCGAACTAGTACGTACATAGTAAAACCTCTCTTTATATTCACTACCGGGGTGATATCCATGCCCTAGAGTTACGACTAATATCAAGTAGGCAATCAAAAGGGGATCGCTCTTGTATAGAAGTAAGGCTAGCCCATAAATTACGAATTGCATTGCCTCCGTTCATGGTTTCGTCCTCTGCAGTGTTGGGGAAAACCAAGCAGAAGCCACAAGTGGGGTGCAAAATGTCGGGAACCGGGTGCTTTTTTTTCTTTCTTCTCTCTAAATGTGTCTAATGTAGCACAAGCTACTAGTATGATACACCCGGGTCGTCGCGAGCTGTATGCTGATGCTCTGGGCAGACGAGAGAAACAAAACGTGATTGTTTCTGTCCTGTTCTTCTTCCCGCCTGACTGCTGCCAACACGTACAAGATGTTTGATGTTGTGTCTGGCAACTTGCAACAGAACTCGACGATCCCCCCTTGAAACCGACAGCGCTGCAGGGTAGTAGGATAGTGGGGGCCTGGCCGACTGAGGAAAGAGCCGAGGTGGGGCGGCGGGGTTGTCACAACCCAACCCTGGACGACTTTTGGCAAAACCCAACAGTAGTATTTATTCTGGGAGGTATAGGTATCGGCGTCAAATAGGCAGTTGGGTAATCTCTGATCTCAATATCGGCTTGACCCGGGTACAGATTGGAACGTGCTTTCCCATCATCGACCGCCTCTGACGGGACGGCGCCGCCATTGGAGAGGGTAGGTACGTAGTAGGTTGCATAAGTATTCCCCCCCCCCCCCCCCGGGGCCCCCTCTCCAAAGAGAACGCAGGGCCATTGCCACGCTTGACCGAGGCGTCTGACGACGGAAAAACATGTGGCATCCAAACCAATAACGCTACTTATTGACGGAGACTCGAGTCAAAAGGGAAATTGAGGTGTTTGGGCAGCCTAGTCTCAACGTCAACGCCCCCCCCCCCTCGGTAGGGTTGGTCGGAAATAGCGTCGAAAAAAAGGAGTGCGCAGGAAATAAGACGCACGTATAGTCTTTCTGTAGTGTTACCTTTGACGCGGGCGAGATAGCAAAGGGGGTGGCGATCTTTTTTTTGAAACGTGATTATGGGAGTGGGCTGTGGGGGCCCAATCAAATACACAGATGGATCTATCTCTCAAGGACTTATCTCATACCGTGGTACTCGGCTGTACCTACCAAGTAGTAGTACTGATAGTGGTAAGTTGTTCGGTATGTGGTATGTGCAGCAAGTTATTATCTCCATCTCGCCTTTTTGCCACCGGACTTTTCGGAATCGCGAAGAAAGAAGAAACAACGGCTGACGCAGCATGGTGCATGCACCCAGTACTTACCCGATAGCACGTTTTTAGCATTTTTATCGCCAGGAATAGAATGATGATGATGAAAGGAGGCAGACAACCAACGACTGGAGACATGGCCGACAGACGGTTGGAAGCGTCGTTGATTGCAGTGCGCAATGCGGTGCAATGCGGTCCAGGTCCAGGGCGAGTTCGTCATAGCGAGAAAGGGAAAGCAGCCAATGGGCGTAGCGGATCCAACGTGGAACTGCCAACGGAATTAATTTATATACACACACCCCGTGTACGCCCCCCCCCCACCTGGCCAAGTTAAACAGAAGCCGGTAGAGGGAGAAGAAGAAAGAGAGACCGAAGGAACAAAAAGGAAAGGAAGGAAGGTGATGACGAAAGGGAAGCGACAGGGAGTCAAGTCGCGACATGGATCGGCGTATAGAAGAAAAGAAAAAAAAAAGGTATTCGGTTGGTCAATTTCATTTCAATACGACACTGATGCCTAGTACTACGCAGCAACGCCAGCCAACACATGGTGGTTAGTAGTCACAAGTATATACATACAAAAACAGCTGGGTTATCCGGGGCAAAAAAAAAAAAAAAAAAAAAAAAAAAAAACCCTTCCCCCCTTCCCCCCTTCCCCATGTCCTAGTGCCTAATCTGCCAATGCATCATCATCATCACACATTTGCACATTTGCATCAGACATGAGACAAGGCACAACACATAACGGTACCAGGTACTAGGTAGGTGTGCTACTGCCAGTGACAGTACCTTACAATACCATTGACGTCTACTACTAACGTAGTACTGCGCGTGCGCCTTTGCACCAACCAAGATAACGAGGACAACGGACAACGAGGACCACCGGCATGACACTAAACAACGGCATTTCCCCAACAGGAGTGGCCATCATCTATCCGTAATTACCTAGTAGCTACCTAGTATTTTCCTAGTATCTACCTAGTATCTACCTAGTATCTACCTAGTATCTACCTAGTAGTATCTTACCTAGTAGCAGTATCCATCTACTAGCGGGGAGTGTGGCTATACTCGCCTCTTCGCGCCGCCCTTTTCATCCCGCCGCACCGCGCTCCGTCCCATTTGAGCCATCCACAAAAAAAAAATCCATGTGCATTGCATCGCCAAGTCGTTGATGTCTGGTGCCAAAAAAAAAAAAAAATAGGGAGAGAAGGGGGGGGGGGGGGGGGGGGTGTTCTCTTCCTGTGTGCT